>JAYKAV010002794.1:734062-813258 GCA_035582835.1 Phoebastria nigripes | reverse complement strand
AGGAATTAAGGGATATCTCTAGATCAACTGCCCTTGTCCTTATGGGTGATTTTAACTTCCCAGACGTCAACTGGGAATATCATACAGCGGACACAAACAGGTCCAGGAAATTCCTGAAGCATGTTGAAGATATACAACTTCTTGGTGCAGGTACTAAGGGAGCCAACTAGGAAAAGAGCCCTCCTAGATTTGTTGTTTGTRAACAGAGAGGGACTCGTGAGTGAAGTAGTTATTGGTGGCTGTCTTGGTCACAGTGACCACGAAGTAGTTGAGTTTCAAATCACTGGCGATAGGAGAAAAACTGCCAGCAAAACTTCGACCCTGGATATGGGGAGAGCAGCCTTCAGGCTGCTGAAGGAGCTAGTTAGTAAGGTCTCTTGGGAATCTGCTTTTGAAGGTATTGGGGTCCATGAATGTTGGTCACTTTYTWAGAGCCATCTYTTAAGAGCACAGGAGCAGGCAATTCCAAAGTGTCGGAAGTCAAGCAAGCGGGGCAGAAGGCTGGCTTGGCTGAGCAGGCATCTTCTTCTAGAACTTAGGYGGAAAAGGAAAGCATATGGACACTGGAAGCAAGGACAGACAACACGGGAGGACTACAGAGATGCTSTTCGCCACTGTAGGGAGAAAATTCATGTGGCCAAAGCTCGATTAGAGTTCAAGCTGGCCAGCACTGTGAAGGACAACAAAAAGGGCTTTTTTCWAATTTTTAAATATGTTACAACAAAAGGAGGATCAAAGATAACATTGSTCCATTGCTTGATGAGGTTGGTTACCTCACAAATAGGGACGTAGACAAAGCAGAGATGTTTAATGCCTTCTTCGCCTCGATCTTCAACACYGATGATGGGCCCTGGGACCCCCAGAGCCCTGTGTTGGAAGACTGTGACGGGGTGGATGATAAACTCCCAGCCGGCTCTGAACTTGTTCCAGACTTGCTGCTCCAGCTGGATGAATGTAAGTCTATGGGGTCCAATGGGATTCATCCCAGSGTACTGAAAGAGCTGGCTAATGTTATCGTGGGACCTCTCTCCATTATTTTTCAACGGTCTTAGGAGTCTGGAGAGGTCCCAGTTGACTGGAAGCTAGCAAATGTTGTCCCTATTTTCAAGAAGAGTAAGAAGAAAGACCCTAGTAATTACAGGCCTGTCAGTCTCACTTCAGTGCCTGGTAAAATTATGGAGAAGGTTGTTCTGGGATTTATTGAAAAACACTTGAGAGACAACGCAGTCATTGGTCATAGCCAGCACAGGTTCACGAAGGGAAAGTCCTGCTTAACCAACTTAATTTCCTTTTATGACAAGGTCACCCATCTAGTTGACCAAGGGAAGCCAGTAGATGTGGTTGGTTTTGGATTTTAGTAAAGCTTTTGATACTGTCTCTCACAGTATCCTTCTGGACAAAGCATCCAGCACACAGCTAGACAAGTCCATAATATGTTGGGTGAAGAATTGGCTGACGGGTCAGGCTCAAAGAGTTTTAGTAAATTAGGTTACATCAGGCTGGAGGCCACTCACCAGTAGGGTTCCCCAGGGCTTGATTTTAGGGCCAGTGCTCTTTAATGTTTTTATAAATGATCGAATGGACACGATCAACACAGGAATCAAATGTACAGTAAGTAAGTTTGCCGACAATACTAAACTAGGAGGAGCTGTGGACTCCCTTGAGGGTAGAGAGGCCTTACAGAGAGATCTGGATAGACTAGAGAGCTGGGCAATCACCAACCGTATGAAATTCAACAAGAGCAAGTGCAGGATTATCCACCTGGCACGGGGTAAGCCTGGTTACACATAAAAATTGTGGGACGAGAGGCTGGAGAGCAGCCCTGTGGAAAGAGATCTGGGGGTTTGGGTTGATGGCAAGTTGAATAGGAGTCAACAGTRTGCCCTGGCAGCCAAAAGGGCCAACCGTGTCCTAGGGTGCATCAAGCACAGCATAGCTAGCTGGTTGAGGGAGGTGATTGTCCCACTCTACACTGCACTGGTGCGGCCCCACCTCGAGTACTTTGTGCAGTTTTGGGCGCCTCAATATAAGAAGGACATCAAACTATTAGAGTGTGTCCAGAGGAGGGCGACCACGATGGTGAAAGGTCTTGAGGGCAAGACTTAGGAGGAGCGGCTGAGGTCACTTGGTTTTGTTCAGCTGGGAGAAGAGAAGGCTGAGGGGTGACCCCATCACAGTCTACAACTTCCTCAAGGGGGGCAGCGGAGGGGGAGGTGCTGATCTCCTCTCTCTGGTGACCAGCGATAGGACACGAGGAAATGGAATGAAGGTGCGTCAGGGGAAGTTCAGATCGGACATTAGGAAAAGGTTCTTCACTGAGAGGGTGGTCGGTCACCGGAACAGGCTGCCCAGGGAAGTGGTCATGTCACCAAGCCTGTCAGAGTTCAAGCAGCGTCTGGACAATGCTCAGTCATATGGTTTAGTTTTAGGTAGTCCTGCGAGGAGCAGGGAGTTGGACTCGATGCTTATGGGTCCCTTTCAACTTGACATATTCTGTCACCCTATGAAAGATGAAAATCTGTTTGGTCACAACCAAATTAATACTTTACACAAAACGTGCAGTTGTCGTGTAATAAAAAATATTACAGTCCCAACAGAGTCACATTTTACGCAAGCATATCTGTATAAAGCGGTTTCCATTGCAAAGTAGAACACTGAAGGCAGTTAGAATTTAATAGGTCTAGTACTGAAGCATCTCAAAAAGGCACTTATTTACAAAATAAAGACCACTTTCTGCAAAGTCAGAATACTTCTTTGCGTCGGACCTAAGGAAGCTGCTTTTTTAACACTTTGAAGATGACATTCAGACTGCTTAGGATTCACTTTTAATGGTACGAAAACACAGTTTTGCTTCAATTCACCTTCAGCTCTGGATAATGCTATCATAAATCGCCATCTAAGAATGTTGATTCATTAACTTTCTTTTCTGACCTTTTAAGCAACTGTTTTTGAATGTCTCACATTCTCTATTTTCAGAAACACACCCAAGTACCAGGGACAATACCAGTACACTTACTATTCCTTAGCTTCTAACTCCACCATCACCTCATTTCAGCACTAGACAACTGTGAGGATACCAAGCAGCTTGCCCAACAGCACGCAGAAAGTCTGCAGGAGATCCTCCGATGAACTGAGAAGCTCATGCCTTGCAACTGACTCATTAACAAACTCGAAGGATACTCACAATTGTAGTTCAGCATTTATTCAAAGCTTCAGCCTGGCATTTTTAGAAATTCTTGTTATGGTTTTAAAATTACAGACAGATCTGGCAATGGCTCCTATGGCTAAGGTTGCCTAGCACTTCATGAGGCCCGCTTTCAGCTGCTCAAAAATTTTTCAAATTTTAACTGTACGAAATTAAAATTCCCACACCAACTCTACTTCAAGCTCATTTCTACCAGTTTGCTATGGAAAACTGTATCAAGAAGCACAACTTCCAGAAAGTAAGGTTGCATAAAAATGTATTGCATAGGGAGAAATCTGAAGTTCTTCTAAGTTTCGTAGATGATATTCTATCAACTTAATACTTCAGAGCAGAAACGTGATGGCTGGAAATAAAGGAGCATATTCACCCTGCCTACYGAAAAAATCAAATTTCACTTTCAGGAACCAGGAGTAGAAATCAAAGATCCAAAGCCCTGAAACTCTTCTTGCTGTCACCATGAACCTCTGAAAACCCACTGGCCGATCATCTCACACACTGTCATACGGCTGCCCTCTCTAGTTAGAAAAAACATCTGCTTTCTGCCAGCACCATCAGTCATGTCGTTAACTTTGATTCCTGTTGTTAATCTATTTCAAATCTGACAACCCTGGGGGGGGAAAAAAGGGGGGAAGAGAGGAAGGAGAGCAAAATTCCACTTTTCACACAATTCTTGCATTTTGACTTCCAGAAAATTGCATATTAAAAGTATATGTCAGAAGAACGTGCACAAAGTTATACAGCCACGCGCTTATCCGTTAGGAACTACTAAAATGCCTGTGATAACTTTTCATTTGTACCACCACATCCAAGAACAGGATCATGTATTACTGCTTCTCCCTCCCAGCGTCCCTGAACTGCGCAGATGCTGCCGCTCTGAGCAGCAATCAGAGCTGTTGAGCTTTCTGCTCCCGTTCCAACTACCACAACGACTACTCAAATAAAAAGTCACTCTATGGGGAAGACGTAAATGACATCTCAGTGAACTGGATTCTGTCCTCACCACTGTCACAGAAATCTCTGTGTTACACTGGACAATTATTTAATCGTAGTTCTCCTAGAAATGACTACTGCGTATTTCTCATCCTCTAGATGAGAAACTGAGATTGACTCACAGAAGCATTAGACATTTCCCACTGCAAATGAAGTCAGTCAGAGTTATGTTCTGAATGTATTAAGAACTGTAAAAATGCAAAATCAAATTCTGGAACTAGAAATGTAGTTATCACGAATTAAAGTCTCTTTTAAAACTCATTTTGTCAATGATCATTAAGTGTTTTCTTCACACTCTTTCAAATGGGGTGTGAAATTGTACTACCTCATCTGGGAAGACAGGACCTCCCCTACAAGCAGTTTGGGATCTGGGTGTTGTATTTTTTATTCTAATCCCAAGCAGTCATGCTGAAATCAAGCAGCAGTCAGAGAAAACAGCTGGCTCCAAGAAGCTCTATTTAAACCCATCRCCACTGACAGCCACCTGAATCAAACCTCTGACATGACTTCAAAATCTCCAGGTTATCTCAAAGCATCTTCATGAGTAGCACAAAATGCAGTGATACTTTACTTGCTCTTATATAAAGATGCAACAATAGCAAAGACATAACAATAACTAATAGTCTTCTCCAATTTCATGGAAAAAATCTTAGCAGCTTCCCGACCTGAATGTCTCTAGAGACCATGCTGCAGTGTGTCATTAGTATACTCATTCATGATTGTACTTTGGCTGCAAATGCAGGAAGAGTCCCTAAATTCTTAGGTAGTGAAGAAATACTGAAGCCAAACTAGGAGTTTACAATCGCATCCCAAATGAACTAGGAAAGTGAATTTAAAATATTAACTTAACTATTTTAAAGGTGATCCCTGGGGACTAACAGTAGATGAAGCATCAGGTTTCTATCATTAACAGTCCCTAGCCTAACCCCTGCTTTCGATCAGTATGATTCAGAGATTCCAATGGCAATTAAACAATTGGAGAGACATTTTTAGTTAAACAGACAGGAGTTAAGCCAGTAAGAAAGAATACCACAGCTGCAGCTGTTGTCTGGCAATAAATGAATGGCTATGGGCTTTATTCCATTTGTTTCATAGCGGATCATTTACCCCAAACAGATTTCTGGGTAATACAACAGTACCATTTACATTCCTTGTAAGAAAACCCTTCAGATATTTAAACAACTGCAAAAGTTATTTTAATCCTGCTTCCTGTTGACAGAACTTTCAGAAAACTATCCACATTTTTAAATAAAAGGCCCAATTATACAGCACATGAATGTTAAAAAATTATTGCAACATATTTGTGGAAACATTTTAGTGTTACAACAGCAGCTTCAAGGGGAAAAAAAAAAAACCAAACGCCAAATCCCCCAAACTGCTGCATGAACAAGTTTGCCACGGCTGCTGTTCCCACAGAAGCTGAGCCACTTGGAAAGTTGTAGAATCATGTAGTAATAGTGGAAACATTTAGCAAAAACTTTAAATCATCTCCCATAATCAAGACAGTGTACAACATGTTCTACCAGGAAACCGGAGAAAGAGTTGGGAGATGAAAAGATCCCACACATACTTACTGGGCCCTGGAGACCTCCATCCTCTCGGTCGATGCTGCTTCTGGAGAGCCGCACATCGGGTTTCTAAAACAAAAATTAAAAATTTCATTCTGTACTCTGCTTACCGATTCATGCGACCTAGGCTTAAAATCATTATAAAGACAGGAAAATACTGTTAAAAATTTACACTGACAAATACAGATGTCATTTCATTCCAGTCTATACACCCCCGCTGCTGCGACTATGCGCTTCTGCAACTGCAAGCTACTGAAACTCCTGGCAGCCTTCTCAACTGCTTCTCAACCACCCATTCTCAGCGCACGTGTAAAAATGCTTGTTATAAATATTGATAGTACCATTTCCTTAACACAACATTGGAAAACCTGCATTTTAATTTTCTCAAAGGTAGCAAAAGTTTTTGGTTTTGTTTTTGTTTTTTTTTTTTAAATTGTTTCCTTCCCAACAGCAAAATTTCAACCACGGGATGAGAAACGCTGTGCATTAATTCCTGCTTCCTGCCTGAGGACGGCTTATATGTACTTGGCTCCCTCTCCAAGCCTGCAAATGGGGCCAATTACTGGAGCTCTTTAAACACTGCATTTGGATACAGAAAGCTAATAAAGACATCCAGATGCACTATTCTCCTGATACAAGCAACAAACAAATGAATTTCTATTTTATACATTTTAAGCRAGATACAGGAACTCAGGGCTTGGTTGTTTTAAAAAGTAAAAATAAGACTGGCCCAATTTTTTCGCATAGAAACCGGTCCTTTTTCTCATCTCCCCAGCAAATCTAGGTACGTTATACTTATTCTTCGAAGACAACATTAAGTACAGGGAAAGACAAAGAGCCGATGTGAAACAAAGGTTAACACTGATCTGAAGATACAAGTTCAGCAAAATGAGAGCGCTTTTCTAGTGCGCTAATTCTGGCACACAACAACAAAGAAAAAGGATTTATCTGACTCTTCAATTCACTATCCTATGAGACTCAGAGTTCATTCTCTTCAGAAAATGGATAAAATGCACATCTGCATCAGTGTAAATACAACTTATTTCCTATGTCTGTATAGATATATACATAAAATGGACACATGCAGAATGGGAATGAAAATTTTTTGATTAGAGAAATGCAGGTGTGTGAATATTGACTGTAACTAAACTGACCCCATGAACAGATACATGTTCTTTCAGAGTCAGTTTTGGGGGACAAATATATCTGTTTCTTGTTTAAAGCTACTCCAGATCCCTTTCCTTCTTCCCTTCTAAAAGCACTGAAGAATGATTCCAACTCGCATATCCTGCTAAATGACCCTAAAAAGCCAGCAGGGCAAACGGAACTTGCAAAGATACACTAACATTGATCTTTTATCATTAAAAATACTCCAATTATGCTGGTAGTCTGTCAGAAGGGCTTATACTTTGCATTTTCATTCAGTCTTCCGCAGACTGAGGCACAGCCGGAGGCACAGCCAGAGACAGTCGCTGCCTGAAAGAACTTGCAGATTAAAAATAGACAAATCATACTAGACAGGGAAATATTTAACCCCATCTTAAACATGAAGAACTGAGGCAGACACAAGCAAGCGACTTCCCAATGTTTCTCCAGGAATTTGTGACAAATTTTATGATGAAACCTACCATTGACAAATCTTCAGTTTATTTCCTTTATTATGATGAGGGCATTTTTTCTGATTGAAGTCTCACTTGATATGGGTATGTTAGATACTTCATTAGATATCTAAAGTAAGTTGCGATTCTCATTAAATTTTTAAGCTAAAGCAAATAGCTATCCTTGTTTATCTAAGCATATGACTAACTACATTTCTATTACACTGATGTTCACAATTTGCCTTCGTTTCATGTTCATTTCTAGCCAGGGAAGTGCCCAAAGTCTTTGGAAATAGTCAAAGACTGTTTTATCACAGGGGTCTTTAATGCTCTTTACACTTTTAACAATTTATTGCTCCAGAAATGCACCCTAAACCAGACTCCATAGACAATGAAATATTGAGTATTTTAAAATATTCAGAAGCACAAAAATACACACTAGTCCAAATAACAGATTTTTTCTAGTATTATAAGAAAAAAGTTAAATTAACAGACATAATATCCATCTCCTCCCCTCCTTGTCTTACTAACAAGGTCCTCCCTTTCAGCATCTAAACTCTCTAAATGCCCAATTCTACAATCTCACATCCCAGCAACAATTCAATTACCCAAGTCACCACCAGCAGYAAACGTGCAGCATGTTGAGTGGACTTCAGGACATCACGTACATGAAACAGTATACAGCCACCTAGCTACAGTCTAAGAATCGTTTCACAGAAAGGTTGTTAATACACATAAAATATTACTAAAATGAGCATTATTAACTTGACAAACACTTGCTTCACACATTGCCAACAAAAATACCAAGTCCTGTTGACTACCCCCATGCAAGCAAAGCCACGGAAGGTAGGGTGTTGCCCAGGCATCTCCAAGAACCTGATCTGAAAACGAAGATACCAAGCACAAATGGGTAACGGCAAACCAGAGGGTCCACAAGCAGTCTGTACAGCTACACAACCCACCTGCATCTCAGCAATCTGCATATTTACATCTCAGAAATAAGGACTGATAATCTTTAGTGGTACATAAACGCAAGCCCTTTCAACTTCTCCAAACATTTTCCTCCTTCTGCCCCATCAAAACTCAGATAGTTAGGAACACAAGGAACAACAGAGAAATATTCAACACACTTTTGCGTCCAATGACTAAGAGGAGGTCCAATTATATTTCTAGTGACTTGACTGTGTTCTAATAAATTCTAACTACTCCTATTTTAGTAAATGATATTCTGATTTATTCATTTGTGTAGCTGTGGAAATTTCAAAAGACAAACTACTTTACAGTAAAGGTGATATCTAAGATCAAACTCCCATTGTATTTTTAAATATTATTTAGCAGCAATTCTTATGCTTCTACAGTGGTAAGAGCTTTAATTTTAGCCCCTCATGCTGGCATTACATAGCAATGCATTGCTCAATTTTTAATAGTGACATCCTTCAGATGTGTTTAATACAACATTCTCTAGGTCAAAAATAAGCCTCACACCAAAACTGACCTGTTCTGTACTTTACACACCATTTTACATCCCTAAAGCACACCCTTCTATCTTTCCAGTCCCTGCTATGGCCCTATACCTCCATGGCATGCTTTCCAAAACCGCAGAGACTCCTCTGAACGATTCTCCAATCCTGGTACTGGGTGTACCATTAGATATACAGAACTTCTTGGCTGGATGGGAAGTGATCCTTTCTGAGAGGCAACTAAATGGGCTGGAAACTGGGTGGTGGGTGCTGAGGTGCTCAGCATGTGTGTGTTTATGGAGAACATTTCTGGCACTTGTTGGAGCACAACCGTATTGAGGGTGTATATACAACAGGGAGATGAGTTGGAGGGGGGAAAACCCTCAAGACATCCACTTGGTTGTGAAGCCCCCAAGTTGAACTTAGCTAGTAAGAGTGTATGTCTACAAAGGCCCTCCTTAACACTCTTGTGCAGTGTAAGACTGTTTCAGAAAATGAAGCCTTTGGGAAATTAGAGATTTATGATTTCAGCTKTACCTGAAAAAGTTGTCACTTGTGAGTATATTTTTCAAGCCTTGAAGCTAAACAGTGGCCGACTATGATGACAAACCATCTTCAAATGTGTTTCATTCTCACAGTATGGTGGGACTTCTCAAGCATACAAACCGTAGCGCTCTGAAATTTTTTTTTTTGGTGAAAGTGCCAACTGTACTAAACTAAAACGCGAGTTTAAGCAAAGTCTTTTCTACTTACTATTATATTCATTACAGATACATATTTAAGGGAGGAACTATATGTTATTAAAATCTTGCAGAAAATCAAAATCCTTCAAAAGCAAATGGATTTTTTCCTAATAAATAGTCTACTATCTAAAATCTTTGGAAATGTCAAGAGGACTTTTCAGACAGGATGCGTACATTGACAAACTGGAACATAATCTACTTTATTTCCAGTATATCTGGTTACTCACTAATAAAAGAACATGTAAGTCTTGGCATTCTCAGGACATGCCAAATTGTAATGTCTTGGTGGGATTTTCTCAGGCTAAAAATTAAAATCTTATTTTAGCAACAGTTCACATCAATTATATTTGAATTGCAGTTCTCAGTGTCAAAATAGGACAAAACCACAACTATGTGGGAATTTCAGAAAAAAACAAAACCAAACACGATAAGGAAACTATGCAAGTTATTTCTTCTTAACCTATCACAGGAAAGGACTATAAATTTCTTAGCACAACACTGCTCTATCTGCTAAGGAGTTACTAAAAGGCATGCACATACATATCTTTATTTTATATGATTAAAAACAATGCCACATAACATCAATACCGCCACAAAGAAAGGTTCAAACTGGAAACTAAATATAAATGAGGAAGCAGGTAATTAAACAGGCCCAAAAGAGGAAAAGCATTCTGCAAAACATTCAGAAATAGTTAGGGACAGTGCCAAAAGTTACAGCATAAAAATCACTAACTTCACTATACCGCTGAACTTAAAAGGTTGCCTTGAAAAGACACAGAATGACACAGCTGCTTTCCCACTACTTCTGCAAAGCAAACTAACTAGCTACCAGTTCAGTAGGCTTTCTCATGGCGTCACCACCACCATTGGTTTCCTATCTGTGCTTATAGGTCATTCTCCTTTTGGGTCAAACTCCRTATTAAAATACAGAAGGTATACTCTCTCCTAGAACCAATTAAAAAAAATTAAATATCAGCATAGTTTTTGGCAGTTCCAAACTTCTGTCAAAACCCACAAATAAAAGCATCCTCAGGGGACCTTTAAAAATGATTTTAACTCAATGAATTAATTGATTTGCTTTTAAAATAATTCTACACACAAGAAGTCAGGGCTGGAAGATTAACATACACATACTGTGGCCCTAATGGAGTAATTTGATCCTTATGGGCTGATTTTCTGTGTGTGCAAATACTGTAAAGGAAAGCCCACATGCTGGACATAAGTGCAAGTATCGCAGCATGCATGCCAGACTGCAGGGTAATGGGCCAAATCTTTTAGTTAGAGCGAGCTGCAAGTGCCAGCAGCAGAGAGGCCATTCGCAATTGTGGAACACTGCTTTTGGGGATGGAGGTTGTTCATTTGGCTTCCATATGCTATGCACTGTGTACAAGTAAAATCTTGATTAATCTTCGTCAATTTTATTTTTTGCGGTGGAAATACCCATATGATCAAAAAACAACTCAGGAGAAAGTGCAGAATGAGAACTTCATTAATTTCTTGTGATTCTGCTTGCCTGCTGAGGTTGAAACATCACAGGATATAAATGATGAATGAAAAACTCAGTCCACGAGACTGCAGCACCTAAAAAATCCTAACAGTAAGATTCCTTACACAGAAGGCCAAACAGACTTCTACTTGTTTGATGTAACGTGTTTGTACTGCAGCCATCTCACCCCTCCACCCGTCTATGTCGTGTACAGAGACTGTCTTCTGTAGTTACCTGTATCAAGCTTTAAGTGCAGTAATGCTTTGTCTTCGCTTCAGCTTCCTCAAAAACAATTCAAATATTTCTGTCCTCCTTCCTGGAGATGATGATATCCAAAGCACTTTTATCAAGAGAGCATGAAAGCCCACAAGTTTAATCAGTGTCCATTAAAGCTACCAGACTAGTGTGCAACATCCCCTCTCTATCAGGGCGTGGGAGGGAGTGTCAGTCCTGGAAAAAAAGTCCCCCCAAATCACCCCCTCCCCCCCAAATTCTCCTCTTACCTCCCAATAGATATATTTGGTACAATTTAAAATTAAACACTTCTTTACTCTTCAGTTTTTACACAACAGATTTATTTTCATTCAGGAGCTTCCCATGAAGAGAGATCTGTTTGTTTTCTCTTTTTTCAGCAGAATTTCAGAATTCTGTTAAGGCTGCAGCTTGCAAACAAAATTTCGATCTCCTTTCAAGTATTGACTAGTCACATGTTCTCAAAGGACCAGTTTCAGGCAAACTGCTTACACAGATAACAACCTCTCCGAAGCCTGGCAAATTTCCCTTTCAATGCCATTGCAATTTAATTCTTCATCTGGGGTGTCTCTTCTAGCAAACACAGCATCAGTGCTGTTTATACTTGTACTAACATGCTTTGAGTGTTATTTTTTTCCCTGTAGAAGCAGCAATAAATTTCAAGTCACGAGCAAGTTGGTGTTACTCTGGGGAAACAAAAATTGTACTAACAGAAACCCCACTGAGGATTTTTCTTCTCGTTGCAGTGTCTTACAGTAAATGATTTGCAGTTACTCCCCTGTGAGTCCAGTTCTCAACAGAAGTGAGATATACTGTAGGAGCCTGAAGACTGTGTAAATAGAGCAGCTTTTGAAAGTAGCCAGTTTTAACTGAGAACACTACACTGTTTAGTTACATAAGTTAAAAATTAAAATCTGGCTCTACTCTCTCTATTGTTCTCCAAGGTCAAAGGGAAAAATATTCTTCTGAAACCTGCCTGTAGCAGGCAAGGGAGAGCCACACTTCAGCAGAACAATTTTATCAAAATCTAAAGGTTAGTGCAGAAAGGCGTCTCAAAGCAAGTGAGAGGCATGACATCGATTTTGAAGAAAATAAGTTGCTTCTCCCCCCTAAATCACCTGGAGTGAAATTAGGGAAGGCCCTTCTCCCAACAGCAGAAATGTCACTAGTCACTCACTAGAGGACATGGGGCAAGAAGTGTGTGTGTGTGTAACATATGGATTATTTCTACACTGGACCTGTGTTTGGACTCTCATGTATGAATTGTGGATATCCTTCAGGAGATCTGCAAGGCCTCCAAGAGTGACTCCCCACAGCAACTTTTCTACCATCTTGATTTCTTCAGGGCTAAACCTAGAAAACCACATTCCTTTTCCAAGAAACACCCATCTATAAACTGAAGATTCCTCTGACATACATCCTGCTATGGGCTCAAATACACCCTGTGGCTATCGTTAGCTTGTTTAGCTTTTGACACAGCGTATAAATCTGTAACAGGCATTCAGGTATAAACCCCAAAGTCTGTATGGTCAAAACGTTAGCGCGGAAAGAAAAAGAACTGAAGTCTCTTACAGATTCCAGTTCCTCATTTTGGCCATTCAAGTTCATGCTTACTTCCACTCAAACTTTCTCTGTTTTTTGCCTTTGTAACCCTCTAAGGGTTTACATCAACCAAATCCAGCTCTGACAAAGCTGCAGAACTGTATAGCTGCTCACAAGTTCATCASTGCTAGTTCTCCTTTGAGTAGGGGGTGGCAACAGAGATGGTGTATCCTCGCAATAAAAACTAACACATAATGAAAACAGAGCAATTTTTTTCCAAACATATGGTAAGACTGTATTACAGATCAAAAGAAAAATCGAAAAGTCCCTCCTCAAACAGCAATTTGGGGGACAGTAAACACCTAATGGTCCAGAGGCTGAATCAAAGCAGAATAACAAACGTTACAAATAATTATCATCTATTCTGCAGAAAAGGTCAGAAAGTTCAGAAAGTTTTCTGCAGAAAGTTCCCACACAATCTAGTGCCACCACCTGAAATCACAATGCCTCACCCTCAGTAAATACATTAATTCCTCAAAAAGTTCTTGACAATCTTGGAAGTTTTAACCCACAATAGATCAATTTGACCTCCTGGGCTTGTGAAAGTCACAAGCAACTGGTGCCACTCAAGACTGGAAAAGCTAATGCCTAAATTAGGGAAGAAATTTTCCTTTCCCCTCCCTCTCTTCAGCTCGTAATAAGTGGGACAAAGCAATCTGGGTACAGTGGTTTCTTTACGGTCATCCAATGGCAAACCGCAAATTCCCAAGTGCACTTATAAGGAAACCAGCCAAAAGCAAGCTTCAACATCCTTTAATCAAAAGTAACATCTTAACTCTGGCACAATCTGGATCTTGGCTAGAACATGTACTGCACATGGGGGCATCTATCAGTAGCTCTCAAGAGCTAGTAGAGATTTATCCTACCTTGGTTGTCTTCAGAGCCATCAGCTGTTCTGAACAGTTCTGAATACCATACATAACTAAACCCCTGAGAGACTGAGACAATTCAGTTGGCAAGGAGTAAGGTCTTGGTAACATTGTCTATGTACAAGATCTGCTCTCCATTCCCACCCACCGGCTTCCTGTAGAATAAAGCATAAATTCTTATTTTCAAGGAACTCAATGTCCTGGCTTCAAGATCCCTAAAAGACTGTTTAAGTTCTGCGAGACAACCACGACCAGCAACTTTGGTGTCTAAAATAATAATAATTCATCTGTACAACTAAGATTTTCCCAGAGACCAGCTCTAGGCAGTGCAGAGAACTCTTACAGAAACCATAGACCATTATCATCATCTGCTTTAAATAGAGAATGTATTTATTCAAACTTACCTCCCGTAACAGACCTATGGCACCTGCATTTATACAGGCATGTTTTGTAACTATGTACAACATAAAAGGCTTCCAAACCGAAACATTCCTTGAAATACACTTCTTAAGACCAGACATGCGACTGATGTTTGTCACAACCCATACCAGAGCACTGTAAATTATCCACCTGTCAAGTGAGGCTTGCGCACCCACAGGCTCCTCAGCATGAGCCTATACAGAGTCATATGCTACTACCATCTTCTGCTGCATCTGTAGCTATCGGTCTTGAGTAGGACAATTTTAACATAGAACGTGTATTTTGACAACTGGGAAGCCAGAATTGAACTAAAAAGCATACACCAGTGGCACTGATAACAAGAAAACACAGAACTGCAGAGAAACAGCAACAAAAGATCCATTACCAATGCATCTCTTCTTTCTTCTCCTGGTGATGTTCACAGCTTTTTCCCCACCTCACAGAGCTCTCCCTTAAATTACTTCTTCCCACTAATGTGTCTCATTATTCCTCCAGTGCAAGACTGCTTACAACTCTTACTACAGTCACGGTTGTTAGATGGCTGATGGTTATCCCTTTTTTAGGGGTAGCGTATGCACAGATCTATCTCCTTAAGAACAAACAGGCAATCTCCAGATTGGCACAAAATTATACCCACAACTTCCCACACATAAATACTCAACTGGATAAAGTGAGACTGACTAAAAAACCTGGCTGTTCAAGGTATTTATAACACAGGACTCACTTGCTAGCTGAACACTTAATTTAAAAACAGTTTCCAAACCTACATTTTGGTAGTGATTCCTATGTTCATTAAATGCTCTCATTTCACAGAAGTGATCAGTTTTAGCAAGCTGCAATAAAAAACCGAAAAATCATAATGAATTAAGAAGCGCTATGAAACAAAGCATTACCAGGAATCGTTCCTCTTTTTCAAGCCAGCGCTGATCTTCTTCCATCTCTTGTTGTTGTCGTATCAATCTCTCCTCCATGAGGTGTGCGGGTAGAACCTGGCCCATTCCTCGTATCTCCAAAGTGCCTGAATCCTACAAAACAGAATAAGTTTATTCAGTCTCACAACTTAAAATTTGTATAAACAGCTGCAAAAACTTAAGAGATTATAAAAGAATAGATTCTTAAAAGCCCAAATGCACAACAGCGGTCAAGCGGAGTTCCTTCAACTCCTTATAAACTGAAGCAGACCATCAGAAGAAACTCTTTCCAACTAGAAACATTTTATCTGCCTTGCTCCTAATCACTGGAACCAAAAAGATTTGAAAAATTCTGTTCTGTTTTTCAGTAACATTGTCACTTCATTTATTGCACTTCATTTAAGTTGGACAACAAAAACAGATTTATCAATTTCGTCTTCTTGGTCTTGAGCAATAATGTAACTATCCAGCTGTTAAAAGCTGCAAGATACATTTTTTACTCCAAACAAATATGCTTTTCAGTTTTAGCTGACACTTGCAAAGCATGTCACAAAAACATTTTTAATGATTTTTGAGTAAGTTTTTATGCATATCTTAAGCTTACAATACTGAATATACCATATCCCAATGCTGTCTGGAAATCATTAGCAAGTAGTGTGCAAATTAGTATTCTTAAAGAAGCCAAGGGGAGTTTGGTAACAAACTTCACTGAGATTGTTTTTAGGTAACCAACTTCCCAAGCTTTTGTGAAAACTTTGGCTGTAACTTACTATTACGAACACTTGCAAAGCATTCATATGCTTCCACCAACACTTTACTCAAGCACGACATAGTTAGGCTAAGTTGTTTCTACAGTCAATAATCTACAGGGATGTTGAACTACTTGGGACTACAACCCTCAACTACATACAGTGTGAACAACAACAGCATGGCAGCAAGTTGCAATGGCAAAATATATAGCCAAATCAACCAAGACTAAGCAGAGGCAAATTGAAGACTTAGACACCTATCTGCTCGCCTGTACTTAATGGGTAAGCCTCAGTTATCACTGATATGTTTATCAGAAGCACAGGGAATAGAGCATTGGTTAGAGAGGAAACAGATTTAAGACAGAAGCTGCACAAAGTGAATCTTTGTGGGAGGATAAAATGGAATGAAAAAAGTATAAAATACTGGAGGAGAACAGAAAAAAAATGACAGAAGGTTAAAGGGGGAATTAATTTGATGTTCCTTGCAGCAGCTCTGTGCAATCATGACAGCCTGAAAAGCACCTAACAGGAATACAACTCAAGAACAGTTCTGTAGACCATTTCATTTTCTGTTCTGCCTAAGTTACGGAGAAGCCTCAGATACTTTAGCTATCCTGGCTATCTCCCACGAGAGGTATTTTTAAACAGTAATGATGTTACATATTTTTACATGAATGTTCCCATCTCTATTAACAGCAATAAGTTTCAGTAAAGCCTTCTTTTAACAAACGCAAAATATTTGCTATCACTCATTTAGTTAAGATAATAAGTAGTAATGACTTCATCAAGAATTTGTGTAAAGAGTACACTTTATGCCCAACCTCACATAGGAGGATTTGTTTCAAAAAGAACAGAATTCAGTCACGACTCCCATCCCACTGCAGTAAGGCAATTTAAAAAATACCAGAGAAACACTTAGTTTTCCTACAATAATCTCCAGATGTACCTAAATAATAAAATAGTGTATTTACTGTACAGAGCGCAACAACAGATGAGTCAGTTCATGATACCTCCATGTTTGGTTGCCACACTGGTATTTCCTGAGGCCGATGGTTCCAGGAATCTGCTTGATCCAAGAGAGAAGCCTGCCCAGGATAAATGCTGCCTGCCATGGCTGGTATCCCATGAGAACCAGGGTAGCCAGACACCTTTGGGGGGGGGCGGGGGGAGAGAAAAAAAGAGTTCATTAATAAGACCTATGCTTCCCCATAATTAATAGCTTCCCCCCCCCCCCCCCCAAGGGAGCAAATATGAGAGCCCAGAAATGATTCAATTCAAGCAGTCACTGAGAGGGAGGAGGAGGAGGGAAAGCAACATCAGAAGAAGGAAGCCAAGCCAAAATACGACACAAAAACTCATTTTTTAAGTCTTTGAGGGTGCCTGCAAACTGTAACTATATATAAATATATATAACTATAACTTTTGAGGATAACTATAACTATTTGAGGATGCTTATCAAAACAGCAGCATTAGAAAGTATGTTTTAACCTCTGCACCCAAGAAGATCAAAGTCCTCTGAAGAACAAAAATAAACCTACTGATACATTTGTAAGAGCTACACATGCAGAGCTCATATTCAAGTTAATAGGAGCCTGCACACATCACCCTACAGAGCCATATAAAAATGTACCCCCCTAGTGTACGTTACAAGCTTAAGTCTTGAGTGACAGCATGTAATTAGTGTGCTTAGCTGTGCGGCCTGAGAACTTCTCCACAGGAAAATCAAAGTAGTTTTAATGAGTCTGAAGTACTCATTAGAACAATGAAAACCTCCCCCTCTCCATGGAAAAAAAAATCTCGACCGAGACTGCTGTATATGGCTTTGAACACCCAAGAATGCTTAAAGTACTTTCATGACAAACTTTTGTTTTAAATTTCTTCAGCAGTGTTAGGAAGAAAAGCAAAACCTGCAAGTATACGATGTGGTAGATCTAAAGGTAGCTACCAGCCAACAGAAAATAAAAATGTTTCAGAGAATCACCACGGAGCAGACTATCAATAAGCCCAAGGAAAGTCCACCAGTTAATGCCATTTTATAAGGCAAGTAATTTTATACCTTAGCACAAATGTTAACATGAACACCACATTCCTTCAATAAATATGAAAATGTCTGATGTGTTTCATAGTAGTTTTAGGAATCTGAGCACCATATCAGATATGAAAATATTTGCCGTCTGGAGTAAACCTACCAGGTTAAGTTCGGGGTTTGTTCTGATGTAAAACAAAAACCATTTCACAGAACGAATGAAAATAAACTGCGTAAGAAGTGAATCAATCCCACCAGCTGCAACTGAGTTATAAACCCCACATTTGAAAAAATACATGCACAGTGTTAAATGTAATACCTGGTAATGATTTGGCTGTACCATATGCTGTGGACTTGGATAAAACCCTTCACTGGATCTCGGACTGGGGTAACCAGGCCTACTGGGCTGTAAATATAAAGGAATTTTTAGAGTCTTTAGGAACAGAAAACTACAACCAGAAAATTACTCTTCGGTGAGACAAACATTTACAGGTGGAGCACCACAAAAGCAAGCTCAAAAAACCCTCTGAAATAAATATTCTAAAATGGCTAACTTTTTTTAAAACAACTAAAATTAAGTTTTTCTCCATTTTTGCTTGGAAATGGAAGCAGCTGAATTGTTTGCTAGGTATGTCAATAAATAATGCTTGCTCTGTGAATTCTTTGTGCATATTTAATTGCTTGCACTAAACGACCTGCTCTGTGCTGTTTAACTCTAGAGAAGACATCAGCTAAGAACATAATTCTTAAATCAAGTTTCCAGGTGCAAATACAGCATTGTTTCTAAGTTCACAATCTGCAGTACATAAAGTTTTGCTATTAATTTGTTGCTTTTGTGACCATTCCCAAAAGTAAATTCTTTTGCTTCAGTCAGAACACAAATCAAACTGGCTTGTTTAGCATGAATATTTCCATGTGTTATTCTGAGGACTAAAGTTAGTTCTGATAATTAACCTCTGTGTAACTAATTGCCTCAACATGGAAGGTGCTTTCTATCATATTCTGAACTCCATGGTCGCTTCGTTATCCACGCTTTGTTTTGCAACCCATTCCCAGCCAAGAAAAAACAAGACAGAACTAGGTCCTATTAGAAAGGACAGCTAAAGAACAGCTATCAAGAGTCTTTATCTGACTACCTTGCTTTACCCCTTCAGGAGAAGGGCAATACTTTACACGTAAACAAACAAGATGTATAATCACAGCAATATGTGAGAAAAGTCACCAGAAATTCAGACAGCGCTATTACAAAAAACTGCATGAAAAGGAGCCTGGTTTTCTGCACACATTGAACTGATTATCCTTTTGCCAGAATAGGTATAGAAATTTCACACTACAGAAAGAAGTGATGTTGGAAAATGTCGCTCAGAACAACGTACTTTTACCTTCCAAGCAGAAGTATTCTGTTATTTTGTTTGATATTAATCTCCAAAGGTATATTTGGGTTTTTTTTTTTATGAGGAACAGTGCTGCTGGGTGTTTCAGGAGGAGAAAAATTAACCCAGGAGGGAACCCCCCCCCCAAACCTCATCACTCTGCAAATGGGCTCCTTCAGTTCTTCTGGCAGTTAAAGGTGACCACCACATTACTTTGAGATTGCAGAATTTTATCATCACTTTATGAAAAATGTCATTATCATTCTGTACCAGGATCTTTTTTGTCTTACATTTCTAACTGAAATCACTGTGAGATACAAGTAATTTCGTAGTACAAATTGTGGTATCTGTGAATTATTTGAGAACGTTTAGAAGTTTAAGGCTATAAATAAAATGGGAGTTTAAGCCCTATAAAGACCTGGAACTTGCATAATGAATTGTTGGAAGAAAAAAATCAGTTGTCATCATTAGAAAATTAGATAATAAGAAATACTTAAAATCCCATATCTATGAAATTCAACTTGTTCAAATGTCATTAGTATGCACATCCATATTTTACACAAAAAGACTGTATAAAAACCCTAACCAACAACTGCATCCCATATACAGTGAGGACATATCTCAAAAAAGATACGCAGTGGTTGAATTAATTTCAGTATTAACACATCTTTTGTCAAATGTTTCAGTTTATGCATCACACCCAAAGCTCTAACGATGATCATTTCTAATATGGTGTAGCTCATATATTACATTAGTAAAAGGTATTTATTCTATTTGGATTAGGACTAAACAAATTCTTCAAACAAGATTGTAATAATTAAGTACCATATTGTTCCAATTTATGCAGTTTATCTGCTTCTGTAACTCGGAACACCGTCTGTTTATATATACACCAAATCCTGCTAGTTAATCTCAGATGACTAAACAGGTTGATGGATTGTTTGCTGTTTTTAACTCTGAAATGAAAGCAACAATTCCATTGCCCATATTTCTTGGTTGCCATAAAGCTATCAAAACACAGAACCAAGCTCGGAAATCGATCAGGCAACAACCTGGGCATGGAGAAACTAAACAAAATAAAAATAAGTTGCCTTCCTATGACTGTTGGGGGATATGTGCAGCAGAAGGTGCCGCACGAGTACTACTGAAATCATTATCAGCACCAGAGCTTGCGTAGAGAGCTACAGGAATTCATCACAAACTGATCAGGACGCAGATAATATTCCACATTACAGTGGTGACTGCACAAAATGAAATTCTTCAAAATACAGGCTCGATCCTTCAAAGTGCATAATAACTCTGATAAGAAGCAGACAAGTTACTGAGAGAAGAGTGCGCTCAGCAACTGGTGAGGTTTAGACTACCACAGCTGCAGAACGCATCAGCAACATCCAAACAGGACAGACATGTAATGAAACAAAATTAAGTGTAAACTGAAACACATAAGGTCCTTGGAAGCAAACCCCTAATTTTCTGTCCAGAATAAGGAAAATGCAATTAATTAATTTCTATCCTCTCACTGATGTGTTATAAATAAACTGCACGGTGGTCTGAAAGCTCACTAGCTAAGGTTTCATAGGAGTGCTACAAGAAAGAATAGTAAAGAAAAGGCCAATTGTTTGAAATTGCCAAACAACTTTGTGGCAACTATGGTAGTCTTTTACAAGTTAAACAACAAGAAACAGAAAATCGTTAGTGCGATATTATAGCATAGATCAGTTCTAATAACAGTTCCAGTAGAGCCAGGTCATTTCAGGCAAGTATTAGCAGATGATGACAAAATTGGCCAGAACGCCTTTGTTTGAATGAACCCGTCAAACGAGGCTTTGAAGAAATAAATGGAATAAAAAGGGTTTTTTTGTTTGTTTTTTAAACATACATAATTTGCAGTCTTAACTACCTTGGGAGGAGCTTCATCTGATCCTCCTGAGTCCCAGGATACTGTGACTTGTCGCCTGGATTCCATTCTCATTCGTTCTTCTTGCTGCAGCTTCTCTTCCTCCAGTATTGTACTAAGAAAAACAATATTTAAGCAAAACTCCAGTTCAATGTCTAACAAACGTCTCCCCAGAGCTCCCACATTTTTCAGACTAATGAATACTATTTGACAAAGTGACCGAGAACTGAAACACAAACTTCTCATATTGGTTAGGTTTCTGAAAATCAGTATCAGGAAGAAACACTTCTGCAGGATTACCAGCATGCTTTTAACAACAGAAGCAGCACCAAGTTTTTAGAAAGCTGTGGTTGATCTTGTACAAAAATTTTTTTGCATGTTAACAGTTCTTTTGATGTGTAATTACACAGAGAAATCCTCAAAGACAATAAATCAAGCACTTACTTGCATGAAAACTTATTTTTCACATGAAAATATTCTACTGAACTGCTGCAAAGGTTCAAAACAAACTGAAAATGTTCTTTACCGAAACTCAACAGAGCTTCAGATCACTGGGATTTTTTTTCTTTTTTAAACAAAGCAGTCAAAAAACATTTTAAATACTATGTCTTCAGCTCTTACATTTTAGCCTAATCAGAAACACATTCAGCAAACAAATTTAGCAAAACAGAAATAACTGACAGTATTCACTCAGCTTCTAAACATTCAGGTCAAAAGGCTACATTTTCGACAAAGTACAAGACAGTAGTAAAACTAGTTCGCTACTTACCACTGTTCTGACTATTAAAAAGACTGTTTGAAGTTCAACGTGATACTGCTGCCCCCACAGCAGCCTCCTCCCAGTTCTGCTATGTGGATTATTAATGTTGGATATTTGCCATTTGAAAAATACTCAGAATGAAGCTTTGAAATAGGGAGCTGCAAATTCGTTGGAGCTGCATGCTACATGGATATTCCGGAGATGTGAGTAGGGCAGATTATTTACGTATCAATATCCCCAGTGTAAAGATAATCCTGTAAAGGAGCTATTCCAGCTTCTTTATCACTCAAGAGTTTCAAGAAACAAAGCTAGGTTCTGAGTTTATCATCTCCTGTTCAGTCTGCTAAATAACTACCCAGAATTACTCATGCAGGGGAYGAGATCAACTACAGCAATCTATTCTACTCTTGGAACTTTACTGCTTATTTCAAGAATAAATTCCTGCTTGGTTGGAGATGAGAACTTCGCTTTTCCTTACTCAGCCAAAAAAAAAAATCTATGCCACTTCTAAAAAGCAGAGAAGTCATCTCGTCTCACTGCAGCTAAACCAAGTTTATAAGTATTGCTGCAACTTCAATCCATCATTGCTGAAGTAACACAAGAATGTGGAACAAAAACAAAATCAGACAAGTTATTTGCAAAAGTCATCCTGATGTAACTACCACAGAAACACAGCTACAGCCCAACGGAGGGAACTAAAAAGAGAAAAATCTTTCTATTTTACCCCTCTCTTCCTTCAGAATAAGGAAAATGAAGTATTTCCTACTTGAACCCATGAAGAACTAGCAAAAAACCACTGCTTTAAAGCTAGGTCACACTTCAGATATTCAGCATGCGTTTTTATGTAGCACGAGAACATGTAGCATGGTTCCATAGCCATGAACCATGATTATGATCTTTCAAGAAATACCTCAAGATTTTTAAAAAAAACACAACAAAACAACACCAAAAAATCCACCCAGACACTGCATGAATAAAATACAGATTTTTAACAAAGCTGTTGATACAGCAGTTGCTTTAATCTGAGCAGAAGAATGGAACAGGAGTCGACTAAAAGCAGCTGACTAAATTTAGAGATGGCTTATTGACAATTTAGGGCCATGGGTATAATTTTTCACAGCACAGTCCTGTTTTTCCATAAAAAGGAATGAAACACCAATACCTATCTGCCTTGCTATCAAAGCCATTTTATCTGCGGTGTCACGGTATTCAATACAATACCATTAACTTCAATCATATCMCTGGAAATGACAAATTTCTACTGAAATGGCTTGTTTTTCATAACATAGGCTCAGCTTTTTTCCTTACAACTCTAATTCACCCCACCCTGCTCTTTTGTCGCCTGTGTCATCAGGAGGTCCTTTCCCCAGCAACCCAGTAAGTAGCCTGGTCAAAGGCTGATCAGCTGAAGCAGAATTTGTACTTGGATGCCCTTGAGTACTGCTGACAAGAATATAAAATAGAAATGCCTCAGAGAAGCATTACTCGAAAAAACACAAAGAATATAAATGACTCACAGAAACATCTTTGTTTTTACAAAGGGAAGACCAATCCATAGACAGAGTAAAAGCATGCCAAGAGATATTTTTGACCTTTTCTCAGTGCAGCTGCTCAAGTACTCTGAACAGTTTATTAGAATTTGCAGAAGGTCAGGAAAGTCAGATCTAGGCATATTTTCCCAAACTGCACGTATTTTTAGCTCAAAGAGGAGCAAGCAGAGAAGTACTTCTATTCATATGATTTCCCTAGCAAATCTTGAGGCAGTACAGATAAACTTAACTCATCTTCTTGGCTAGGTTAAGTCTGATGAAAAATAGCAACTATTAAATGTTTGCATAATTGATAAACTTATTTCATTTACAAAGAATCTTTTTACGGAAACTGGCCTGTGACATTGAAAAGGAAACATTTACTGGGAGCTTCAGTGTAGGATTATCTGAAATACTAAAATGTATCCTTACATTTCAAAAGGCACAGCAATACCAGTATTTGCCGCTATGGTGGTGTGGGAACCAACAGTAAGTGCTGACCCTGAACAAGCAGCTACTTTTTTTTCTCTCTGTGGTCTCCTGTCATCAGAAATGCAAAGCTGGATGCAGATGAACAATTTTCCCATATTGTCCTAATTTAAAAGCACTTTCATAGAATCATAGAATCATTAAGGTTGGAAAAGACCTCTAAGATCATCAAGTCCAACCGTCAACCCAACACCACCAAGCCCCACTAAACCATGTCCCTAAGGGCCTCATCTACACGTCTTTTAAATACTTCCAGGGATGGTGACTCCACCACTKCCCTGGGCAGCCTGTTCCAATGCTTAACCACTCTTTCAGTAAAGAAATTTTTCCTAATGTCCAATCTAAACCTCCCCTGGCGCAACTTGAGGCCATCTCCTCTCGTCCTATCGCTAGTTGCTTGGCAGAAGAGACCAACACCCACCTCGCTGCAACCTCCTTTCAGGTAGTTGTAGAGGGCAATAAGGTCTCCCCTGAGCCTCCTCTTCTCCAGACTAAACAGTCCCAGTTCCCTCAGCCGCTCCTCATAAGACTTGCTCTCCAGACCCTTCACCAGCTTCGTTGCCCTCCTCTGGACACGCTCCAGCACCTCAATGTCCTTCTTGTAGTGAGGGGCCCAAAACTGAACACAGTATTCAAGGTGGGGCCTCACCAGTGCCGAGTACAGGGGGAATGGAGATTTCATATGGAGATTGTTCCTAATGGTAACTGTCAAAAAGCAAAAGGCTAACAAAGCATTTTGCAACCTCCATCGTGTATTTCAGGTACATGCTAAAATATTTTTTTGGCAGGATGCCATGAAAGGAGAGGACAAACTACCCTTACTCTTATCAGTTTTGTTTCTTTTATTTACAAGCAACATCTCAAGACCTACATCAAATGCAGTCACAAAAAGGCTCAAGTCCAGTTCTCATCAGTTAATTATCTTACTGTTGTTATAAAGACAGACTTTAAAAGCATGAATAAGTCTTTTTTTTTCCTTTCTTTTTTTTTTTTTTTTTTTTTTTTTTTTTTTGCATTCTTTTTAGAGCTGTATTTAATATGTGACCTGCAGCGGTGGGATGCTAGTGGGTTCATCCACTCTGTTAAAACATGTGCTGCAACAGAAGGCCAGACTCTCACTCTTACCACAGCAGTGATACAACTGCTCTTTATTTTGCTATTTTTAGTAGAGARAAAGCGTTAGCAATACGTACTTTATATAAAATTTGTTCAATGATGCAGTGAAAATGTCATGCAATTACATTAATTTGAAAGCTCAAAATTAAAATCCAATTTAACCTCCAATGCAAAAAACCCCAGTTTTAACAGAATTACCAGCCAAAGGGACACTCGGGGCACCACTACTCGCAAGCACAAGCCTGGGAGCTGACTCGTAAGACAGCCTGTGAGTATACTGGTGCTACCTTAGCAACACACACCTGCAGCATATTGAATAGCAAAGTATAAATTAAATTTAATAATACACGTAGGTATGAGAGAGTCTATGGTTATAGTGAGTGTATGAATATAGTATAGTAAGTGTATGGTTCTAGTAAGTGGCTAGGAGTCATTCTGAGGAGAAATGCTGTAAAAGTGGTATTGCATGATTTAGGTACATTAAACACTTTGCAAAGGGCCTCTTATTTATCATGTAGTGCAAGACTAAAAATCTCTCCTACACAAAATCAGCAAGGCAACACATGCTTCCTGATTAAAATACCACAGATTCTAATTCTGGCCCAGTCAGTGACAGAATCGCAGGAGTAGCAGGGTAGCACCTCACTTTCCTGACTTATTCTCGCTTTTACCACCCCCCAAAATTGAAAAAGGGACSTAGGATGAGAGGAGGAATTAAATTTGGAAATCCACAATCCACTCTTTTGTTTCTGTGTTTGCTGTGAAGACTAACTCATCCCTATCCACTTTGGACAGATCAAATGCTATAAAATATCAGGCCTTATTACTACCCTAAAAACACTATATAAAATTCCACAGAAATCAGCATCTTTGCATTGCATAAGCAGCTGACAAATAAAGTTTGTGCAAAGCAGATGTTACTATGAAATGGGAAAAGCATCAAATAACAAACAGAGAACACATGAAGTGCTATTTCAGATGCAGAAAAGAAGTTTTTTCCCAAAGCCATGGACTTTTTCTCATTAAAACAGAGAGGAACGTTGCGGTGCTGTATCATTGGCTTCAAGCAAACTAGTCTGCTCTCAGCTTGAAAAGACTACCCTGGATAGGATCCAGAACGAGCAGCAGCAACACCACACAGAAAAGGCCACCAGGGAAATGGCTTGTTTTTGCAAGTTCATGGGAATTTGAGTTTTGAAACACAATCTTTCCTAGCTGCCTGAATTGCCTCATCGTAAGGGAACTGGCAGCCTCTCCAAAAGAGGCTGACTCTGTCTGTGAGCAGCACAAAGAAGCCCTAAGGACGACTGTGCTGCCTAACTTCCAAGAGAAAAAGGTCACCAGTTTGGAGTGGCAGAAAACTCTCTGCTTTGATGAGAAGAGAGTAAAAACTGGATTTTAGGGTTGCTGTGGCCCCAGAGGAGAGCTTGTCCTCTAAACAGTGCTTCAAATCTCCTAGCATGACTAGAAGAGCAAAAAACCACCCCACTCAGTGCATTTTTCATCTGGAACTAGAGAATGATTTAGGTTGGAAGGGACTCCTGGAGGTCTTGAGTCCAATCAAGCTGGGCTCCACGCGTGGCGAGGTCAGGCTGCTCGGAGCCTTTTCCAGTCAAGGTTTGAAAGTCTCCCAGCATGGAAATTCCAGAGTCTTTCTGGGTGACCTGTTTCAGAGCTTACCCACGCACACTGGGAAACAGTTTGATTTGTAACTAACAAGAACTTGCCTTGCTGCATGTTGCGAGTGTTGGTTCTCGCCCTTTGGCTGTGCATTTCTGAGGAGAGCCAGGCTCTTGGGCACTGGTCTATCCTGTTTATCTGGTGATACGGTTCCACGTCTTTCACTTTTTCGCCTCTCCCCCTCCAGACTCATGCTGTTATAAGTGTTGCTGCCATCACTCTCTTGCTGAGTACAGCCTACATTTATTTCACCCACCAACACAATTACTTTTACTCTGGATTTACTCATCCTCTTCCCTTGCTGGTGAGATACTCTCCCTGCCTGCGTTTACACACCATAGCCATCTTCCTAGTCACATTTTTTTAGGGCTTCATTCTCCTCTGCGCCAGTCAGCTGTAAAAGTTATCAGTACAATCTGACTGCAAATTTAAAAGAATCCTATATTCCAGAGCCAAAAAAAAAGAAAAAGCAAATGAATTGCCGATTTCTACCTATTACCCAAATCACACAACCGTGTCATATCTTTTCCTTGCAATCCCTACCAAGCTGTACCATTCCTTCCTTTGCAGTTAACTCCACACAGTCAATAGCATAAGTTCTTTGTGAGAAGAGCTACATCTAGCTATGTAAATTATTAGTCTACACAGGAGCTCCTAGAGTAACAGATGGCGGAACTGCACGACATTTTAAGAAACAGGAAAAAACTTAAAGGTAGCTAAGTTATCCATAGACCAACTCTGAAACAGCATCATAATTACATTAAAATTGTCCCTTTTTTTAACCACCTATGAACTATCTTGTACCATAAACATCCAGTGACAGCACAAAATGATATCATGAAAATAAAACATGCCACAAAGCACAATTTTGAAACAAGACGTAAGATAAAACTGAAGAATTTGGCAATGACTTACAACAAATCCAAGAGTGGATTTGTACAATACCTACATATTGTTTGAAGCTTATACTGACTTAGGCAAAACAGATACTGAGCACTCAAAAATCCCGAAGGTGGTCACAAATATCAAATTTGTCTACACACTATCTCAGTGATGTTTCAAAGTTTAAATATCACTCCCATTTTGTGGCTGATGAAATGGAGATATGGACACTGGAATAAATTATTGCAGAATAAACTAGGGTGTGAATTTAGACTGGTCTCAAAAGCGTGTGGTTACATTTATTCCAAGATAAACATAAGGTAGTCTATATCCTGGTTTACAAAGGGCAATGGAATTTCTAGTGAATGACGCTGCATTTATTGCAGGCTCCACAATTGCGCAGACGCAGCTGCCACAAGGCAACTAGTGTGCTGCATATGTTATAAAAATAACTTTCAACAGCACTCACCTGATGGTTCATTTATTTAAGAAAGGATACATTTCTACCCCAAAACTGTACACTGCTTGTTTGACTAAGTAATCACTCTAAATTCTTTCTACCTGCCTCCCCAAGGACTGTAGCATACATAGCTAAAATTATAAACAAATTGCTAGTAAAATCTGAAGTTTTTCTTGGGAGAGAAAGGTGGCTCATATTTCCAGTTATTTGAATTTATTGCCTAGTCTAATTTTCTCCAACAGATAAGGTCCAGATTTCCAAAAGTGTACCAACAACCTGGCCTTCTGAAGATAAAACTTAATACCCTGTGTCTTGCATTTTCCATGGAAAGAAAATACTGTAACAGAAGATTCAGTGAAATAAGTATTTCTGAACAAGGAAACGACCTTTCAGAAGTATAACCCTACCTGAGTTGTGCTTTAAGTTCAGTAAACCTGGGTCGTCTACTAGGGTCGTATGCCCAGCACTTGGTCATAAGGCTGTAGAGGGTAGGAGGGCAGTTTGGAGGCATTGGGAGCCGCTCACCGTTCTCAATTCGCCCAATCACATCATTGTTCTTCACTCCCTGGAAGGGCTTTACCCCATGCATTAGGATCTCCCACATACACACACCTGAGAAACACACACAAAAAAATTTCCCCCAGTGTCAGCAAACAACAAAACCTGTTAAAAAAGAAACAAACCCCCATTTTGTACAGCCAAACAATGCAATTTCTTCTGAAATGTATAGCTAGGGAATCAGTTTTGACTTACCGGCTGGCAGCAGAGAGGAGTGATGTGCAGTAGGATTATGCACACAGTATCAACCTGAACTATTTATGAGGAAGCATGACGCACAGCTGGCTCATGGCAGCCTGGCTTCACATTTAGCTACCTTTTACCTACTGTAAATCAGGATGGCTGCTCATATTCAAATCTACTTTTTTTATGAGGCAGAATGAGTTGTGTTTGCTTTTCCCTTTGACTAGTTCCAACTGGCTTGTTTCGACACGTAGAGCGTATTTTCACTTCGAGGGTGTTTTAATGCTGGCATCGATCCAAATTTTTTGTGCTGAAACTATGTAATAAAACAGTTTCTGTTGAAACTATGTTAAAAGCACAAAGCAAAAAATGGTCTGTCAGTTTAGGATTGGCCAGAATGTTCCATGGACTTCATTTTTCTAACTCTGTACTGGAGTTTTCTTCAAACTATTATAAACCTGCTAAAATTCACATACCCTTCACTTAAAAACATTCAAATTGTATTTTGTAAAGAGGGTGAACCCTTACTTGTCTGTCCTGCTCTTATTTCAAGTCTCATCATCTTTGTTCCTTTACACAGCCTATCTTTGTTCTGTCTGTCCAGACCAGCAGTTTGGACCAGTTTGAGCACAGGTGATCAGATTCATATAAAAACTTACATATTTAGGAAAAAAGRTCAAGGCTTCAGGATATTCCCATCTACCCTTATTTCTACTCAGCTTCTGGTCATATTTYGTAAGCTAGCAGGCGCTATGAAAGACAAATTAAGTGGGCATTTAGCATTAAAGATCTGGAAACAGGACATCATGTAGGCTGATCTACACATTAAGCAAGGAAGCAGGCATATGACAATAAAAGCAAAAGTGAAAATATCAAGTAGAAACAGCAAATAACAATGGTATAACAAAAAGAAATCAGAGGGAAAAACAACGTAAAAAAATCATCTCCATTATAACTATGACCTAATTTCCTTGTACCTTCATTTCTGTCAGCTTCTTACTTGGGGCGAAAAGGGACATGAAACTTTAGGCTTACTGAGTAGAAAAAGAAAAGAAAAATACAGAGATGGAAAATGTGCTGGAAGAAACTGTATTTTCAGAAAGTATAGTAAAACCAGTGCCAAATATCTGGAAATTATTCATTTACAGTAGTTAAAATGAAACATCAAACTTCTCCAACAGAACACTTAAGAAACCCCACCATTTGGTATTCACTTACCAAACATCCACACATCGCTAGCTGAGGTAAACCGTCGGAAGTTGATTGACTCTGGAGCCATCCATTTGATAGGTAATTTTCCTTTGGAAGCTACAGGGAAGGCAAGACAAGGCAGGCTTTTATTCCTACTACTGAGCTCAAACATAGATTTTATTCTCAGTGAAATAATTCATAGGCAAAACCCATTTCCAGTGAAGCACTTCAACTATCAAATTTTGTATAAGAGATTTCTGCAGTGCCTGACCAGTTCTGCCAGTAGTCCCCTTTCTAGAGAGAAGAGCAGCACTTTCCCTAAATATTCAGACTGATTAAGCTCCTTTAAGTTTTAAGTTAGTTCTTACTTCAAGATGCAACTACTGCAGTTAAGAAGGTACTGGCACCAAATCTGAAACCGTCACAAAATCTCAGCAAGGGAGTTGGTGTTTTTAAATGATACATAAAAAAAGGGTAGGTTGTTTGGCCTTACATAAAACAGAAAAAAGAACCACAAAAAACAAAATAAACCCCCAAACCTCCCAATAAAGCCCCCAACAACAAACCCTAAAAGCACAACAAGAAATGATCATGTCAAAAGTATTCCCCCTCTCCTCTCAGCAATTAAAACGACAATATGTAGCTCACAGTGATACGCGACAAATGAAACGAGGAAACATAATGGAGTGTAAGGGGACAGATAAAGGATATTTTAAAATATATGACTGAAACTAGAAATATATTGAAGATTAGATTTATGAATATATGGTTTCATAATATACACCAGATTTAAAATGCTACAGTTTGGTACCCTACATGCAATCTCTATTCTCCTGCTGTATTTCCCATCTGTCAGGCACTGCAGGACATTTCACAGCTGCTGGAGTGACTTAAGATCAGTATTCCATCCAAAATGGGGGAAAAAGTAGGCTTCAAAGACTTTTTTGTACTGAACCTCCCTAGTCCAGTGGCATCTGAAGTACGCAGCATACAATGACAGCACAAACTCAAAATTTATCTGTAGGTAACCTTGAACTCACTGTAGGCTACCTATATTATGCCATGAATATGAATATTATCTCAAACAAGCCTCAAATGTGGATAATCTTCTAAAAATCATGAAGAAAGCACTATAAGCTTGTCCTAAAAAGCAGAATTTTACCTACACATGAATTTCCTACTTTTTGCAACTTAAATCAGACCTTGTGATTCTTCTTCTTAAGCATACATGTGGGAATTTACTGCCATCTATTAAATTGTTGAATAGCTTGCCTTTTTATACAAATACAACAGCTAGACCAAGAAAATCTGGTTAATTCCTTTTGACAACAAACTCAGTATCGTGAGAAGCAACTGTGTTCTAACTGGCCTGCAAGAAGGATCCAGAGTGTCAACTTACCTTTATAGTAAGTACTGTCTTCCATGTATCGGGATAAACCAAAGTCACCTAATTTCACACAGTCAGTGGCAGATACCAGCACATTTCTAGCAGCTATATCCCTGCCAAACAGAGGAGACATTATTTCTAGTAATTTAAAAACTTAAAGTGGTGAAATATCATTTGAAAAAAATTACTAAAACCCAGAAGTATCAAACGCCTTTGAGAGGACTGAATTATTTTTCTAGTCAGGGTTTGGGTGTGCATATACAGAAAAAGACGACTATGTATTTGTCTACTTATTCTGAGAAGCGTGCAGAATGCTGCAGTACGTTTGATCCTTATGAGTAAYAGCTGTTGTCCGAAAGTATAACCGTCAATGTCAACAGCAGAAGAAAAAGTTTTATTCTTCCTCTATTTAAATATCACAGGCTAACAATTTTTGGCAATTAGAATTGATGGAAAGAAGAAAATCTGCCTCCTGACCCTGCAAAGGTAAGGAATTGGTTTAAGCTCTCAGTCCTGTAAGAGGCTTCCTAATAAGGAGCTCAGTTTTTAGTGATGCCACAGGGATTATGAAAAGACTTGGGCATTTTTCTCTTGCAGTTTCCCAGGTGAGACAACCCACCTTATGTGTCTGTTGATTCTGGATTTCAGCAGACTTGACTAAGTATTGACAGATTTAGCTTTGAGCAGTGAAGTAAGTACAGCAAACTGAGCGGTGCTACCTTCTCCCATTTCAGTACAGTATGAATAAGTTGTACTTTGAAATTTTATTGCTAGGGTTAAAATAAACAGCTACTTGGCCAAAATTCAAGTATCTGTAACAACCGTAAGGCTCTGTTATTTACAATGTTTTTATATACATATCTATGTATATATACATACCTAATACTTACATATACATGTGTTTCTATGTACAATATATACAACACATCTATAGAATTTGAACRTAAGTATTTAAACACAAATAAAACACTCAAATTCAAAATGAAATGGTACATGATAATTGGCATGCTGTGAACTTTTAACTGCATACAACAAGAGGCCAAAGCCAGTCTCTTCTCCCTAGAAAGCTCATGTTCAAATTCAAAGGAATAAAATTCAAAACACACCTAGAAGGAAATTTAGGTTCACCTTCTGGTTAAGCAAGTACTTGTATTTTATAAATATTTTGTTTTCCCTGTTCTTTCCTTAAGAAGCCGGCTGCCCGTTGTTTTGCTTTTCTGTGTTTAGAAGATTACAGCTTTAAAAAATATTGCAACCACAAAACAACAACTCAGCTGAAATCTATTCTGATTAAAATCCAGCACCATCTCCGAGTCAATCTCGGAGTGAGCCAGCAGGTGTCACTCTTGAAAAGGGTGTAATTTTGGTGGCAGCATCTGAAAAAACGACATACTAATATAGGGACTGACATAAAACGGGTAAGTGGATTTTAGGAGTTTCAAAGTATTGCTGCTACACATTCATCATAAGTCAAGGAAAAGAAACACAAAAGGAAGGCTTCAAGGAATCCAACTACGTGTTGCAAGCGTTTTCTCTTCACTTGAGCAAGTGTATCTAATAGCCAGAATATAGCCAGTCAAAAATCTGGTAATCTAGGACACCTYGTATTCCCTAAAATTTCAAGTAGTTACATATAAAAATACACACGTACAAATATATATATATATAATCTTACCTATGTACAAATCTTTTGCTCTCTAAGTAGGCAAGTGCTGTGCTAAGCTGGTAAGCATAGAGTATCAGAGAGGCCAGATCCAAGCTGTATTTTCTTACTTGCAAAAATGATCTCAACTTTTTGCACAAAGAAGGAAAAAAACAGGAAAGAAGTTAGGACAAAAAAAATAACAAATTTGAACAAGGCATATCTCAAATTGTAAAGTTTACACAAGAATCAATGGGCATGCTTTCCCTTAAGACTGGGTGAGAAAAGAAAATCACTTGCCATGAAGAAATTTGACTCTGGGTTAAATTAAAGCAGTTTTTTCTACACGAAAATTGTTAGCCAAACAAAAAAAAAAAATTGTGCATTGCTTTCAGGCTCCTTTTGAAGACTGAGAGCATATGCAGCTGCTGTTCCAGAGTAAAGCACTCCTGGACTTATAATGCATTCTTCCCTTGAGAACTGCGCACGTTTTTGGCCTAAATAATTTCAGAACAAAACAGTACGTGGCCAATCCRAACACCAATTAGATCAGTATTGTTTTGGAAGCATTAATTTTAATCTACATTTGCTAAAACAACTGGATTTAGCTCAGAGTAGCCAGTATCAATGCAGAATTTTTATAAGCTATATTCCTAGTATAAGGCAGTTAGGACCTAATGGAAGGTGGCTCTAGAGTCTCCTTATAAATTAAAACAAGGCTTTGAAAAGTGATTTGGGCATTGGAAAGGAAATCTGTCATTTTTTGACAGAAAATTACTTCTCCACTACAGCTTTTTCTGCCTTTTTTTTTCTTGGACAACATACTGCAGTTTGATAATTACAATGACTATCTTACAATGCGGTATGAAATATCACTTCAGCTCACATTTTCAGAAACATGTAGCTCAAAGAAAACAAATCGATTATAAAAACTGAGATCTAGTTTTGTTTAAACTATTCATCCAAAAGACATAATAATGAGGAAAGTCATCTTATCTAGGGTCTCTGCTGCAGAGACTGTACAGTAAAAAAATCTTAAGAAATTCAGTGTTCCAAGGGAAAATGCAGTATTACTCAGGAAGAATAAAAGATGTACCACGTAATTTCACYTCTAGAAGGTATGTTTGCAAATGCTGTTTAAATGATATTGCATTATCATCATCTTGACACAGGTCATGCTCTCACTCTGGAACAGCAATTGAAGTTCTCTGAAAACTGTGACTAAATCACTTTGGTATGAGCTGATGCAGTTCCCCCAGTGGAGGAGTTAGGTCAAATTCTGCCACTCCTGTTTCTGAGTCCATAATTCTACAAACAAGTATGATATCATGTTTGAGGAGAGTGCCTTTGTGTTAGTACCGAGAAGTGATTTTTTCAGTCTTTTGTAAAGGTATCTGTGAGCTAAAAGAGAGAAAACCGAAGTTGCATGAGGATTTTTCATACTTCTCCAAGTGTACAGAGCTCCATGATTATCCAAACTGGGTTTTCTGTAATAACTCCAATGAGCTTCACAATGTGAGGATGATCAAACTGACGCATTGTTACTAAAAGGAAAAGAAACAAGTTGGTGTGTTACATAAAAACTTTTTTTAAAATAAAAATAAAAAAGTCCATTAAGAAGCATTTAGTCTATAACCAGAAAATATAATCACAGTTCTGCAGGACTTGAAACAGCTGCTTGCAAGCAATAACGTCTGGTCATTTCATGTTCTGCAGGCAGCATGAACCACTGCTTGCTTTAGTGGTACTATTCTCCACTCATAAAAAGCAAACTGCTGCAGAAGGTGCAAGTCAAGTCAGGCTCTCTAGCTCTTCTGCCCTGCTTGAGCGTAACATAAGATAATGACCTATCAATCCAGTGCACGACCAATTAACCTGYGCCCTTCTACTGGAAGAGGAGGAAGGAAAAAACAGTATGTATAATTCAATGTCTGGAAAAAAGGTATGTCAGTTTATTACATAGACAAAAATCTCATTTAATGATTATGTTCACATCTCATTTTATTTTCCATGGACTTAATTAACTTTTCAGTCTCAGCAGTGCATTCACAGTACATTTTATGCAATAAGACACACAAATCATAGAATCATAGAATGGTTTGGGTTGGAAGGGACCTTAAAGATCATCTAGTTCCAACCCCCTTGCCATGGGCAGCGACACCTTCCACTAGATCAGGTTGCTCAAAGCCTCATCCAACCTGGCCTTGAACACTTCCAGGGAGGGGGCATCCACAACTTCTCTGGGTAACCTGTTCCAGTGTCTCATCACCCTCACAGTAAAGAATTTCTTCCTAATATCTAATCTAAATCTACCCTCTTTCAGTTTAAAACCGTTACCCCTTGTCCTATCACTACACTCCCTGATAAAAGAGTCCCTCCCCACCTTTCCTGTAGGCCCCCTTTAAGTACTGGAAGGCTGCTATAAGGTCTCTCCAGAGCCTTCTCTTCTCTAGGCTAAACAACCCCAACTCTCTCAGCCTGTCCTCACGGGGGGGCGCTCCAGCCCCCTGATCATCTTCATGGCCCTCCTCTCGACCTGCTCGAGCAGGTACATGTCTTTCTTATGCTGGGGGCCCCAGAGCTGAACACAGTACTCCAGGTGGGGCCTCACAAGAACCAAGTAGAGAGGGAGAATCACCTCAGTTGATTGTCGGTCTCTTTTCCCAGGTAACAAGTGATATGACAAGAAGAAACAGCCTCAAGTTGCGCCAGGCGAGGTTTAGATTGGGTATTAGGAAAAATTTCTTCACTGGAAGGGTTATCAAGCACTGGAACAGACTGCCAGGGAAGTGGTTCAGTCACCATCCCTGGAGGTATTTAAAAGACGTGTAGATGTGGTGCTTAGGGACATGGTTTAGTGGTGGACTTGGCAGTGTTATGTTTACGGTTGGACTCCATGATCTTAAGGGTCTTTTCCAACCTGAATGATTCTATAGTCCCAATACGGAACCCTGAGGAACACCACCCCATCGCTGGTCTCCACTTGCACATTGAGCCGTTGACCGCAAGTCTTTGAGGGCAACCATCCAGCCAATTCCTCATCCACTGAGTGGTCCACCCATCAAATCCATGTCTATTTTAGAGACAAAGATGTTGTGCAGGACAGTATCAAATGCTTTGCCCAAGTCCAGGGAGATGATGTCAGCCGCTCTTCCCTTATCCACCAATGCTGTAACCCTGTTGTAGAAGGCCACCAAATTTGTCAGGCACGATTTGCCCTTAGTGAAGCCACGTTGGCTTTCACCAATCACCTCTGTTTTCCATGTGCCTTAGCATAGTGTCCAGGAGGATCTGCTCCATGATCTTCCCAGGCACAGAGGTGAGACTGACTGGCCTGTAGTTCCCCGGGTCTTCCTTTTTTCCCTTTTTAAAAATGGGGGTTATGTTTCCCCTTTTCCAGTCAGTGGGAACTTTACCAGTTTGCCATGACGTTTCAAATATGATGGATAGTGGCTTAGCAACTTCATCCACCAGTTCCCTCAGGACCCTCAGATGTATCTCACCAGGTCCCAYGGACTTGTGCACATTCAGGTTCCTTAGATGGTCTCGAACCTGATCTTTTCCTACGGTGGGCAGTACTTCATTCTCCCAGTCCCTGCCTTTGGATTCTGTGAATTGGGCAGCATGGCTAGAGCACTCGGTGAAGACCGAGGTAAAAAAGTTGTTGAGTACCTCAGCCTTCTCCATGTTGGTTGTAGCCAGGTCTCCCGTTTTGCTCATCGGAAGGTACAGTTTCTTTCATCTTCTTTTTTTGTCCTATGTACCTGAAGAAACCCTTCTTGTTACCACGTCCCTAGCCAAGTTCAGCTCCAGCTGTGCCTTGGCTTTCCTGATCCTCTCCCTGCACTCTCAGGCCATATCCCTACAATCTCCCCAGGATGTATATCCCTGCCTCCACTGCCTATGCATTTTGGTTTTGTGTTTTAGTTTGGCTAAGAGGTCTTGACTTAGCCAAGCTGGCCTCCTGCCTCCCCTGCCCCACTTCTTGCACATCAGGATTGAGAGCTCTTGCACCCTAAGAAAAATGTCTTTAAATATCTCCCAGCTCTYGTTTGCTCCTTTGCCTCTGAGGGCAGTTTCCCAAGGGATGTCATGCACTAGCACCCTAAACAGCCGGAAGTTTGCCCTTCTGAGGTTTAGTGTCCTGACTCTATACTTTTTACCCATCCTGTACCCCTCAAGATTGRGAATTCCACCAGGGCATGATCACTGCAGCCCAGGCTACCTCCAATCTTGACCTCTCCAATAAGTTCTTCCACATTAGTGAGCAACAGGTCCAGCAGTGCCTCCCCTCTGGTCGGGCTCTCCATCACCTGTACTAGGAAGTTGTCCTCAACGCACTCCAGTAGTTTCCTGGACTGCTTGCAGTTCGCTGTGCCGCTTTTCCAGCAGATGTCTGGGTGGCTGAAGTCCCCTATCAGGAACAGGACCTGTGATCATGATGCTTCCTGCGGTTGAAGAAAGAACTCTTCATCAACCTCCTCTTCTTGATCGGGTGGCCTGTAGTAGACACCAACCACAAAGTTTCCTTTGTTGGCTTGGTCTCCAATTTTCAGCCATAAGCTCTCGACCTGCTCATTGCTGTTCTTCAAAGATAGCTCTGTGCAAACAATCCCCTTTTTGGCATAGAGGGCAACTCCCTTACCTCTCCTTCCTTGCCTGTCCCTTCTGAATAGTTTATAGCTGTCAATCACAGCACTCCAATCATGCGATTCATCCCACCAAGTTTCTGTGCTAGCAATCAGGTCGTAGTTTTCCGTCTGGGCAGCGGCTACCAGCTCCTCCTGTTTGTTTCCCATGCTGCGTGCATTGGTATAGAGGCATTTCAGCTGGGCTATCGGCCACATCCCCTTTTTAGAGGAGCTCGTCCCAATTCCCTTGAGGCAATTCACAGGTGTTTCCCCATTGCTTCCTAATGCTTCAGCAGCCCCGGGCTCTTCTTGAGTGCTTAGAACACCATCCCCTTCCACCGCTAAATCTAGTTTAAAGCTCTGTTTATAAGTCCAGCCAGCTTATTGGCCAGGACACTCTTGCCCCAGTTGGTTACTTGAGCCCTGTCAGCTATAACAAGCCTGGTTTCTCAAAGGTATGTCCAAGGTCGTAGAAGCCAAGACCTTGAGCATGACACAAGCTATGCAGCCAGTCATTCACCTGTTCCATTTGCCTCCTTTTTCTTGAATCCCCTTCTCCGACTGGGAGGATAGAGAAGAACACCACCTGTGCTCCCAATCCCTTTAACATCGTTCCGAGGAACATAAAGTCTCTTTTGATTATTTCTGAGTTGCCTCGTTGCAGCATCATTTGACCCTACTTGGAATAGTAGGAACAGGTGATAGTCTGCAGGCTTTACCAGGCTCAGCAGCCTCTCTGTGACATCATGGATGCGAGCTCCCAGCAGGCAGCAAACTTCTCTAGAGATACTGCCTGAGTGACAAATGGGCACTTTGGTGCCTCTCAGCAAGGAGTCTCCAATTACTAACACCCTACATACTTTTCTGCTGGCACCGGTTCTAATGCAGGGGTGCGGTTGGACCAACTTTGCACGGTTGGCCTTTCCTGGGTCTTGCCCGTTACTCTCTCTTCATTCTCCAGCCCCAGGGCATTGTACCCGTTACACAGGGGCACTTCAGGGGGAAGGGGAAGGTTCCTCCTCCTGCCCCGAGCAGAGACGAGAGTCCAGTCTCCTTTGTCTCGTGAGTTGGTTGAGTCTGTCACCTCAAGGTTGGAAGCAAGCTTACCTTCCCTTTGCAAAGTCTGAAGGCAGGGCTGTCACTCAGCTTGTGACAGTGCACAATACCATGCATCAATCTCTCGCTCAGATGTCCGGATACTGCGCTGCCTGTTAAGCTCCTCTTGTGACATGGCCACTTGCTTGAAGAGTTCCTCCAGCTGGACACGCTTGCACCCGTGACGTCCACCTCCACCTTTGGACCCCAAGGGGGGTTTCCAAGTTCTGGAGTTCCATGCAACTTTGGGTCTGGGCAGCTCCTTCAGTTCTTGGGGAGTCAGTCTGGGTGTAGGTGTCCACATAGGGAGGTTTTATCACTTCCACCTGGGTTTCAGTCACAGATGTGCAGTTGCAGCGGGTGGAAACCATTTTGCTTCACCAGGAGGCTACCTCTGTCTGGCTCCCAGAATAAAATAGCCCGTTTGCCAGAGGTCGCCCTCCCTGTGCACCCTTCCATGCAAACTGCCGCGCCATGCTCTGTTTGCCTGCCCTGGTTGCTAGCACTCCCTAGGGGCTGCCTTTTACAGATGCACGGGTTGGCTGAGGTTGCTCCGGGCCCTGCCCAAGCCTCGTCAGCTGCTCTTGCGATGGCTGCCAGCTCCTGGCGGCTCTCTCCGTGACCCTGGCATTGCCCCGATTCAGGAAAGCCCCCTGTACATCGTGATCCTCTGCTCTGCTGCGGAACGTGTCGGCACGGTGCTGCTCACCTTGGCAACTGAGTGCTAGTGGCGGTTACACCACGTTTAAATCTCCYGCTGTTGCTCCTGGCCCCGCCCAGGTCTCCTCAGCTGCTGTCGCGYGAGCTGCGGGCTCCTGGCAGGTCTCTCGGCTCCCCTGAGGTTTCCCGGGTTCAGGAAACCCCCCTGTGCACCRCGCTAGAGCGCTCCTCTGCCGATCGCGCCRGCACTGGAGCTGCTCGCCTCGGTGACTGACTCAATGCTTATTAATGTTTTGGGGAGGTGTATTTGGTAGGTTAAATGAAACATCAGTCCTCTGATTAAGTTTTTCTCTTCCAACATCTGCATGACAAACATCCTTAATTTAATCTTGACAAATATCCTTAATTTAATCTTGAAGTAGTATCTCTTTTACATTTACAGTTTGTAGTGTCAACAGAAATACATGGTAATTACCAAACCGGAAAGTCTGCTTCAGTTTGCCTGAAATTGGACAAGAATAAAAAACGCTATCTTTTGGCTTTTAATCAATCGCAAGCTAAAATCAGCAGGTGTTTTTGGATTCCTGTTCTGATGAGCTCTGAATTCTACTTCTGTCCACTGGTACACAGCAGCTGTATAACCAACACGTCTTGCAGCACCACAAACCCCAAGAAAAATCCTTGGACAATGATGTTTATAAGACCTAATATATAACAGTTCAATAACATATTTTCCTGCGAAGAAACTTACATGGGCAAACTTAAGATAACATATTCTTTAAAATATTTATGTGTTATGAATAATAATAATAAAAATCAGTRAAACAAACATCCCTATCAATGACATAGCTTAATGCATTAATAAAAAGGAATAAATAATGCAGTGAAATGTCAAATGGGCAGTAAAAACTGCTAAAATACTACACAGAATTGAAGCCAGATTCCTAAATCATTCAATTCCCCTCTACCCCTTTGAAGTAAACGGAATTTCAGAGAGTGAAGCTATTTCTGACACCRCCAAAAAGTATGCATTGCTAAACTCGTTTATCTGAACCCAATGTTAGTATTAAAATCTTGGTAAACAAAGTGTATATTCCAAACAAACTCCAATTATTTAGCTTTAGCGTTCTCTTSAGCTAATCTAACTCAATGCAATTTACAATGTCTTATAACATGGAAATGTTGCTTTGTTGATGTAAAAATGAAGCAGGAATACAATTTTAATTATCAAAGCAATGGAAAGGCAATTAACGCAAACAGTTTTATATCATATGGTCTTACCAGTTTTAAACATAAAATACTCCATTGTTGGAAAGTACTTCCCAGAAATTAATTCTATCAATGTTAGCTGACAAGCTCACAGATTCAGAAAGGTAGTAGAATTATTACATCATTTTGCCATCCAGCTTCTAGAGGAATGAACTACTTGCAGAAGGAGCAATTTACCAAAGCCACTGGAAGATCAATAAAAATCTCCCCAAACCAGGTGGTTTATATTTTAGCATATACAAGTGGATTAATAGTAATACACTGCTACACAAAAGCGGACAGGAACGAAGAGACAGGTGCTGCTTGTAAAAAGATTTTCTTTCATCTACTTTCTATACTGAGGTGTTCCTCCTTGCAAGAATCAATACAAAATCTTTTCAGCATCAAGCAAACAACTAAAACCTCCAAGTATTTTAATATTCCTAATATTAAAATAATATATGAGGAAATAAATGTCTTAATTCAGTGAAATAACCAACTCTGCCTCTCCAGATGTTGGATTTGGGCCTTTTGAAGAGTGCTCTTAAAAACTAGGAGGCAGTATCTTCTGAGAGCGTTTGCAATCTGAACRCAAACAAGAGAAAGGTAACAGATGGGAATTAGAATAAAAAAAAAAGAAAGACGAAATGGCAAAACTATTAAATCAAAATTGAAAAGCACCATTTATCTGTCTACTACGTTGGCATTTCCTAATCTGTCAAGCTCGAAGCATAATAAGGAGCATTCAATGAGCAATTATTTTCTACATTGTTAAGAGACAGCAGCCTACTTTGACTGCTAAGTTATTACTATAAGCAATAGTATTTACTTTTCCAACAGCTAGAAATGTAATGGAAAAAATTATAGTAATTTAAGAAAAATCTGACATCCAAAAATAAGAAGCCATTAGCTATGAATGCAGATTTTTCTGAACAATTAGAAAAAAATCCTTGAACAAAGGAATAGTGAATAAAAGTATACTGTAACAGCTGGCCATAACCTAATAATTTATTGATATAATACAATACCTTTACGAGATTTATAGATATACAATAGCAGAGGATAATAGGCAAAAATTCACGCCTAAGTCTTATATCTTAACTTGCTTACAAAACCAAACAGTAGAAAAATCAGTAACTACAACATTCTTACAGAAGTTTTCTGTTGGTATTCATCTCACCAAAAAGCCTGCCTCCATGAATGAAATATACCGTTTGGGGAATGCAGTATTTGTGGGCAATTATTTAGAAAATAGGTTTATTGTACCGTAATTTTTAATTCTGAATTCTCAAAACAGATCTCTCTTAGATGTAAGATTTTTAGCAACTTTGTTAACAACCACCTGACTTTCTAAAGTAATACACTGAAACAAGTGCTATGTTTTTTTAAATTCATTAAGGAGAAAGAAGGAAATAGAGGATCAAATCTCTAATATTCCAAAACTGGTTCTGAAGTCTTACAGGAGTCAAACATCACTGTTCAATTTGGAAAAATCAAAGTAATATATAATCATATACATTGGCAATGCAAGGATGTAAAGCAGTCTTCCTGGCACATATTGCAGGAGAGGAAAAGGTCATGCTATATATTAATAAAAGATTTACATTAGTATCAGAAGTTTCTGGCACAGATGGCTGCAGTCTTTGCAAGAACCAGTTACAGAAGCTACCCCAAAAGAAGTATTTTAGTACTCACAGGCTTCTTGTAAGAATTTTTCTCTAACGCTGTCTGAGGTGCAGTTTTTACATGTTTTGATTGCAACAGCCATAGCTGGATTTTCCTGAAAGACATTATTGAGAAATAACTGAAATACAGCCCACCAAAAGCTAAGTCCTTTAAAATTCGAGCAAAACTGCTTTAGAGAAAATTACTATTAATGAAAGTATCTTTAGTTAAGAAATTACATTTTGAAAGCTTCAGTATTAAAATATCATTATAATCAAGACACCTAGTGTACAACATTTACATCTAATGCGCCTAGGAAATATTTAATCTGTTTTAAACTATGTTAAATTGTACAAAAATTATGACAAAAGATAGCAAGTTTAACTGAATAGTACTGTAAACTTTTTGCGTTATTGAGGATGGTAAACTCTTGACAATATTTAGCAAAAGCAGAGGAAACAAGTAGATATATGCCTAAAAAACACACTTGGCTTATGCAAGCAAGCAACCTGGAAAGCCAAATAAAGGACTTTTTGTGGCTCTTGCAGAGCAAAGACTGGCTACAATTTTGAACTCAAATTACAAAGGAAAGTAAAACAAAGATTTTACATATTAGCTTCACAATCAGTTATATCAAGGGCTTAAAACCGAGTTAAACAGAACACATGTATTCAAAATCAGAAACAGATTTTACCATCTGATTGCTTATCCTCTGAATACTGAAAAATGAGAAGCACTGAGACAGCCCAAAGGAGGCCTCCTGGTTCAGGCGGCACCTTTCATCTTCTCTTGCTTTGGTGTGTTTTACAAATACCCTTTCCATAAGTTACAGACAGCACAGAGAAGCTGCAAGCGTTTTTCTCCTGCAAAGAAGCTTTCAAGCTTCACTAGTATTCAAAACACCACGACTTACTTAGAAAATGGTATTTTTACAACATAGTGTATCCCCACAGAAACATGCAGTGCTCAGATGATGTCACTCATACAAGTTCTTAATGGGTTGAAGGTAGCTGAAGTGTTTTAAAATTAAGCTTCTACATTAGGTATAGGCCTGCTCAAGGACTAGTATACCTTCCTTCCAACCGGGAAATTGGGAATTGTGCAGTTTACTGGCAAGATTACAAATGAACCTTTCCCTGAAAGGCTACAGGGTTGGTGTATGTCCTCACCTAGTTTTTACGGCCAGTGAGAGCTGAAGATTCACAGAGTTATGTTCTATGTCTGCCCATACTTGCTCTATTTTAAATCTATTTTTACAGACAAACATCAGAATCAGAATAATATTTGTATTTTTCAGGCTTAAATGTCTATTTTCTAAGTTACTCACAACATAGCACTTCAAGTTGACTTTGCAGGAAAAAATTGATTAAAACCTTCTCTCATACATAAAAATGCCCATAAACGGACTGAAAAACTGGTGCTAAGTTAAGATGATTTTATTCCCTTCTGAAATCTGGATTCAGTAATCAGCACTGGATGAGACCTCTGGAGGCCAGTCAGACCAATCCCTCTTCTGGTGTTACAGACAGAGTTTTTGAAACATCTCGTAACCAACATTAGCATCAAAAGGAAGAGTTTCAGTGTCTGCAACCAGCAAAGACTCCAGACATTTTGCAAAATAAATATAGAAAAAGGCCTGATATCAGGGTTTTGCAGATCTTTTGTTTTCGGATAAGGAGACAAAACAGTGAGGATGTATCAGACTGGCAACAGTTTGTGTATTGAGCAGCAAACACTATTTTAAATGACACTTCTGGATTAATCCCACAGTAGATCAGGCTTTAAAGACAGTCTTATTTGAAGTGCTCACATCTGAGCAATAGGATCCTATACGTATACATATATTTTCCATTCAGTATCCCATAAATACAGGCTGGTTGTGATATTTCAGGAATACCTAGTAGCAAGCAGCATTCAAGAAGAGGTGGATGCTGCACAGTCACTAGAATGTCACTAGTCACTTGCACTTTACAAGTGCAATGAACAGGGATAAATGAGATTTTTCAGATTCAAATTTGAGCTAGCAGAACAAGAGGCCAGAAATCTCCCCTATATTTTTGCATGAGAGCTGAATATACACAAGGATGGAAGCGCTATCATGTTATTGTAACTAAACTTTTATCTATTGTGAGATTGCTTCCAAAAGTTTTAAGTTACCCTCTGTGACTAGTACATTAAAATTTAGTGATAATACCTTTCTGTTTTCCCTTCAAGTGTCTTAAATGTAGTAAAATTTTATTAAGTAATCAGCAGGTTGCCATTTAAAAAACTTATACTAGACACAGGATGACTGAATAAAATCTGTTTTCCAATTCAAGAAAAAGAATGGAGAGAGACAGCATTTTCAAAACAATAGTCCCTAAGAAAAGGGGTCTTTAACTGGTTTTTCAGAGCACTAGATTTATCCACTGTGCCCCAAGTTCAGTGAAACACTACTCCTCAAGTACTCCTGTTAACTTGGACAGGATTAAATGAAAAATAAGGATCTCCCTTAATGCAAAATATATCAGAACTGCTTTTCTAAATGAAGGTATCAGAACAGACTTCAAACTTGTCTGAAATATATAACCTTCATCCTTATTTATTTACTTAAATATTGCATTAAAGATTTATTTATTTAACCTACCGAGCCCAGGATGCTAACCAGCTATTTCTGGGAAATACTGTTTCTGAAGTTAGAACTAGATTGTTGTCCACAGGAATTATTACTTCATCTATCGAAAATCCAGACACTTAATTTCTTCAAATAAGAAATAAATCTTCATTTTACACTTGCACAATTAGTTTATTATTAGCTTGAAACTGGTTGAAATTAAATAATTTTCCAGSTTTCTCTTGCTTTTTTCCACAAACTTCATTTTTCATCCATTTAAGTTGCAATCTTAATCTTTGTGGCTGCAGTCTAGAAAAACACGTAAGCACCAGCCTAAATTACACAAGTCCCGCCAACCTCACTGGTTTCACTGAGGTGACTCTTGTGCATCGGGGTTTTGCTGGATCAGTGCCCAAGTTTTTTGTATCTTTTCTTTCACGAAAAAGTAGAAACTTTATTAACATACAAGCTTCTTTGTGAGAGATATAGTGAGATGCTCACTGGAGAAACAGACACATTTGTTTAACATTATTGTCCCTCTGTTGTAGGCTACTGCCCTTCCAGCATAACAAACTAAAATTTCTTCTCTGTGTTTCAGCACAGAAGTTAGATTAGATCCTGACACAGCTGGCAGCTTCTGCACTGAATGCTGAACCTAAACCCAAGTCAGGATGAACACCCATACATACTGTTTTAAACTTTGGAAAAGGTTCTAAAGCGCTGAATGAACGCTCAATAGGGGAGTATGGCCAAAGGGATGTGTGCTTACCATGGTTGGACACACTCAAAATAAAGAAGAAAGTGTATGGTTGGGGTTAAAAGCAATGACTTCTAATTCCGACTCAGCCAGTGGCTTTGGTATGGTCCCAAATAATTTACTTGGCTCTTTTGATTCCTTTCCCGATCTATAAAAACATGGGGATGTAGGAGCAGAGAAACTACTCTGGAACTAGTTTTATACTTATCTGGAACACTGGAAATATTCTCTACATGCTGATTATTCTGAAAAATAAATTACAAAGTCAAGTTTTATTTGTTCCAGAAGACTCAGACCAAGGCATTTAAGGAATAAATTTTTTTATTATTATTTTTTAACTAGAAAGGTTTTATTGTTTGTTAATTTTTATTTCAGAAGTGAGGCTTACCGGACTCATGTAAACTCCTTGGTGTACATCTCCAAACTGTCCTTCACCAATGCAGCGCCCCAGTTCAATTCTCTCCCTTTGAATTTCATAATCTCTGGCTATAAGAATATAATGCACTTAAAATATCAAATTTCTGATGAAGGGCAAAGAAATAATCCACAAGATACGAAACTCAAAGTAAGTCACTCAAATGTCTCACATACGAATAGCTAAGATTAACATTTGCTGCACACCAGCCTATACAAATGCTGTATACACACAGTGGAAACCTCTTAAACAAATGTTTGAATCAAAGCAATGAAAAAGGAATTGTGAAATCTAATTTGCTAAATTAACTACTATGCATTATTTATTTCAATGCAATAGACATAATTGAATCCTTCTTAATTATAGCTAGTAAAAGACAAAGAACACAAATAGCCTAGGGCAATACTAATGATATTAAATACAGCCTTAGCACACATCCCTTTATATGTTTAAGAGAACTCCACTATGCGGTATTTTAGATTTTGGAACCATCAAATGAGCCCAGAGAATTTTTAAAGAGGTAACTGCAAGAAAAAATTCAGAAACAAGAGCATAGCAAATAAAGATAAAATGAAAGAGCAAAATTTTGAGTGCACTACACCTCTATCAGTGTGTAATTGAAGTAAAATTGATATGTTTTGTGGACTTAAGCAATTTTGTTAAGTTGGTTGTTTAACAGACTGAGAATATTACTGCTAAAAATGGCTCAGTACTTCAGCAAAACATTCAATCAATTGCAATTGAATTACTTCATTTGCAATTTAATTTCTAGCAGACATGGAAAGATATTTCAGGAATAGCAGAAAAGCATGTACGGTATATGTTTTCACCTCTACTTGTATTATTCAGAGGAAACAAAATATAATCAACCAGCTTAGGACTTCATGACTGATGATTTTGACTTCATTAACACTACAGAAATAATGTCATCTAGAACTGGATAACAAAGTGATAAATGCCTTTTTCATTTCTTTTTTTAAGTACTGCATTTTCCTCTTTAAAATCCCAAAGCTAACTGGTTTAACTATAAATAAATAATGTTTATTAAATGAAAGTGAATAGTAAACTTAAAAATTCCACATCATTCCAAATTGCAAGCATACAGGGATGGGTAAAGGGTATCCTGTTACCTTCATCTATTCCATAGCTTTCTGCAGTGCAATTAAGAGAAAAATCAAATGCTTACTTAGATATAGCTTCTTAAAATCAAGACAAGGACAAACATTTTTTAACAGTTTTAAAAAATGAAGAAATATACTGATGCAATTTTAAGTTTACGTTAGCAGAAGTCACAGATCTGTTCTTGTGATCTTTACTGACTCAGTCCTTTAAGAGCTGAACACTTGAGTCCACTTCAGTCCAGCAAAGCTGAATGAATTTCACTTCAACAGCCCAYCTCATGGGCTTTGAATTGAAGGCATACTTAAGCGTTCAGCATCATCCAGGGTTGGGCCCACAAGTAATTACTTCCATGAGAATTTAAATGAAAAGACTGGTGGGGGGCGGGGGAGGGGGAATCACACAACATTAATATGTTAACAAAAAATAAAGGATATAATTTATCACAGTACTTTTTGATCCTGCAATTATTTTAGTAGAATCATGTAGTGACTTACTGCAAGACATTCAAAACACATTGTTTATTTCTTGAAAACATATATTCTTGCTTTTCAAATATTTATGGTTCAAATATATATGTTTTTCAAAACATATATTCTTGTTTTTCAAATATTTTCCACAGTAGTGGAAACTATGTTGTAAACACCAAAGTGATCATGAAACATTCCTGCCACATGGTAAACTCTAGAAATCYTTACATACATTCATGGTTCTTCAGCAGAACATGGTGCTAGTTTAGGACCATCCTCCCCTCTTACACTAACCAAACCTGACGTTTCTGCAGGTCTGCGTATCAACAGATTGTCTACTTCTAGAGAAATCCTTGGTTGCCAACACCCAACTGTAATTTTGCAAACACAACTTTTAAAATCAGAATACTAGACTTTCACGTTAAATTAGTTAGCCTTGACAGTTTAAGATTATATTATAATTCAAATATGCCATAAGACAAAATCCTTGTGGTGGCTAATGCATCATTTTTTTGACTTCAAAGATGAAGACTCAGAAGAACTTTGAATTTTTATTTTTGTTCCTAAAGTCTTTCATCTTTAACAAAATTGCATGTGGTTCAGATGACTTTCCTCTATCACGGAATTCGAGAGCAGCAAGTCTGTCATAGAGCAAGGGTGAGATACAGTTAGACAGCAATACAGAGAAGCTTTCCAAATTGTTTGCTCTTATCACAGAAATCTTATCCATTCTTTATTTGTTTTGTTCAGCATCACAATCAAAAAATCTACATTTTGAGACATAAAAGAAATTTCACTGTGAAGTCACTGACAGCAGCAAAACAGAATTTGATTTTATTTGCTTCAAAACCTGAACTGGAAAAACACTGAATCTATGAGTTTTCAAAACATCATAAAGAATATYTTCTTTGCACATGTATTACTTAGGGCTGAAATATAAGATTCAGTCCCTGCGTTCTGGATAGAAAAGTTCCCAAGTTAATTACCATACTTACTTGATGGCATTGTGTAAGTATCTTCTTCGTCTATAATCTCTGCATAGTCATCTGTCTCTGTAAAGGGAGGAATTGAAGAGTTTCGGGAAAAGCAGATGAAAACAATTCTCCAGAACAATATCTCCAATTTATCAAGGCTGATATGTCACAACCCCCAACTTCAACATTGCTGGGACGCATTTACAATAGCATGAATAAAACTTGCTCATGCATAATTTACGGTATGATAATGACCTCAATGCCAATTATACTACGTCACATAGATGCATTCAACAAGGAATAAAAGGAAGACTCATTTGTATTCAAAAAAGTTCAAGTTCTGTAATTGAAACCCATCTAAACTGTTGACTTAAAGAGAAAATCTTTTTAACAGCAAATTCCACTGCAGTAAGGAGAAAACATTATTAATGGATTAAATTGCTTTACCTTCAATAAAGTGTGAATAATAGTTTGCTAGTTTTTTATGTCAAACAGGCAGAAYAGACAGTAAAGATGTTCCAGGGCACATCTACCTACTGTCAGTGTGGCAAGGTGAGTTATTTTCCATAGTCTTCTAGAGCATAAAGATCTTTTAAGTCACACTCTTGCCTTACACCCATTTTTCTTGCATTAGTCTCAATTTTCCTCTCATGGACAGTGTTTGAAAACAACCAAATCTCAAAATTTTCTGAAAAATGATAATGTATTTCTTCCTCTGTTTAAAACTTACACCTTTTACATCATCTGTTCTCAAAATGCTTTAAGTGGTGTCAAGTCATATCAGAAGGTCCTTCTCCTGCTCTAAAGAAATTCCAGTATGCATAGGTCATTTCCTAAAGGTCAGATAAATTCCTCCAGGGGTTACAAAACCAGTCCACAACAGCGAGATAATTTTTCACTGCAAGGCTGTTAAACTCTACTCACCAACTTTAAATGCACAGAGAGGTTCTCAAAATTGAATAATTTCAAACCCAGTATGCAGTTGTCATGGTTGGTTTCAGGTGATCACATATTGGACCACCTCTGAAAGGCATGATTTACTCCCCCTTTTTCCCCATCTGCCCTGGAGCATATGAATATCCCTACAACTCCCTGGCATAATTTCTAGAGGTATGGTTTCTGAACAGTGAATGGGACAAAGCCACAGTGAGACTGGAAAGAAGGATGGGATGATCCCTTTTGGCAGCAGCCCTCAGTTCAACCAACTTAAGCCAACTCTGAAACCAGAGCAAGGCTCATAAATATTATACACATACATAAACAAGAGGCTTAATTTTCATACAAACTGAATATTCAAAAATTAGGAAACTACAGGTTGCCTACAACCTTTGAAGTTCAACACACTTCAGTGAGTAAATGTAGTTTTATGATCCTAACTTTGTACTACTTRAATAAAATTAAAGCTATTTTTCTTTCAAACTCCTGTAGGAATATACCGTGTCTTGTAAAAACAGAATCAGGAAATTCTATGCCATTTAAATTTTTGCTAGACAATTTCTATTTAGGACACAGCAAAGAGAGTCACCTAACGAAAATTCAACTAATTATAAAGACAGTGCACAATTCTAAACAGGCAGCATACTCCAGAGGCACTAATCTCTTGGTATGTTTTTTCCTCCCTGCATTATAAACTATTTTTTTTTGCAGAAAATAAGCTCCAGTTTGATCTAAAAAATAAGCATCTGTTTGAAGGAAATTGTTAGTGTGACACCAATGCAATGGGGATAAATCACTCTGCTTCCTTGTACTATTGTGGTAAGATGTTTCTAACCTTTGTTAACTGTGATATATTGTTACAAGCTAGTATTTGAAGGTACCAGAAAGTTCTTAATCTATGTAAAAAAAAAAAAAAAAAGGACTGAATGAAAGATATTATAAACATATTTGAGAAGAATTTAAAAAGTTTGGAAACTAGAACTGGTGCCACACTGGTCTTTGAAAAACGAAAACATTTGTCACACTAGATTATGGAACAGTGCTTTCAAAATGTGATAAATGGCTTGGCTAGTTCATCTCTCTATTTTAAATTAATGAAGTTAATTCATAATAAAAGCATTATCAGAACACTGCAGAGCACTTTACGTGGTTTTGATACATTGCCTAAAACCGTCCGGAAACTAAAAGGGTCTTCAGTAGCCAATCCAAATAAATTAAATGTATGCAATTAACAAGTATTTTGTTACACATTTAACACTCTGGAGAGGAACATATAATAAGAATTCAGAAAATAATTCCTATACATGTCTGGCATTGTTTCTGGTAATTAGAGGAAAATTCAATCAAGGCATTAACAGTGATGTGCTCAAAGTGTTCTGCAACAAAGATAACTGACCTCTCTCACATACAGTCTTTACCCCACGATTAGAGTCATGCAGTATGAGACTATTGCCAAGTCTGCTAAGACTATGACTATGTCTGCGAAGAGATATTCCAGAACCCACGTGGAGTCTAAAGCAAAACTCAGCTGGGCAAGGCTCTCCAGGCTGCTGTACGAAGAAGGATGTGCTATAGCAGTCTCAAGAGCTAAACACTCACAACAAAGCAGCGATTCCAGGAGATGTTCTATCTTTGAGGCCCTTGGTAAGTCTAGAAAAAGTAAGATTTAAAAATCGGGCTCATTACTGCTGCTCTCTCGCATATTTTAAAACCAGCACTGAACCTGTTGGTCAACCCCAGATTCTTACAGAAGGAAAAACGAATAGGTTGCTCTTGGACAAAGATACAGTGTTGGTGGTACAGGTGAATGAGCCAATTTGAGTTTTACTAAATCTGAATGCATTATTAAACAGTAGGAAAAAACATCCAAGGATATTAAATCCGTAATAGCTAATCCATGATCTTAACCACCTGTTTGAAATTTCCCTTTTCATGATTTTTTCCCATTTATCAGAGCCCGTAATCTATAAAAGAAGATAAGCACCAATAAAAAGCTATGTAGGGTTAGTATCTGAAATACAATTTCTGAATTTAGGATAGAAAAAATGTCCTTTGAGTGTTTAATGTTTAAGAAAAGAAAGAAAATTGGCGTAATATTATCTTTGATTTTTATCTGAAGGAGAGAAAGGAGATGAAAAGTTATATACCCCCTTTACATTTTACTGAGGAAGGCCACAAGACGTTATCTCTATTTCTTCTTATCACCCTCCTTTGCACACTGCTTTTTATGCCCTTTTAGTACCTCCTACTTGTAAGAATAAAGATACACTATCAGYAGTAGCAGTTTGATTTTTTCCCAACATCAGATGGAATCCTTTAGAAAAATAGCTAAAAATCTCTTCAAAAAAACAAAACCAAAACCCAACTTGTTTTCAGAGGATAGCAAGTCAATATTTTCTAGAAAAAAAGACTTACAAAGTCTGGAGAAATTAAATATTTTGTAGTAAGTTTCAAAGTTTTGAAGAAAAACATTAAAATCTGTCTTTAAAATTAGCAGTTTGAGTAGCTGAAACCTGATTAATATTTCATGTATTCAATCTACATTAATCTATCTTGTACAGCTTCTTTTTATGCAAGGAGCAGTAGTGGACTACAGAGCACTCTGATGCTACCATGCCTTTAAAGCATCACTTAGTTGACTCACTTCTCACGTGTTACATCCATTGATCTCACCCACTGACCAAAAAAATTCTGTGACACAACCATTTCAATCAAACTGAATGGACACTCTTGCAAACCTATAAACCTTCTTTGCATCATGCCAGAACTCTCATTGCAAACGCATGCAATACCACATCCCTGTGTGTTTGAAATAGTTTTTCCTTTTTCAATTCCAGTTTAGCAGAAAGTGTTAGTTGCACAGCCTGTAAAGTACAGTATTTATTGGCTAATGTCCAAAGCAGACTGCTTTTTAATACTAAAATCTGTATAAAATTTATTACTGAAATGTGCATTAAGCAGTATATGGATATAAGAGTTGCATATTGCACGTTAGTAACACACAGACTAGAAAACATATTACCGTCCCCACTAATTTCATCTGCAGATCCAGGTGGCATGCAAGGAAAGAGAAAAACAGAGGGGGAGAGAGAAGGGACAGAGAAGGGGAGGGGAAAATATACTATTAAATTCATGAGTAATCCAAAAGTATTCAGACTGCAGTTATATTATATACCTGACTCAAGAGAAACCAGAAAAGTAGCAGAATTTAAGACTTCTCACCTAAAACCCAAGGGACAAAGATATGTTCTAAGAAGCTTGTATGATGAAACAGAGTTAATGACTTTCAAACACAAATTTACACAAAAATTAAATTTGGGAGTGGAACTATTTTAATGCATTGTTAATAAATGCCAATTTCTGGTTTAAGTCAATACTTCACTACAAAATAGATCTCCTACAGCCAGATGAGTCAGTTCAATTTGACTTTTCACACACACTTACGACTTTGGATAACTAGAGTTGGTGTTCACCCTTTCAAAGGAAATGCACTCCTGTGCTATCACTAAGACATGAGTAAGAAATGGAACCATCTAAGTACTAATTATACAGAGCATATTGCAGTTATACAAAGCCGAAATTTAAACGAGTGGCAAACGGAGCAACTCTGCTGGGAAGCTGTTCAAATGAGCACCATATTCCGCATTTATGGCAGCGGCCCTATTCCACACCAATACCCACAGCACAAGCTGATGCACTTCAGACATTATTTATAAATAAAAAGAAAATGAGCATTAATGTTGTAAAAGTAATGCACCTGTTACTCCAATTCTTCTTACCCCTAACAAAGCCAAACTGGTCCAGACCAAATGCTGAACCAGTATGCAGCCAAAAGCATCACTGTATTCAGTATTTAATTCAAAGTGATCTTAGCTGATGCTTATTGTTGCTATTCTATTTCATTCATAAGCATGCTGTATCAGGGGTCCAAGAATGAAGTAAAAATATATTAACCAAAAACCCCATGGGTTTACAGGGGCTGCATAGCTATAAAAATGAAATTATTAATATGTTTGTCATTGTAGAAGATGATGCTTAAAACTCAGTCCCCCATAAAAATGGGGACCAGCAAGTTTGTGACACTGCATGAAAATCCAATTCAACAGGAGGAAAGGGGTAGCAGAAATTTAATGAAATTATTCTTGGAACTCTGTTTACCTGAGGTTAAAGTAGTAAAAAAACCAGTAACTGCGTTAGTATATTCAGCTTTTGGGTTAATAAGGCAGCCTATACAAAGAGCAGTGCAGTACCCTTAGGCGGCGGCTCATGGGAACAGAAGACGAAAGGGAGAAAGCGTCTAGCTTTCTTTACTTTATGCTGACAGTGATTGACTCCTTTACAAAGAGGCAAGAAAAGGAAAGAGAAAAACAGAAACAAATTATTTGGAAATAAAAGAAAAGAGACTGAAGAGAACATCTACAATGAATGAACATAAAAGTAAAGGTTTACATTACAATTCTGTATATGCAAATGGATATACAAATGTTGTTGAAACTCTAAAGCGTATTTGGTTATTTTTCTTCAAATTCCTTTCTACACCAAAGTTATTCTTATTTCAATTTTTAAAAGTGAGACTAGAATCTATTAAAAAGTCAGCTTTTGCCGACTATATATACCATCCATTGACAACACAAAGAAAATTGTCTGCCCCAGAAGTGTAACTCACTTTTGCAGGCTCCCCATCTAAGTTCTACTAGACTGTGCTATAGCTAAATTCTGATTTAAGTGGCAGTCACCAGACTTAAACATGGACGTATTGACTTTCTGGACCCTTAAAAAACTTAACACAAAACAAGTATTTCACGTAGCAGGGTTACATAGAACAAGGAAAAACACAGTTTCTCTGTCCCACTGAAAAACAACGCTGACATATTTTATGAACTGAAATCTGCCACTGGAGTTTTATCCCCAGTGCAGACCTGTCTTGCCAATTGATATTCTAGCTCTCCAAGGATCTCTGGGCGAACGCCCCATGGTATTGTCCTCACTGTCCCCTTTCCTAGTCACCCTACTGCATTTAATTAGCAAAGCGCTTATCAGGAGGAGAGARATTTCCGAGTAGGAGGAAATACAAAGAAGCCGCAACTGATTTCACAAGGTGAGAAAGAAGGACACAAGATGACACYAAGAACCTGAGGATAGCTGCTCCTTTTATTTCTCTTGTTACCTGTTTGCTCCTCTCTGCTTCCCTCTTTTCCCTCTCTATCTCAGGAAATGTGAGAGGTGGTTTAAAAAGCCAGTCAACTAAAAACCCACATCTTGTTGCTGGTAATCCTTCGCAGTTAAAACTCAAGAGTGAGGTCCAGCCACCTGGAGTTATACAGGTGTCAAAAGAGAAGCCCAGTACCACAGAAGCAGCATACTGGCACAGCATACTAGTCAGTGGTGGGAGGAGTGGAGAAMGGGTGGAAAAGGAGAATTACCTTTTAATAAAAATAACTTCACGTTTTTCATAGATTCTGGAAACCTAAGAACCATCAAAGCAGCTATACTTACACAAAAGCACCATCTTATACACAGTTGTGCAGTTTTTAGTGGCCAGATTTTGAGGGATAATGTGCAGAATTTTTTTAAAGGTGTATTAAGTGTGTTCAATCACTGTCCAATCTGGAGGCTGCATGTTGAATTTCACGCATGCAAAATCTAATGGGTAACGCACTACTATGTACAACCCATTCTTTGCTAAGATGGCAGTTTTAATTCAAAGTTAAAACAAGTGGGTGAGATTTATCATTGTATTCTAAACAACAAAAAAGTACCATTACAAAAACTGCTGGRGTGATTAAAACGAACAGAATCATTCATCAATTGTGAAAATGTACATGTCATTGAAAATGACAGAACATTAATCAGATTCAATGCTAAAAACTAAAAGAGGTGCAAGGAGAGGGCAAAATTATTGAATAAGTTAGTGTATCAGTATTTCTGTGTATACCACATTACTGCAATTGTAGGGACTTATCTTCCTAACATCACATAGCACAATTTTTAGCACTATCATTCTAACACAAACCTGACGTAACATTCATAAAACACTTTAGACATAGTATGAAAGAAAAGAAAAAAATACTACAGCTATTTTAAGAGACTACTGAAAAGGCACTGAAATGAGAATAAAGGAATCCAATACTCTGTACCGAAACAGAGGAACAGGTATAGAGTCACTGGAAGCAATGCAAGCTATCTAAAAGGGAAGAGATACTTCAACTCTTGACCTTTCTGCTCAGGCTACAAAGCTAATTTAAGCTTGAAATGCTGAAATGCTGTTCACTCTTACATTGATACATGGGTAGCAGAAGCTGACTGAAATCTGACTAACCTATTTCATATGAAGGGCACATCAAAATGACAAAGGTGTTTTCAATTCATCATGTACATGTCCTGATGCCTTGTGATACTCAGTCCAACTCGTCTTCTGCATTTCAAATGTTGCCTTTATGATCTACTGTCTAAAATTTGTTCAACTATTCTGCCAGACTGAACAGAAGACTGCTTTCTCTTAAACTTACCACATCTTCACATCTAGCTAGAAAAGGAAGTTTATTTAGGTAAAGAGTTGATTCTAAGTTTTTAAAAAAAAAAAGTTCCAACACTTTTTCAGGACCTTAGAGAGTACCTGCTTGAAATGAATACTACTTAAAAGGATTTCCACCGTTCCACACTGGCTTCCAGCCAGGACATCACTGGCATCTACCTAACTGCCCACAAAGCTCAGAAATGCTGCTGAAAACTGCACTGGACTCCTTTTTTTATTTAGTTCCTCTTCTCAATACTAAGTATTTGCTAGAATTAGTGGGTAAAAAAAAAAAAAAAGAACAAACCACTTGCTATGCAACAGACTACGTTAGAAAGGAAGTGACAAGGCTAGTGGGCAGTTACTACTGGAGCTCCTCATTAGGACTGTATGAGTAGATAACCAATACTGGAAGGCTGAAACTGATGTCCCATTCTATTTTAGTTGTACGTTCCTGAATCAGGTTGAGGAAAAACCCTGGAAAAAATCTGTAGAAGGAATAAATCTATTTGTTTTCAAGCTTTTGAAATAAAATGAGCACTAAGCAGTTGTCACATCAAGTATGTTTATACATAAACAACAAAACCCCAAACCTAATACTGCATGGAACATTTCTTTAGTCATACTACAGTGTTATTACTAGCAAAGCAAAAGCGTCTGCTCAAATCAAATGAATGGATCACAAAGGAGGAGCGTAGGAGGCTAAGAACTCTTTAACCAACAACACAGACTGATGAAATCAATGCAGTAACTTCCTAGGCACTGATACAGAGGACACCTGCTTAGTCTGTCACCAAAGTTCATTCTGGTCTTCTTATGCATGAAAAGAAGCATCTTAGTCAGTCTAAAATACAAAAAAGATAACAATACCAGTCTATTCAACTGTGATGGGAATCTGAAATATTGTAATTTATTAGCATTAAGGGTATTTTTAACTATATTATCTTATTAATCAGTGGAATAGCTGGGTGAGTTAAGAAGCGTAACTCCCTTTGTGAACTTGGAGACTAATGACTTGCTCAAGGTTTGTAAAATTAATCTGCAATAAACCTTAGGCTTGAATGTCTCCCAGTCCTGTGACCATACGGCAGAGCTACAGCTGTACAGAGCCTTTATATTCCTCCAATTACTTAATAATTTGAATGTATAACTATGTAATTTACGCTAAGACTGTTAGTCTGTCTTTTCAGAAGTAGTGAGCTGTAGAGTACGACATTAACTGAGCTAGCAGACACAGTCATAAGCACTCAAGATACAATTTTTCATCTTAAAAATTTACTTACACTTTTCAGCATTGTCTTTTTGGAGTGACTTGATAAAATGAACATGAAAAAAAAAACTTTACAACCTCAAGCAAAGAACATCTTCTTCCCCTACCAACTAATTCAAATGGAACTAGGAAATACAAGTCCTACACAAGAAGCTCTTTCAGAGTTGAGCACAGGGCAGACCTTCATTTTGAGCACAGCAATCATGAAACAGAGCATGCACTGTGCTTTACAAGCACAAGTGATTAAAATTGTATTTGTCTTTCCATCCTTGCTCACAGCTTAGCTTGTAATCAGCCCGCATCATTCACCTGTACATTCAGGTCCTTTCATATGCTGACATCTCCTTCATTAAGAACATTTTAAAGTGTTGTAATACTGAAATCAGGTGAATATATTTATTATTTTTTTCTCTCCTGTTTGTTGTGTTTTGACATTTGGCCCCCGCTATATTTCAGTTTGTTCTAGGTAACCTACTGGAAGCCTCTCTCACAGATGAACTATACTATATAATTTTTTCCTACATGCTAAAATCTCACTTAAATCATGCTTATATCTCCTTCAAAAGAGAAATTTTTTCATTCAAATTGAAATTTCAGCTAAATGGTATGATTAAACTGGCAACTAGTTCAAACAGGATCTGCTCATAAGTAGCACCTTAGAGAAGAACTCTCATACCACTTCACTGCCATGATCAGGAGTTAACCACAGTATGTGATTTAAGTGTAATGATATTCTACTATAAATCTGTGATCCTAAGGCAGAACCTGGAAACTTGCTGAGAAGTCCCTCTTTCAGGATGCTAAAATCCTTCAGTTCCTGTAAGGAAGCTCTCTCCAAGAGATCAGATTTCTCCTTCGCAGGGCACGTTACTGGATGTATCTAAACCATGGGATGCAGTTATAATTTCTTACAGAGTCACTATAAGCAAACAAATTTTCTTTTCTTCCTCTATAGGGAGGCAATGGCACACCAGCATTATTAGAAACTTATGCCATCGTATTACCATGCACTTACAGCTACACCCCTTTTGACTTTAAAATGCTACTTGTATTAGTAACAACAGCCGCACCAGCTAGGGAACAAGATGACAAACAAATTTCTCTTTAAAATACCTATTTCCCTATTAAAGGCACGTGTCCTGGGGTCTGTTACTTAGATGGCTTGAACAGCCTGCCTTAACATCGGAAACACCGATCATATTTTTAAACACCTTTCAATTTCCTTCACCAAATAAGCACATACTAAAGCTGCAAAACCAGCACCCAATCTGAACCAACACCAACCCTGTGGCAGGCCCTAAAAACCCCCTTCAGGCACATGCCTTGTGCTGGCTCCTGCAGAACGGCTCATCTTCTTCCTTACTGTCATCTTTCCAGTTACAGCTCCCTCCCCACAAACACGTTATTTTATTCAGCAGTACCTGAATATCCAAATGCCAAGAGTGACTGCTTAGAATCACAGAATCATTTAGGTTGGAAAAGACCCTTAAGATGGAGTCCAACTGTAAACCTAAGACTGCCAAGAACCTAACACTGCCAAGACTTGTTCAATACTCTGCTTGTTCAATACTCGCTGAAAGAAGTGGGCCTGAAATGTCATATTCTGCAGCACTGCATGTAAAGCAATGTTTAAGCTACGATTAAAAAAATTTACGTCCACAGAATTCTCTAGCGCAAAAGAGTCACAACGATTAGCCAAAGGATGCAAAAGCATATTTATTCTTCCTAGTCATATTTATATAAGCAAGGATGAGGCAGAAGAAACCAAAGAGCTCTGTGTCAAAAAGAATTTATGTAAAAAGGGAGCAAGTAAACTAAGGCTTTATTGAGTTCATTTTATGAAGAACTTYTTATAATATATAATTGACTAGGTAAATTATTATTTTTGGAAATACGTGTATCAGGAAATACGTGCATCACCTTACTAAGGCTAACGTTTTCTATATCAAAACAAACTGCTGGCCAAAATAAGTTCCTGTAGGCTAGAGTAGAGCATTTTAATAAGGTGACCCAAGCAAAACAGGAGAAAATCTAGTCAATGAAATTATAGTAAACTGGTATCCTGCTTCTTACAAATTTGATACGCTATTTGCACACAGCAAATGGTTTAGCCTTACTGTTTCCTGAGTGTACACTCTTGGCTAAGTACAAAGAATTCTTTTTTAATGTAAAGTCAGAAGTAGAGGGAGAAGGAGATAAAATTTGGAACTACCTATCTATTAGCTAAAACACTCATCACTTCTGGTGAATCACAGTAACTTAAACCAAAACATCAGATGTATACCAAAGAAATCTGAAATCCAACTCATTTAATTTGGCTTCTTAATTATATTTATTTATAATCCTACACACACGCAAACGTAAAATTTGAGGGATAAAATTATTACTATATGCTTTAAACAACGGGGGAAATCTGGCAGGCATCTTACTTGCACACAGTGAAAGACAGTGCCCACTGCAAGGAACATATAATTTGAAGAAGCAAGGCAGACAAATAACACCAGAAGAAACAGAAACAGAAGCATGCAGTAAGAGGTGTGTGGTGAAACCTGGTTCAGTGACACACAGCCGTAAGAGAACACTTCTTGGCTCCCAGGTCCAGCAATCTGCTGCCTTGGATTCCTGAAACCAACTTCACCCTTCACTAGTTTGAAAAGGCCTTTATTTAGAGCAAAAAAAAAAAAAAGTATTTAAAAAAACCTTCTATCTTCGTACACTTTGGAATACTGAAACACTTGGAAAGAACAAGTTTTCATTTCACTAGACCAGAAATATTTTAAGGTATGTTAATAAATATTTCAAAAAGAAAGACAAGGCGTCTTTCATTAACAGGCTCATTTTTAAACCTACAACATTTCAGACAAATACCTGAACTTTTAGACCACCAAATCATGTTCCACACTGGTTTTTGGCTATTGCTGGTTTCCCCCAAGTGTGGTGGGGAACTCACTGTGAAACCTTCCTTTAGAACTAAGGGTATTAATACTATAAATATGTCTGACTGCTAAATTTTCCTGCCGAATATGTGTCTCAGATTTTTGCTATTCAGCTTTAGCATTGGAAGAGGTTTAAACAAAGCATAGCAATCTCACTGAAAACAAACAGCAGAGTTAATTTATGATTTAAACCATCAAAGGCATGAAGGACGTTACAGCTGTCAGTAAGTTATAAAAGCTCGTCTTATTTGAAGCCTTTAGCTCTAAGTCATTTAAATGTCACCAGAGAAAAGCTCTTATTCTGCAAACCAAGATAGCATCACGCACAGCTGGCTTTGCACTGGATGCTGCCAGCTGTCAGACTCTGCTGACCTGTAACTCTCGGGTTAACTGAACATTATGTACATCTGTTGCCTCCGCTGTTCCACACTGATGGATCAGTTACATGTGACAAGAGGAGTGACACTTCTTCACATCTACATGAAGTATTAGTTCACTTATAACAAGTTGATTCCTTTGGGGACTCAGAGATTCTTACAGAAAGCACCTCCTGAGGAAAAACCCTTATCACACAACTTCATCTCAACAATCTGTCTGTGGTTTAAATTTAATATGCTGACATCCATGCCACACTCGATGCATTTCAAATAATTTCGGGGCAAAAAAATCAAACCAACAACAACAAAAAGTATGTCAGTGTTCTATGTACCCTTATTAAAAAGAAGAACCCTTGAGAATGAATAATAAATGCAATGGCTTGAATCATTCCAGTATTATGTCAGTGTTTCCAGTGGTTTGTAACATGGTATAAAAAAGAAGAATCAAGTACAATGATTTCATTGTGGAAAGATACAAAACCTTACTACAATACAAGAAAAACACCTAATTGGTTTTGATTTCGGTATTGGAAAGAAAGGGAGGGACATTTGCTGGTTTAATTTGATTGTTTTGCTTATGGCATCAGGAGCCAGCTTTGTGCCTTACAGCTTCCTTGACGTTCACTTGGAACAACCAGCTCATCTCCAGCGCTAGTACTTCTGTTTCTTCTGTGGTGCTACAGCAAAGCTCTCATTTGCCCATCATTCACCTTTATATGGTGCCCTAAACTCCAGAGTTATGTGGTATTACAACTAAATTCACCATTAATATCAAAACACTACCTCAAAAGAGTAGAGAAGAAGCAAGTTTGTGCTCTGAGACACAACATTACTTCAGATAAAATGCATCAAACAAAAGATACCGAAATTTGCAAAGTAACAGCAATAAAGGATCATGAAGTAAGCATTTATTACTGCTTTTAATAGTAAAAGTACATCAGCATTCTTAGAAGAACTGAAAGGGTGAAAATTTGAGGTGGCAGGGGAGTATGACTATTTTGTCCTGAAGATTAGCTTTTTTTGTGTAAGTGGAGTGATTAAAAAGCACAACGCTGATCACTTAAGAAATTTCAACTTTTTCTAACAGCTAAAATGAGTCACACAGGTAAGAATCAAGAGAGAACATGCTGACCATGCTTCATGCTTATCTACCATGCTTTCTTGATAGGTACTGAAGGAAGAAGAGCTGCTATTTGACTCCGAGAGGTAACAGTAACTGATGAAGCTCTGTTACACCTCTGCAGCTTGATACACATTTTAATTCCAGATCCGCTCATCTATTTTCTTCCACAAGGTCTGTTTGCTTGGGCTTCCTGTGCCAAGGAGTGAATCTCAAACATCTTTAAAAAAAGGTTAAGGGTGGGTAAAGGAATCTGAAAAGTAGGAAATTAAACATCTACGTATCTTTCCTCCTTCTTGTATGAAATATGTTGGGTTTTTGAATACGTGCCACTAAGCGCTCACATAAATGTTAAAGTGGGGCTGCAGCCTCCCTGTAAGTCAGGAGTGGACACTCCACTGGGTCACAATATTGGTTCCTGAAGTTCRTGGCCAAATACTAGAAATCTATAGGAACATATCATAATATTAATACACTTTTGCATTGAAAATCTCCTTAATAAATATTACGTATAAGGATTTAGAAATGTATTTTCTACTAAGACAGTGATCAATCCCTCAAAAGGATTTGTTTTAAGATTCTGTAGAAGAAAAATGTTCTCTCTCAAGTATAAAAACTTAAAAAAACCCACAGTAACTAACAGAAATCTTAGAAGCCTATAAGCTATAGAAACAACATGTACTGTACTACCTCGCATGCTCATCCTTCAATTAACTTGTGATTTTCAATAGCAAAAATTAAGTGCTTTGATCTGAACAGCAGCTACAAAAAAATAGCTATTAAGTTTCTTCTTTCTGAAAAGTGATGATTAATATTTAATTGCCTATTTTCACTTTTCAAAGCTGCTCCTTCATAATTAACACATACTCAGGCAATTTAAGTTCTAGCCCATGACATTCTACTTCATTACAAAGCTAAGTGAAAATATTGACAAGCAGCCTTGCTTTGAAGTATTCTGGCCCTACGTTACTGAACAGATATGGCTGTTCTCGCAAGCGACACTATGTAGGATAGCTGCAAAAAGTTTCTCTTCAGAAACTGCACTACAAAGGCAGCACAGCTACGGTCTTGGGAAAGTCAATAGCCATGTAGCAAGAAGTGAGATAACTGCGAGTGAAAAATCTGCCTGAACATCTGCCAGCTTTACAAATAAACTTGCTTTTTTTTTTTTATGAGCCTTACCTGACACAGAGACTGTGTGTGACCTTACTCCTTGCTTCTCATTGTTGGCCAGCCTGTAAAACAGAGGTTGGAATCGCTGAATGCTGTACATTCTTCACGGTCACATACACTGGGAATTCATCCTAACAGGGCACCTACTGTAATTAGCAGGGCCAATCCATTTCCCACAGTGACAGATTTTGAGGGGGAGAAAAGTCAGAAAGGAATCTACCATTTTCAAACCCATCTGGGGGAGTAAGAGCGGAGRGAATGCGTTACCATTTTAATTAGCATATCGATTCACAACGACAGAGCGAATTTCACGGAAAAACTGAAACCTAAGTTTTACAAACTTTTCAAATCAAGCTGTGCATGTCTAAACTTTGTCAATTTGATGGTCCTTCTACTTTCTCTATTATTTACTGGAAATAAAGTATGAATTGAGTTTTTGTCTGTAAGATGACTTACCCTGTACAACAATTTTAAACTTATTTACATGTCAAGTAAATTAAGAAAACCAACTAAATTTAAATATAGTTAGCTGTAAATGTTCATTAATAACAGAAATTCCAATGAACTCTTCTGAATTTTTTTTCACGTACATACATAAACATAATTATAACGGTAAGACAGCGAGAGTACTGCACTTCACGCTTTCAGAATCTGGAATTTCATCTGGCAAAGGCAAATCTTTCCAGATGCAAGATGGTGTTGGCTAGTAGTTTTCTGGATTTGACAAAAGCCCATTGCTCTGCTGCCAGACTAACGGCTTATGTGGTGTGCCCTTGTTTAAACAGACTCAAGCGTACAAACTAAGTTTTGGTAAACTGTCCCAAAAACGGGAAGAAGCTTTTCCCTCAAACCTTATTTTATCCCAGAAATCCCTACAAATAAAAAAAAGGATAAAATTTATGTAATTAGAAAGTTATTTTGTGTTTCTCAGTTGTATCTATTTAAGTAAAACCAAATTTTTCTCTTCCGTATGAGTGCACACTAAGTTTACCAATTCTACTGCTTCCAGCCTTGACTTCCATTTCCTTTTGCTCCCTGCATTTTAACTCCTCTCCTTCTGCACCATGAGAAAGCTACCTGGCTAGCAAGGACTGCAGCAGGACCTGTGAAGGAAGAGCAACCACTAGTATCTAAGTGGCTAGTTTCTTACAGATTCAGGAACAAATTGCGTTCCATACTCCACCCGATAGTTAAAAAAGTAATAATAATAATTCTGGACTCCTTCCAGGAATCAAGGAAGAAACAGAATGAGGTGGCTGGGTCAAAGCAAGCATAGTCCCTGTGTCCCAAAGGAAAAAGGAAGAGATAAGTCACTATAAACTGCTAAATTTCATTTGGTCTTTCAACAGTTATATCCTGCTACTGGATTCTGGTGATACTGCCTGATAAGGTTCAAAGAGAACAATCTGATGAGACGATGAGAGGTGGCTTTACACTGGGTCTGAACGTGTCTATTGAGAAAGCAGTCAGATTACAAACAAGCAAAAAAAAAAGTGGCTTGGTTAAAGGACTGAAGTTTAGGAGGCCACAATAAGAAACTGCACATGGAAAGGGGAGACAACTATCACAACTTGCCAGATAGGATGGAGACCTAGCTATTGACACCAGGAGTGCAAAGAATCAGCGGAAAGAATTAATAGGCTTGCCTACCACTGTGTTATGGACTACCAACTCCAATAACATAWGAAGTATTCTTAGTTCAAACAGAGCTAAATTAGAAATCTTTTCTTATTTACCTTAAAGCTTGGGAAGGAGAAAAATGCAGAGAGGTATCTTAGCGTACTTTATGTAAGAAATAGCATGTCTCAGCATACCTTGGATACAGTATCACCATAAAAGTAGCCAGAGAAAAAAATGCAACTCTATTCACCTGACATAGATTAGCATTTTCTACAAATCCATAGTTACTATCGGAGAAGAATTTTTGTACATTACTATATTAAAAAAAATAGATTAAAAAGTATTTGCTATGTAAATGATATTCTTTATTACACTGAATCTAAAGATCCCAACTTAGACTGGCCCCATTACGGAAATTTTATTAACAAAAGGTGACATGACAGATTTATGATAGGAGAAAAAAAGTATTTTCTGTATTTCACATAAGCAGAAAGGGGGACAAATAGGAAAAACGAGACCATAGACTGACTCACAGATTGAAACCACAATTCAAAAACTGTTTAGCATCGCTCCTGTAATTAAATTTACTCAGGGACTCAAAATAAATAGCCTGAATCCCAGTCAAGTCTTTTCCAAGACATCCTTCTTTTGTTACTGTCAAACATGATCGATGCATTATGCACTTTTTTCCTCAGATTTTATTTCTGATATCTTTATAGTTTAATGCTGCTGTCAGTCATTTATGCCCCATGGTCCCAAATGACTGCCTGCTATTTGTCCTAGAATCCAAAAGCAACAATAAAAGTTAAGCACATATAGAAAGTCCTAAAGCATCACTTAAGCAAAACTATTTTTCAAAACATTTTTTTAATATATAAGAAAAGAAAGTATAAAACTTACTTTGGTATTGATGGTAAAGCTCTTTCACCTTCTGTGTAAACAAGAAGAAAACAGGATTACAATTTTTTGAAGTTTCCAAATAACCTCTCTCAATGTGCAATACATACATGCCTGAAACAATAATCATCACAATCTCTCAGGGAAACTTATGTTGATTCAAAAGACTGTTCTATATGTATATTAAGAGCAGCATATCAACACAACTCCTTCTGACCAGTGATATAGACCTTTTGGCAAACTCTTTACCTGTGAGAACAACATATACAGAATATAAAAGTTCTTTTTTATTCTTAACAAGTAACTCCAATAAATAACCTGCAGAAAGTAGGACAGTATCTCATCTCTCTAGTAAGAAACACTTTTATCTCCAAGATGTGCTAAGTGCTAACATATAAATAAACAGTTGAAGCCAACTTGGACTTCCAAGCAAGACAACTGAAATAAATCATTAAAGCACRTAACATATCATATTGATTTCACATTTGGTTGAGATTATACAATAGTAATGCTTAGTAGCCAGAAATGAAGTTAGCTTTTTGTAAACTATTTTCAAATCCTTGCCAGTCTTTCTTTGATAACGATATTGTGTAATAAAAGCTTGGATGTACATAATCAAGCTTTTTTTTCCCTATTGGATATGATGAGACACTTGGTATCCTTGTGGGGAAGGATGATGGGGAAGTTACTAATCCTTTAATAAAACACCAATGATTTACAGTAGATCACAGTATGAAGTGAAGGAAAGAAAGTGGGCAATTAAAATGGGTATCACTCTCTAAATCACTGCAGTACTGAAAAAGTGACCTGAAAGAAAATAGAAGAGCCACGCTTTTAGAAAATGGTGATACATACCRATTACACAAAAATCATATAAATTCTGATTTGTTCTTATCCTATGTTAAAATATCTTAAATTTCCAGACCTTATAAAAGAAACTACAGTTTTGCCTTTGTGTATTACGGGACTGAGYAGAGAAGTGCCCAATACCCAGACGCCATGCCTAACATAGCAAACTACAGTATTTTGTTAGAATTTTTTTGCTCTCTAAAGGTAGAACAACATAGTTTGGCTCACCAACCTAGGTCTGTTTTTAAGTTTACTTGAAACAATTGTCCTGGTTTCAGCTGGGATAGAGTTAATTTTCTTCCTAGTAAGTGCTATAGTGCTGTGTTTTGGATTTAGTATGAGAATAATGTTGATAACACACTGATGTTTTTAGTTGTTGCTAAGTAGTGCTTACACTAGTCAAGGACTTTTCAACTTCCCGTGCTCTGCCAGGTGCACAAGAAGCTGGGAAGGAGCATAGCCAGGACAGCTAACCCAACTGGCCAACGGGGTATTCCACAGCATACGACATCATGCTCAGTACATAAACTGTGGGTTGGTCAGGAAGGGGTGGTCGCTGCTTGGGGATGGGCTGGGCATCGGTCAGCAGGTGGTAAGCAATTGCATCGTGCATCACTCATGTTGTATATTCTATCATTATCATTATTATTTTCCCTTTTCTGTTCTATTAAACTGTCTTTATCTCAATCCACAAATTTTACTTTTTTTTTTTTYCCCCGACTCTCCCCCATCCCACTGCAGGGGCAGGGGGGCAGGGAGTGAGCGAGCAGCTGTGTGGTGTTTGGCTGCCTGCCAGGTTAAACCACCACAACAATGTTTAAGTCATAAAATGATGCTAACAGCATGGCCTGTTAAGTTCACAGAGATCCATTTTCCATCTCCTACAATTTTGCTGTACTTCCACCAGGTCTATTGCTTCCATGTTAAATTTCTGCCACAGGCTGGCTGGCTGGCTTTTAGGGGACTGATCAGACCTTTTAATGTTAAGAAAAACAAAAGACCCCTCTGGAAATAGCCCAGGCCTCTCTAGTTTCGAGCAAGGATGCACGGTAATTTGCTATGAGATGGGTGTTGTATCAGGATGTTTCCTTTCATCATCTCAGCAAAAGCCTGCCTAATTTTAGTTAAGCTATCAGTTTTTTTGGGGGRGRRAAAAAAAAAACACTGCAGTGCAGGCATGCTCAGCAGAGCTCTTACACAGCTTCAAACCTGAATTCCTCCTCAGTGAGGAGACTCCAGCACTGGACTTGGGCTGCACATGCTCCAAATCAAGCCCAGGGCTACAAAGTCAGATCTTTCCCAGTGGGTTTGGACACAGGAATAAAAAGAGATAGGCTCAATTGTACTTAAAGGTGCTGAAAAGCAAGGGAGTCCACCTAACATGCAGAAAGGGTGAGAGCGCTGCACTTCAGGGTCTGATGGGGGCTGTTGAAAAGGAAGATGCAGGAAAGGAGGGAAACAAAGAGCTGTGGTTTGGGAGATGACCTAGAGSAGCTTGGCAAAGTGACCTGAGCAAGCACTTGAAACCAGAGAGTGGAGAGCAAGATTATACAAGAAGCATGAGGTGAGAGATAAAGGTATTGTGATGTTAGGGTAAACGATACCTTTTGGGAAAGGAAACAAAAGGCAAAGATCCTGAAAAGTAGTGTGGAGTGACAAGTATCAGATCAGATGCTTGAAGGTGACAGCCTGGCAATAAAAAGACTGGGGGGAGATACCCAAAAAAATAGAGACCGGAATGGGCACTAGAGGATTCACACTGGATGGAACTGGGCAAAAGACATCAAGCTTAGAGAAACAGACAGAAGAGTCCTGCCCGCTACTGTGTGGGACTCCCTACGGTTGTGAAGCAGACTCAAGAACCTTAAGTTACACTTGATATCTACACCAGCTGTCATCATTATTTGTGAAACCATCCCATGTTCTAGTTTTTATCGAATTATGATGCTACTGTCAGTTGTTCCAACACTGCTCCTACATTCGGCAATGGATTTAATGGTTTAGACGTTGCTGATGAATCATGTGTGTTGCTGGTAAAACATACTTGTAGCCTGTTGTTTTTAAACACTTCGGAAATGATGCAAACATACAAACCTCTGCGTTAAAAGAACTTTATTAAACTGCAAAGTTAACGTCATCATTCAATACCTTTAAATTGAGATAACTGGTACACAATTAAGGACAGGTATTCAAAATAATTTTCCTTGCTGTTTAATACGTAGCCCCCTCGCATATTAACTGCACACTATTCAAACTGTATTCTAAAGATAGAACTTTTAATTTCCTCTAGTGTTTTTTTTTTTTTTTTTGTGTGGAGCACATCAGTATCATATTTGGGGACTTCAGAAACATTAGTGAACAATTTCATAACACTTGCAGGGCCACAATGCTTCATATGTTTAAAGTACTGACCTCAGCTGCAGATCAGATTGTTTCTCTCCTGCAAAGGTAGACCCCAATCTCTTAATAAAGCAAGATATACCATAGGAGGCAACTGCTAGTGTATACTGAAGTCAACTGCTACCTATCAAAAAAGATCTGAGAGATAAAGATAGAATCTAACCTTCCTGTGCAGTATTAAATTTCCTTAGCCACGAGACTCCCATTCTGTTCCTGCAAGTCCCTACTTCACTTAACTGAACAGCTTCCTATCAGTCTGAAATATAAAGCAAGGATCGTAATAAAACATCTCTTTACAACAAAATCCTGATTCCATCTTAATAGTAAACCCACTCTACACATTTTGTGAGATAAGGAGAATGCGAATATAAGTGGTATTACGTAGTTAATTGAGGAGTAGTAGTATGATATAGTTAATGAGTGTGACAAAGGTGCAAGGAATTGAAGACGGCTGGAGAACAGTGAGAGGAAATGACGGGGATGGACAGAGAAAAGCAGAAACTCTAACCCAAGTTAAACAAATGTTTGTTTCCAGATTGGTTGGAAAAACAGGCAGCATGCATGGGTCCAATGTAACTAAAACCCCATTATTTCTGATCATCTTCCTTTTCACTGTCCTTTGCCAAATTCCATGAGGCATGACTGATTTTGTTCTCGTTMGTAGCAGAGCAACGCACTGTCATACACTGAACAGAACTGGGCCCTTGTCCTCTGGGTTGATAGGGGTGGGAGAGGTGGACAATGCACGCTCAGCCTTCAGGCAGAAGGAACGAGCACACAGCACCGCTCTTAAGCCACAATCTGACCTACGCATTGACCGGCTACACGGACAGCATCCCCTTTTTAGCTGCTGGAGATATGTATCAAGTGGAGGGCCAGATACGGACAGGGGAAACTGGAAAAGTAAGCATATGTTTAAAAAAAAAAAAAAAAAAAAAAGGCAACCAGAAGTAAAAATCAACTATCAAGTAGTATTAGAGACACCTCCTCTTTCACTGGAGAAAATTCAAGAAAAATCCATCTGCATGGAACTACTGTTGAAATGGTGTATCAAAGCTGATTGTATAGATGCCTATGTGCTCTCCGGATACAAACTGCTCACTTCAAGCAGCGTTTCCCAAGTTGGTGCTCATGCGTTTACAGCTTATATCCCAAACAAAATATGAAACATTCATTAGTACCTTTGTAGGTCTGAAGTCAAAATTCGTTACTAACAGCATCCCAGTAAAAGCATATGTTGTTTTTCACAAGTTGAAACCCACAACATTTTGCCCAATTCTATATTCAGTTAAAAAAACGGGATATGCATGATTGTATGGGGGTGTCCGTGCCCAAGTGTTGGCAGTGGGTGCTGCAGGAGTGGCTTCTGCGAGGAGAGGCCAGGGCTGCCCCATGCCGGACACAGCCGGTTCCAGCCGGTCCCAGCAGCCCCACCGCAGGACACAGCTGAGCCCCTCAGCCAAGCTGGGGGTGCCGGGGGGAAAACAGGTTCCCGGAAGGGCAAAAGGCGGCACAGGCAGAGGAGGAGGAAGCCAAGGAGGGAGCAGCAGCAGAGGGAGCCCGAGGGCGGAGGAGGAGGAGGAGGGCAGGAGGTGCTGCAGGCCCGGAGCAGGGATCCCCTGCAGCCCTGGAGAGACCCCGCTGGAGCAGAGACCCACCCTGCAGCCCGGGGAGGGCCCCAGGCCGCRGCAGGGGGATATTTCCTGCAGGAGCTGCGGCCGTGGAGAGCCCCGGCGGGAGCAGGTTGTCCCTGAAGGACTGCAGCCCGGGGAAGGGCCCGCGCTGGAGCAGGGAGACGTGTGAGGAGGGAGGAGCGGCCGAGAGGGGCTGTGATGGACTGACCGCAACCCCATCCCCACCCCTGTGCCCCTCACGGGAAGAGGAGTCGGGAGTGGAGGGGTGAAGGTGGGACTGGGGAAAAAAGGGTGGTGGGTACAGGGAAGGTGTTTTAGTTTTTGTCTTTGTTTCTCATTACCCAAATCTATTTTAATTGGTAATAAATTAATTTTCCCCAATCTGAGTCTGTTTTGCCCTTGACGGTCATTAGTAAGTGATCTCCCTGCCTTTATCTCAACCCGTGAGCTATCTCATCCTATTTTCTCCCCCTGTCCTGTTGAGGAGCGGGAGTGAGGGAGCAGCTGAGGTTGGCTGCTGGCCAGGGCTAACCCACCTTTCTGGTGCCCAGCATGGGGCTTCAGGAGTTCAAGGCTGCAACAGTAAYTGAAAGAGGTAGCGGCCAAAAGTCAGACTGGAGAATACTAGACAGTGCGATAATTGTGGGGAACTTAGATGCTGGTGTTGGGAATTTGTCACTGTAAAGTGGCGATGGGACAAGGAGAGGAGTTTTATTGTGTACATACTGTTCTTTTTTTTTTTTCTTTTGTGATGATGATACTTCACATTTTGATGTTGGGAATTTCCGTTGATGTAAGTGAAGGTCATAAAGAATGTGTGATGAATGGGTATTTTAATGATAATTATCAAGTGTGTGTGTGTGTCACAGAGGCAAGGGGTGGAATGGTGTGGAGGTGGCTGTGAGTGGGCACAGGGCAGCCCCTGGTCTGTTCCCACTGTGGCCACCCCTGCAGCTCTGCCACTGCCAAAACCTTGGCACATACACCCAGAACCTTCCACCACTCCTATAACCCCCAGCTCCAGGAGACGTGAAAAGAACTCTCAAGTACTTTCCTTTACCACAACGTAAACTGTCCTCATCTGACTGAAATTATTTTTAGCCTTTTATAAGAGTTTTGACAATTTTGCATTACCTATAAAGGTTGTTTAAAGTGATTAATAGATACAAAATTCAGCCACTAGATTTCCACTAGATCACAGAAAAGCTACTTAGTGCATAGTCCAATCAGTAAATAGCCACTTGATATCAGTTTAAGTTTTTATCAGTTGTTTCATTTGTGCTTCTTCCCTGTAAGAGTTAAGTGTGATAATGGAAACACAAATATTAAGTTTAAAGTTTCCACATTGGTCTAAAGGGACCTGTATAGCAAAATATTTATGAAAAATAAAACAAACTGAATGGAAATACGCCAAATACTGTCCAGGTCTTCAACATTACCAAGTGCTCTCACCAAATTAAGAGAAACTGGATCATTAACAGATAGTGAGACAGATAGTATCACAAAAACACAGGTTCTTTTAGTAATCAAGGAGGGTAATTTATGAGGAGACTTGCAATAAACATGTAAATTTACAACAAAGAGGGGATGGGAAARCTCAAAGAGGGGAGAAAACACATCTGTTGGATCGAGAGTTGCTACATGATTTGTTTCTGATGTGCCTTATATAATCAAAGCTCACTGTGGGAGGGATCTGGGAATGCAGATCATGGTGGGGACAGCTCTCCTATGAAATGTTTAATTAAGATGAGCACTGCTATGAACTTCAAAAAAAGAAACCTCAGACAAAAGAATCCCACAATTCATTTTAACTGGAGGGATTCTCTTCATGTTTGCATAAAGAGGAGTGTTCCCAAAATGCTATATAATGTTCCTTTAACTCAATCACTGCTCATTTGCTCTGTGTTAAAATACAACAATAAGAGTATCACACAAATAAACACAGTCCATTAAATGGATTGATTTATTTTGCATTCATGCCTACCGGCAAACAACAGTGCAAGGCACAGCTGTGCCTAGTACCGTACAACACACAGAAAAATCAGAGATCTTGCCCTTAACAGAGCTCAGTGAGTCTAGAAGATATAACTGCTGAATGATAAGGAAGTCAGGTCAGAGGAAGACAAGAATTAGAAAGAAAAAATGCAAACAGAGTGGGTCAATTTTTATTGCCACTTACAGCAGCAGTAAGTCAGGACCCACATGCCCTGCTAATCTTAGGTGGCAGTTGTTTATATGCATCATCAAACAAGTAAGTATTGAAGAGGACATAGTAAATCCTGTAGAGATTTTGACTGGGAGATGCTCTCTTGCTTGGGCAAGAACAGCATAGAGGTCAGCAGAGCAGGGTTTGGCTGAAAAATGGAAACACACGTGACTGGAGCACAATCAATGCCACAATGCACAGCACTGGAAGCTTGCATGCTGGGTGAACAGAGCTAAGGCTTGATGAAGGCCTTGACTGCCTGCGGTTGCTGTTGTGAATGACAGAATTGGAAATCATCAGGCAGTGGTATTTTGTGGAGTTAAGAGCATTTGTGTACAGGTAAGAAAAGGAAAGCCATTCTAACAGCAGGAGCAAGATGATAATAGCACTGGCAATGTAGACTGAATGGACCCAATTTCTGAAATACCACCAGTGCAGAAGTGGCAAGAATTGGTCATACTCTACATGCATGCCTCTAAAGAAAAAGCAAAGGAGTGTCAGAGCTATCCATCAACTTAGTATGACTGAGAGGTGGGGAGAGGTAATGCGTTAAGATACGAAAAAGTTTTAAAAGCTCAACTTTGGCTACTATAGTTCAGGCTGAAAAACAGCCAATCCACTGGGTATTAGAAGGAAAGTTTTGGGAGTGAATAATGAGGGTTGTAACAAAGCCTGAATTACGATTTTTCAGAAAAGAAGAGGCACAGAAGACAATCGCTCACAGGTATGGACTAGACTACTGAAATGAAAATCTTGGTTTGTGATGCCTGTTTTATTTTTAGAACAATAAACTAGCATTATCACTGATGTTAGCTTATCCTTTTGGTGTTGAATTTTGGTGCCAATGGTTCATCATCACTGAGTTGCGCACTAAGTTGGCTAGACGAGCTGAATTTGTGTTGAGGGAAGATTTTCCTTTGTATAGAGATACGGTTGCATGACTAACGCAAATTCTAACAAAGCTGCTTCTGTTGGAGCTAAAGGTTAGTCACACATGCTAAGGGTCAGAAATAACAAACGTGCAAATTTAAGAATAATTGGAACAATTACCAAGTGCTGTCAAAACATCTAACACCCTACAATCACATTTCTTCATTGCTGAATGGCCAAGCTTCAGGTGGGTTTTTTTTTTCTGCCATGCACAGGCAGGATGCTGTATATGGACCTGGGAAAGACCTGCACTATGTTAATAACGTTACCCCATTTGAACAACTACAGACCAGGGAAAACCAGTGACACAAAAAAGTAAAAATGTGGCTAAAAACAGACTCAGCTTCAGATTGGAGAGCTTCTGGGATAGTTCATGTACTTTCTTGTATTACAAATAGGGAAGAAGGAAATAGTTCATTCATTGTTTTAGAAACCAAGAAAGTTGGATGAATTTCGACAAGTAAAGATTAGTACAGGAGGACAGAGATTTCCATTCTTAAGCAGCTTTGCTTGGATGTTTTTCAATAATTAAAGCTGGCTGAAATTAGAAAAAATTCTAATGGAATTTAATTAAAATTCTCTCTTTAAAGCTAGGTGTACCTGCACCCTGGTCTCACTGCTTCCAGCTTGTGGGTTGCTACAAAAACAACTGATCATCACTACAAAATGCATCTCTGCTTTAGTTCTATTTTATGAGAAAAGCTCATAGGACTGGTCTCAAAGTTGTTGTGGTTTTTTTTTTTTTTTTTTTTTTTTTTTTTTTTTAACTCTACTTGTTTCTTGACTTATTTCATGGTCAGATTTTCATGTGATAATATGCATCTTTCCCTTTTTTTTTTTTTTTTTTTTTTTTTTTTAAACAGAGACATTTTGAGTATCTAGGAGGAAGGCAGAAATTTTAAGAAATTATCACTAGTCAGAACCTTATTCAAATGCATTATAACCAACCCCTCTGAATTTCCACTTGTATTTTAGGGAATCACATTTCAAGATAACACATCCTTGTTAGGGGTGCCTTTAATTACAATTTATTTACATCTGTTAGTTAAGTTTAAAATAGTGTAAAGCAGTGATTACTGAAAACTAGTCTAAATTATCAGCCATTAAGTAATTTTTGATGGAGTGACATTTACTATCAGTGTTTCTCATAACAAAAATACCTCATGGTTCCTCCCTGAAAGACAAGAGCCTCCAAGTGAGGTTTTTGCTGATACCTTGTGTCTTCTATTCAAATGCAAAATAATCTATCAGTAGATATGAGTATGCAACTACCAGAATGAAACATCTCCTTACCTTTCTGTGGCCTGATAATAAAAGATTGTGTAGCTCCATTCACCAGTCGGCAATATCCGTCTATCAAGTCAGCCATATTCTCTGCAATGGTTAAGGATGGTGCTGTCACTGTCAGAGGCTAAAGAAGGAAAAAAACAAGGCACCAACAAAGAGGTATTATTGTAGTTGCAAACACTGAGTAGAACAGCTGTGTCATTGCATCACAACTTTACACACACTTGCAAACAGTAAACAGAAAAATGTGGGTGAGCAAAGAACTATCAGATTCTTGCTTTACCTTTTATGTAGCAAATTTAAAACACAAGGTTCAGAAAGCACAGCTGATAAAACCGTCCACCCAAATGTAATATTAATCTGGGCTTACTAAGTGGCTTGCTAGCTAAACTTTCAGTCAACTACTGTTCATTAAAACYGCTATGGCTTTTACGGCTACCATTATGACAATTCTGAAGCAGCTGCTTATTCCTTAAAACTCTTTCAGGTGGTAACTTTTTTCCACCCTTTTGCAGCAATTTCTTCTTTGCCTTAAGAAATAACCTTCCCAATTTCAAAAAAGATAAAAAGGAAAAAAAAAAAGGAAAAAAAAAAAAAAGGAAAAAAAAAAGAGACGGACAATGGAAAAAGAGATGAGAGACATACAGACAAGCTATTAATTTTAATACCGCCAACATTCATCATCCTCTGCACAGATTGGCCAACTTGCCCTCAATCCTTCTCTACCATGCTGACTGTTTTCCGGTGCAGTGGACCAAGGAAAAGATTTCATTTTCACTTCCGGCTCTGCCTCCATGTAATATGAGGGAACAAATTTTCCCTCTTTCATATTTCCCCTTTTCACAGAAGTGAAATTGCTCAGTTTCCTCTTTAGGACGTAGCATCATATACATAYGCAGGCTACTATTAAGTTGCACTTAAGGGCTAGTATTTTTAAATTAAGCTTCTTTTGCAAATATCAAAGTCTACAAGCACCAGATGTAAAACCTAAAACATGTAATGAGCTCTAAATCTGTTTTAAAAACAAAAATATCTGACTAGTATAATGACAACTGCTCACGCTCAACTTCCCTTTCCCCTTAAAGAACACACACACACAAAAAAAACCAAAAAACAAACAAACAAACAAAAAAAAACACCGAACAACTGCAGAATGCCCGGAATGCAAAATGTTAAAATATAATGCACTGTCTGTAACTACAGGAGGAGCAAGAGAGTTTAACAATAACTGAAGTCTTTGTACACATACACAGATACACAGTCCCCAGCTTAAACATGCACATACAAAAGTGAAGTATACATTTAGTATATCATAACTATGCTGACAGTAGAAAAATCCAGAATGAAGTTACAGACCAGAACAAAAGTACTATACAGAATATCTTCATTAAGAGTATACACTAATCTCCACCCCTTCCCAGGTCAACCAAAGCTAGTAAGTTTATCACAACTGCCAATATCATACCTCAGGTGCACCTGCTATCTTGAGTTGCAACATCCCTTTTCTGTCCTTGTCTTCACTGTTTGAATACTGAATAGTTTGCACTTGATTGAAGTCCGCTAGATGAGTTGGCTGCAGAAAGGCAATGGAAAAAGTGGGGAACATTTCAAAATTACAGCAAAATACTTTGCCTTTATTCCTGATGTTGCAAAAGCACATGTAGACTTTGATCTCCAAACTACACTTGTAGAAATCTGCTCCTCTTTTTCCTTCTACAGTTTCGTTATGCTTTGGCTAACAACATATACAAATATCCACAGTATTTGCAAAATGAAACCAAGCACCAAGTTTGCCTACAGAGGTCACTGTTGAGTAACTCCAGGCACATGCTAAAGTACATAGTGGAAACAACCTCTCGGAGGTCAAGACAGAAAACTCAACAGGTTAACCACATGGAACCTGCACTCACAGCGTACTTAACAGACCTCCAGACTGCTGTAAAAGGTATGTTCTCAGCTGGCTACGTATCCCTGATCTCCAAACCTTTTCACTACCTTTGGATTAATTGGATTAATTTTTAATTAATAGAAGTTGGACATGGGCTCAACTTAAGTCATGATTGTAAAGGTCCCAAACATTTTGCTAGAGCAACCTGTCTGAACCTAACTTCCTTGCACCACGGAGGTGTACAGGAAATACTGCCATACAGTCAATATCAGGTAATGAAAAGCCTATTAAGGGTACGAAGTAAAGCAAATAAGCCAGCAATGACTGCACAAATGCTGAACACTAACTGATTAAACAAGCTCTTCATTTACACATTACTAAGAAACAGGAGAATAGTTCAGAATAATTTGCACGATTTGTTGTTAAAAAGTCACCTCTAATGCTTCAAATTCTGCAAGTGAGCACTTCACTGGCTACAAAAGCCAACAAATTCAGTGCTAAGGCTGACACTGTCTCTCTACTTAACCCAACTGCATTTTCTCCGATCCCAAATCATGAGTTAATATCTGAATAACAGCTGTATATGCTGAATCTCCCAGCTCTTCTGTGTTTAACTCRAAGATTAGACTTGTCATTCCCCTTTCTGTGAAGTTCAGTTCACAACAGGTCATGGTTGTTAAGACAGTAACTGAGAAAAGAAAACAGAAGTAGACTTACATTTGCACCCTTGTCTGTAAGGTAACTGATTCCTTCTTCTGGGCCAATTGCCAGTTCCACTGAAATAATCCAGCTTGACTTCAGAATCGAAGAAGAAAGACAGGGCAAAATTTCAACAGTAAGACAAGACCTTGCTATGGAACACTATCCTCCAATGTTATAACTACAGTTCTTAGTAATTAATCTCTAGAAGCTTTTAAACTCTTCAAACAATTTAAAATATATTAAAATCAAGTAATTCTATAAGTAGCAAAACTCCTCATGACTGGTTTCCTGGGGATCCCTGCTACTCAAAATGCGTTTCCATGTTTTATCTTAGGTCTACATGAGAACTATGTATTTCCTATATTTCCTCTTGTCTTCTCATGGACATTGATGTTCGTGTTCTAATTTCTACTTGAGTGTCTATTTTCACAAAGCTTGCAGACTTAAGGCTCTTTCTCAAAATTTGTTTGAAATTGGTAGAGGTTAAAAGGCATTAGAGGAAAACTTACAAACAGAAGAAGCTGAGAAGTCTCATTTCCTCACAAAAACAGCTTAAAAATTGCTTGACTTTCACAAATGAAGCACCAATAAAAATATTTAATAATGTACAATTCTTACCCCACTAATGAATGGTGCTTTTTTAACAGTCAACTGAGAAAGTTCTAAATAAAATCAATAAATATATTTTGTTGTTAATGAAATCCAATCGTCTCTACATGAAAACAGGAACTAAGCGAGCAATTAGTTGCAGAACTGAGCAAAACCAATTAGACTCATAACTACAGCATGTATTCTGATGACTGTCACATTCCTCTACTTACACCRAGAGCACACTTGAAGCATTCCTTGTCAAATCTGTACACTGGAGARAGGATCTCAAAGAATTTCAAAATACTTTCTTCTCTATTGAGGTTGGCAAATTGTCGAAATGTTTGTTGGATTAATTTTCGTAGTGTTTTGGCCTGTGTATTAAAATGTTTAAAGATCAATTATTTTAAATCTAATCAGTGACGGTGCATTTAAGAGTTTCAGTCACTTAGTATCACGAACAATTTCTTTATCAATGAGATGCAGACAATTCTCAAGAAAAAAAAAAAAAGAAGCTTCAAAATATAAGTAACAGTTCTGCCTTCTAACTTCTGCTTGGGAACAAAATTATTACTGCTATGTATTATAGAGGGAATATCTAGCTAATAAAGTTTTGAATAAATTATAATAAAAGACAACACGTTAACCTTTGCAGGAACTATTTTTTCTAGATTCCTCATTTCTCCCAACTTCTTAACTGTGTACCAATACAAAACCACAGTAACCTACACCTTCATACTAGCTTTTAAACTTAAATCACCATTCTCTTATCTGGTAATAACAACCCAGCTGTAGCTGTATCTTAATCTCTTCRCACAATATCTTAGACTATCCATAATAAAGTGGATTCTTAAAGCCCGATAATATGCAAAATAACTTCCATATACAAAGATAAAATTTAAATAGTAAATTAAAAATTAATGTAAAAAGTAAAACAAACATTTAAATTAAACTATTTTAACTATATTGCRTATCTTTTTATTAACTGTTTCCAGGGTAGAAATAACTACTTAGAAAGAGCAGCACAAATCATCCTCCCAACATCTGGGACTGTGGGACAGAGCAAGACACCTAATTACATATCCTGAAAAAGAAAGCATGTAGATGATACAAGCAGGCTTTCAAACAACTGCATTTAAAAAAAAAAAAAAAAAAAAAAAAAAAAAAAAAAAAAAAAAAAAAATGAAAAGTGAAGTATCTGCCTGTATATAATGTA
>JAYKAV010002794.1:710512-733985 GCA_035582835.1 Phoebastria nigripes | reverse complement strand
ACCTAATTACATATCCTGAAAAAGAAAGCATGTAAATGATAGAAGCTAGCTTTCAAACAACGCCGTTTTTAAAAAAAAAAAAAAAAAAAAAAAGGATAACTAAACTAAGACTTATGAAAAGTGAAGTATCTGCCTGTATATAATGTATAATCCCTGGGAAGGCTGCCACTCATATGAAAATAAAAACAGAATTTGAGAAGCAATCTCTTTAATATGCCCGAAAACTGAACAAGCAATCAAGAATCCTGAATAAAAACATCTGTTTCTAAACACTAGAATTCATCTAGACGAAAGTGCAGTGCCTTCTCCTCATCTGTCCTAATCACAGAATCATTTAGGTTGGAAAAGACCTAAGAGTACAGGTATGCTCTGTAAGCAGCATAGGGCCAGGTGACCCACTGTTTACATCACATAGTGCCAAAATGTCAAAACCACAAACACATCTATTCTCTTTCCCTTTGCCAAAGCTTGACCCGTGTCTAAAGTGACTGAATGGGTTTAAAAAACCTTAGTAATACCCATTTCTAATATATCTTCCAACTAAGAACAATGATAGAAGGCAAAACCATGCCTATTTTTGCAATATGTCAAGGTTAAGACAGGAATTACCATTGTTCCTCTACCAAAACATATCTGAATGTCCTATTGTAACAGCATTAAAACTCTTCATTCTTTCACATTGCCTGTTAACAGCTCCAGGCACTACACAAATATAAACTTCCTTTCGTCGTTAGCAAGTCCATTCAGATTAGGCATCCATTTTTAGTAAGCCTTTAAAGAATGTTCAGAACTCTAAATAGCCAGAATTTTTTAAAAGGAGTGTTCAGAAAAGAGGTACTCTAATACCAGTGATCCAAGGGTGTTGCATATTCACATACAAAATGATGATCACAGTTTTGCAACGACACAGATATGGGTTGAAAAAAACCCCTCAGCTCAGCACATAAATTTTATGTTATAAAGTTAACAAAGAAATCTGCCATTTTGTTGTAATTTCAAATTACTGCGTCACTTTAGCAAAACCTTTTACCAACTACCAGGTGGACCATTACCCTAACAGGCTGCGGATACTTGGGTAGGATAAAGAAAGCATCTGGCAGTCAGGAGACCTCCCTACTGCACCCAGAGCTGCCTCAGACTTTGTTAGGACTCAGACATACTAGACTGGACCTGTTATCTTCCTTTTTACAGAGAAAACCGACATTAAGGGAAGTGAAGACCTTAGCCTTAACTGAACACCGAGCAAATACCAGGAGCAAGACACTACAAAAAGAAAAAAAATCTGCTAGCTCAAGTTGTCCAAAGTATTTCAGCCACTCAGTTGTTGAAAGATACTTTATTCTGCCCATGTGTTGTTCTCCTGGCCCTATTTCAGCATCATTTTGACTTCCATGCATAATGGCGTATGTTATTTGGCTCTTTTAAGTCCACAAAGAAGACTTAATCTTCACTTTAACTTTGAGATCATGAATATGGTGTAAACATAGAAAGTCAGTTAGAAAAGCACACCTCTTCCATAAGAGAAGAGAGCCATTTACGAGAAAGATCTGCAAATAACAACTTCAAGGGAAATGCACTGAACATTTGCTCTTAAAATATTTCCCAAGAACAATTTTTTTTTTCCTCCATTTTTGCTCAAGGCATGCTCTAGAGTGTCAGGGAAGACTCCTAATTTGCAAACTAAGCACAATCTAGCTTACATGCATTTCCCATCCCTTACATACATCCTCCCCACCCCCCACTTGTTGGTTTAGTCTAAGCAGATTTCTTCCCCCATGGTGTCTGCATACTTGATATACCTACATCCAGAGAGCATGGCTTAGCAGTCATGTCATCTTAGAGGCACCATTTACTACTTTACTAAGCTAAACGCAGGAAGGTTTCTTATTCTTCTCTAGTGAAGTAATGAAAATGGAAGGCCTGTTGACTCAATAACTTTTCCTCTGTACTCAAATTAGGCTAACTTATTCTTTCTTGAACACAGATAAACAGAACTATTTGCAGCATATATGAGATACAGCGCATTGTCCAATGACTTCAATGTTTCCTCCTGGAGAAACCTCCCTAGACACCTCCTGGGACAGCACTTGCTTTCTTCTACAACGTTATGTCTTACAGATGCTCTGCAATCAGCTATAGATGTCTTTAAACTCCTGACTTTTTAAAATTTATTTAATGAGCTCCCCAAATAAAGCTGAACTTTCTGTTTTTAAACCCATGTATATCACCTYGTACTTTGCACTGTTAAATATTTTGATTTTCATTTTTCCAGCCTTCTGGTCTTCCTATACAGAGGATATCGTTCTATGTATAGCTGGCATCTCCTAAATGTATAACATCAACAAATTTGATTACCACTGTGCTACACTTCAAGGTTTACCTCACTAATAGACAGAAATAATTAATTTTATATTTCATGGCCATCAGTGCCCTCCTTTGCCTGTCAGTTCAAAATCATTGGTCTTCACAAAGTGAAAGACTCATTTAATCATTTGAACCAATCCTATATTATTTTTAATAGGGATTTCATTTTCATTAAAAAGCAGACCCATTTTTCCTTCCCTTGTTTTTCCTCTTCATATGTCCAACATCTTTTTCATGTCTTTGCAAGGTTCTACTCAGCTTCCCCTTCTAGCAATTCTTGCTAGTTCTTTCTGCTATTCTCTCCATTTCATGATTTCTAAAGAGCAGTTTTCTTTGTTGGCCAGTTTTCTGGCTCCGTAATATCATTTTTGAGATAGTTATTCATTCTTTTACATCTGGAGCCTTTCACCACAATTTGTCCCTTTAGCAGAGAATACAGTTTCAGATAATTGCTTAAATTAAAATCTAGAGGGATTACTTAAATCCACTTGACTTCATTAGCTTCTGATTTTCAAAAGTCTTTTGAAACAAAACCTCCTCGTGACAGACGTTTTCTGTTTATCCATTTAAATCACAATGTAGAAACTTTCTAAATCTGAAGTTGAATTCTATTATTTCTATAAAACCATCACTGCTTACCAAAACCAACTCTAAAATACCAATTTATGATTTATACTTCCACGTATGAATGGTAAGAGATATTTTACCAAGACATTACATCAAGATGGATATAGCTGTAAACATACTTGGTGACCATTCTTAACCCCTCCTTTCCAAAACATGTTGAGAAAAATTTGCATTTACTCTGGGAACATGTGGACTTCAATGGAAGCGAGATTCAACTAACATTTATAGTCTTAACTAGGATTAACATAAGTAGAAATTACTGGAAATCTTCCTTGAATGAGTCAGACACAGTCTTGAGCACAGAAGGCAGAATTTGGTTTATTGAGCTGCCACTAAAAATATGCTGTTTTCTTACATGTCCCCTTCTTCTTTCTCCAGAAGTCTCTTTTTTTTTTTTTTTTTTTTNGGGGTGGGGTGGGGTGGGGTGGAGGGGGCGTGGGAAGAGTTACTTGATACTAGAGGATCTGAGGACTCGTTTTCAACTTTTGACCACAAAGTCTGAGAGGTAGAGGTGTACCTCTCTCACAGGAGCTCAGCAAGGCCACGTAAATCACTACTATCTTAGTTCTGCCAGTTGCACACCTGTACTATGGGGATTTATATCCTACCAATTTGATAAGATAGCTTTGATATTTTTTCACCAGGACAGCACAACTGCATAGCAATTCCTTTACGACTATATGGTGAAAATGATAATACAATTTTCAGATTTCTGACACTTGTATACTACTTAAAAAAAATAATTGACTGGAACTATACTTACCTTCACTGAATCTAGTAAACTCTTCGGAAAAAAACGTCTTAAACCAACATCTTTCCTGAAACAAAAACACACACAGCATTAATATAAAAAACACTGTGCAATATTACATTGCTCTTTTTCAGGGTGGTATTTTGGGTTTATTTTTGTTTTGTTTAGTTTTCTAACTAGCACATGCAATATAGTAAATGATTTTCATAGTAAGGTCCTTGACAATCTCAGAGTAACAAACACAGTACCATTAAAATGCTAACCACAGCCACTCCACAGCAAATGCGGGATAGCAGTATCTTCTAGTTCAAACTCAAAAGGATATTGCATTTACAACAGGAACCTGGTGTAAGTGTATTATTTGAAATGTTGGCTTGGGCACAGAGAACTTTTGAGAATAAAAACTGTTCTTTGTACATGTTTTAATAATTTAAAGAATATTGAAAAAACATTCTTACAGCATGTAGTCAGGCGAGAAGGGAACAACACGAAAATGGCAAATTCTAATAAACATCTATTAGAATTATGTAGGAGATACAACATAAAAGAAAGGACTTCTCATGATATCACCTCAGTAAGCATGTTGACTGCCGTTCCACTACTGGTTTACCCTTTGCAGCACTATAATTAAGGTTCTTTTAATTTCTACGATCACTTTTTCCTCATATTGAGCACCTAATGTTAAAATTCCCAGCTTTTTATTGCAAGTAACCTCACTTTTTGCATCTGTAAATCAAGATCCTAATTCTGTCTGTGAGCTCAGATTTTGCAAACTGAATTATATCAAGCTCACTTTCGCACTTATAAATAGGGTTGCAGCCCTAGTTTGAAACCCRGAGCCATAAGGATTAAATATTTTTGTGGCTCAGATACGCTGCACCTAGCTTATGCCCAACACGTGTATGTATCACTACAACTAAACATTAGCTTCAAGAAAGATGCCTAAGTCATTGCCAGAGACATGTTAGTGCAGGAGGAGATCATTATACAACCAGGTATATCAAATGTTGCATGACCATGAACTAGTTGTATAATATTAGCAGAAAAATTGCATGAGAAAAAGGAAAAACTAAAAGAAAAATGTAAATAGGAAAAGGACTTATATCCTTGCTTCTCAAAGGCGTTACTGACTTTTTTTTTCCCCTTTAAATTTAAGAGGTTACAATCTCTTTTAAACAAACACCCTTATCTGCTTCTGAAATGAGTATGAAAGAAAGCTTTCCATGACTGCATGCTTTGAACATAAACAGAAATACATCTGGAATTCTTACATTTGGCAAAAAAAAGAAAAGCTGTTAGCGAGCCTGAGATATACAGTATATATTTACTGCAACCTAACGGCGCAAGAAGAAAGACAACATTAAAGTGAACACAAACACCTTACTCAAAATAATAAAACAGGGTATTTTTAAAGCTCTCTAAAGACAAGTAGTATACAATTTCACAAAACATACTAAAAACATCCTCAACTAAGAGGAGCAGAACATTCATGTGCAGCAGCGAACACTGGCATCTGTGCAATGACAGTAAGCTGAAAGATTATAAAACTTTCATAAATGTTAATTCCTTTGATGCATTTCTTCTCAAATGCAAATTATGTGCGGTTTATCATCCCACACAGTTAAATAAATCTAACACACTATTACCATCTAAATAACATGCAAAGACATTTTGACAAGGAATATATTAGTTTAGCATTAAGCATTTGAGAGAGAAATGGTGTTTTCAAAAATGAAGCACCCTACATCACTCCAGTATTACTCATTTTAACAGTGCTGCAGCACATGGCTGCGACAATCTGATTCAATTTGTTATTAAAAAGAGTTGTAGAGTAGCCTTTTGTACAGATCTGTATGTAACAAATTCAGAAGAAATTCTTACGCAGAGTACAACAAAACACAACTCTTAATAAAACTTGGTAATAAAGCATATCCTGTGTTTAACTGAAACAGCAAATTTATTTACTGGGGGAGAATTTAACGTAAGAAGCATACAGATTTAATGCCACGGTCAATAACGAACTATGGGTACCTATAAATAAGAGAATAAGCATTGGAAATTGGCACATACAAACAGTTTTAAACACACAACTCTGCAAACTCCATCCCTTCCTTCCTCAGCTGCACTGCGTGGGGGTAAAATGGCCAACTTGGGATACACACCAACTCAGTCCCCAGATTAAGAACTCAGACATCTGTTTTCTGATTGCCAGTAAGAGATAATTAGTAGCGAGATCCTGGCTCATACAGTTCTACTACAGCTTTGTATTTAACCTCATCTACCCCATCCTACTTGTGGGCTTAAATGTAAATTTATTTTTTTTATGTATAAACTTCAAGAGGATTAATAAAATACCAACTACAGATAGATGATACCACTTGTCATATAATGATAAGCAGCTTTAGGCAACATATATCTTTATTTCTATTTTTCATCTCAATTGAAGTTACAACAAAAAAGTAATGTTAGATTAACATAATAGACTTTAACATGCTTTTTACAAAATTGTGGCTGCAGCTGTTCCTTCATATAGCTCCCATTTTTGTACTTGTAATTATCCCTGTTCTATGCTAACAGGCTTCACATTTATTATGAAAAAATTCTTCTTTCATTACATGAAGGCCCAACTATTAAAGGCTACTTAACAGTTTGATTCTATCTACCATTTCCCATCCAGATTTGCTCTTGTATGAAAATCTGATCAAAGATGAATATACATCAAATAGACATCCGACAAAGGCAAGAAGCAATCACACCAAATGCAAAAAAGTGCCATTTAAAAATTGCACTCAGCTGGTTAAGTGCCTCATGGTGTACTAAAACCAGCAAAAAAAAAAAAAAAACCAACCCAAAACAAACAAAAAGCCTCACTTGAGAAATAAATATTACTTGTGTAGATAAACCTTTATAGGCTATTAAGGTGGTAAGATTGAATGAGTACATTTTGGGGATCGCTGGCACTTTTTGCAGACTCTTACTAGCTTATAATTATCTATAGCCACTTTAAGGTGCTTTTATCCTTCATCTCTCCCAGCTAAATCCCATACAAAACACATTTTGCTTCTCAAACAACAACAACAACAAAAAAATCTTGACGTGCACAATTCTACATTTCCAATTTTGCAAGGCATTAAGCTGTTAGATTTTGCATATCAGGGTTTTGCTTCACTCTGTCTTTCACAGCAGCAATTAAGTTATTTCCTACCAAAACAGTTACTGCTTGGAAAACACATGCACTGAAAGAAAGAAGTCACTGTTAAACTGGAAGCAGCCCCATACTGAGTCCTCCAGGAACTCTCACCTGTTACAATTATTAATTAATACTTTGTGTCATCTGTTATGACCCTTGTTTCCTTTGCCTCAGTGTTTCCAAAGTTGTTAATCTAATTACTAATGTTTGTAGCTTGTGAGTTGCTGACTTAAAAATACCTTTCTCAAGTTCTTTCTGGAACATATGTAAACTGCAACCACTGTAACTCATAAGCTCCCTTTTCCCGAAGAGGATGACATGGGAGCCGAATTTCTCCAGGTCACAGTACTTTCAAATCATTTTTATATCACTTTTTAGCCTTGTCTGTCTGCTCATCCTGTTCATCTTTATTAGTCCTTTCTTATTTTGTTATGCATTTCCTCAACCAGGATATTTCTACTAGTGGCTACTGTCAGAAAACTGAAGTCCTTCAAAAAACCCATAATTCAAACAAAAACAAAGCTTTAAAAATTCTGCAAGATAAAGGAGCACTATATAAATAGCAGGCACTATATAAATAAGCAGGCAATTCATTAAAGTTATCTTTTCCTATTAAAATCATACAGTTTCCTCAAAAATCCTTGTGAACTTATTCATTGTGATGAAAAATCTTATCTTCCACCTGCAAATTCCCTAATTTCACACCTCTAAAAGACAGCACTCGTGTTTTATTAAAAATAAAATAAAAAATAGAGACTTCACTGCTACACCAACCTTTTATCCCAATTTTATGTTAAACTATACAGCATCTTTTCACAAAGATAATCAGTAGTGAAGAGCAGATCATTGGTGTATGCATGTATGAAACACTGTTCCACTAAATTAACACAAATAAAACCAGTTTTCAATCCCTGAAGCTTCTAAGGGACTTTGGATTGTTTGGACTGAAGCCATTTACTGCACAACATGATTAAGTAACCAAAATACTTTCAGTATAAGGATGCTTCTTGGTCTTCTCAAAATTTGTGATACATAGGTAAATAATAAACTTGCTAATTGCAAGGTCACAATTCAGGAAATCCACATACTGAGCAAACGGAAGAAAAAACAATACTGCAAACATTTTCAAGTAACACGAACTTTACCACAGATGAGTCACAACTGAAGAATGCAACTATGCACAGAAAACCATTCAGAAACAAAATCACCTTAGAACTAGACTTGACAAACCCATAAACATCAGCAAAATTGCAAAAAATCATAATAAGCCTCATGATCAAGTTTAAACAACTCCAACCCTGTTTCCCTGGACCAGAGTTAAAGGTGCTCTTCCTACTTCTATACTTTGATAGGTTTCATCACCCTTTTCTTATATTAAAGCACTCAAAGATCTCAACAAACTTCGTGGAATAAAAAATTACAACAGAAACATTCTGTTATTGAACTGAATTTAATGTTCCTGCTTAAGAAACAGTTCAAACCTCAAGCTAGAACACAATACTTACTCTAACACTTCATAGTTGGACTTCTTTTCTAATGCATTGCCTCTCATCTCTCCGTAGGATCTCCTGAAGTCAGGAAAAATATTTGAAAGCAACAATTATTGCATGATCCAGCCTAAAACTACAACATCAACGTAGTCAAATCTTTCAGAGACTTACCATTAGAAAACATTGGCAGAATGAATTCAAATATAAATATTAGTACATTATTCTCCTACCTCAATACATTAGAATTTTATTTTACAAAGTAATTTCATGTATGGAATATTACACAGGACTATAGCAGTACTGCATTTTTAGAACCACTTTAAACCAGCTTAACTACACTGCTACCAAAAGAAGTGATCTAACCTGCCCTTCAGCAGCTCCTTTCTACCATCAACAGTATCTCCCTCCTTTGTAACAGCACTCATGTCTGTGCATGTAACAGGAAGCAGGGAATGATGAAAACTAACAGTTTCAATCCAGACATGTTCACATTAAAAAGTAAATTAATAAATAAATCAAGAATGAGTAGCTGTTGTTGGGACAGGGCTGGGATCATTGTTTTCACTGAGAAAGTGGACTAGTAATGCTTACGGTAAGACAAGTCTTAATAGTCATATACTAGAAATCTCTCATGAAAATGCTCTGAAGAGCCACAGCATGAGAAGCATGGAAAGCAGGACTGACAAAATAATCATGGATTATTATACTCATTACATGTTTTGAAATAAAGCACCAACAATTTTATAAGTGTGTAAGGAGTCTGCAGTTACACAAAGAATTTTTATTTTCTCTGGGGCCACCGGCAAAACTTATAGCAAAGACATCAGGTTCTCCTACGATACCTAGGCGATTTCATAAGCCTAAATTTTGTTTTATTTTAGAAAGTACTGTTGAAAGGACACTTTTATTCTCTGCTAACAAGTTTATATTTGCCATTAGTTTCTTACCAATTTTACTTCTTCCCTAATCTCCCTATGCGAGACAACAGCATAACTAAAGCAAATGTTTCAGGCTGGAAATTCTCCATAAATTAGCAAAAACCAAAATATGCATTTCAAAAGCTGTGCTGGGAGCTCTCTCAAGGATCTCTTAATCTGATAAATTTATCTTTATTTTCCAGCTGTCTATACAGCTGACAAGAACACCAAAATCACCCAAAAGAATCCTTAAGATTTAATCATTTGAAAACAGCACATTAAAAATTGAGTAAATGCAGAGAGGAAAGGTAGTAGCATTTATCTTTAATTACATTCTTTAGCTAAAGGATTTATATATGCACAATGACAAAACTATTTGCTAAATAACACCACAGACGCATTTTTTTTAAGTATACTTCGCTGTACTCTACAGGCCTTTGAATTATTCAGACGACGAATTCACCCAAAAGGCAGTATCAAGATGTAATTAATTAAAATTTTTAAATTAATGTTAATTTAAAAATCACTAGAAATTGGTTACAAACAGTCTATTCAGTTTTTCTTGAAACTATTTTGTAGCAAAAAAGTCTTATGTTTTATTCAGCTATACTGGTCAGAAATCGATGAATTATAAGCAGTTTCAAAATTAATGTATATATTCTGTCAGAAACATGTTGAATAATAAATGAAATTATCAGCTTACCGGATTTCAAGGCAACCTAGTTTCAAAGCAATTTCCTGGTCCACTTGATCTGCTATTTCTAACATATAGTCATTTTTCACCTACAGCAAAAGAAGTAGGTACGCATCACAGAAAGATCAGTTCAGTGCCAATACAGACTAAAATACCGCCCAAACAACTATAGAATAAATATGTCTTAAGTTTAATTTTTTAGAATTACTATTTTCAGTGCACAAAAAGAAAAAAGAAGTTATGTTCATATTCTCCACAAATGAGCTGCACTTTTGTAAGAAACCCATTTCAACTGCAATGAACTTGATAAAAAAAATTTCCCTTATCTCCATCAATATTACCTATGTTTTATTAAATATCATCAAAATCTTCACAGGAGGCTGAGCAGATGGTCGCACCTGCATATGTGAACGTATGCTGTATTCTTGAACCACCTTGGTCAACAGCTTTTAATTTTGTAGGTGCATCTAATCATGCATATAAAACAGACAAATGTCCGCACATTACTGTGAAAATAAAAATAGCAGTAAGTAAAAAGAGTAGTATGTGAAAATCATACTACATACTGACTTAAAATAATGTTTGAACGAGCAAGAAGAAGAAACAAGAGTGTAGCTAGATGGTTACCATCTACAGTAGGAAATAAGACAGGCCGAGGAGTGTGCTCTGACCTTGAGGCCAAATGTTATGGCCAAATGGTCGTCCCTCCTGAAAAGGACAGTTGGGCCAAAACAGCGCTTTTGGACCACTGCTGGCATGCACCGAGCCTCAGCTGTGCTTGGGCACAGTCTAGAAGAGTGGTAAAGTGGCATGTGCAAAAGATGTACCACAGAGCATGGTAAGTATTCAACAAGATGGACTATGGTGGGTCAAAGCTTCATCGCATGTCCTGGACTTGATTTATTTACTAATACTGCTGTAGGCAGCAAGCCTATTTTTTAGGTAATACTTTCACCACACTGGAGTAAGTAATTTATACAGTTATTAACAAAAAAAGACAGTAAGAGAGAACAGAACTAGTGCTGAAGGACTTAACTCTGCAAATCCTGTCTTCTGTGCAACAGGCTTTTCTTACCAGTAACATATCTCTACAGAAGTACAACTTTTCTTTAATGGCTCACGTTATCCTCTCTCATGAAATCATAACCTTGCTATTGAGATCCTAAAGCCTAAGATCCTGAAGTTGCAGAAAGTCTTGAAATATCACAAAAAACCACGACTTACTTGCAGATCAAAGAGGAGATTATACATTATGAAGAAATACACTTCACGAAATGCTTTTTGAGTGATGACAAGTTGTAAGAAAAACTATTTCAAACTGCTATTGCTATGAAATTCATAATTTAAAAGATAAGGAAGTACAGCAGCAGATCCAACAGCTGGAGGTCCTCTCTAGTCAGCCTCCTCCCAGTAACACATGAGCATGCACCACAGCATTCCCTCACCACCAATATGACAGCTGGATCCAGCCCTAGACTACAAAGCAACAAATACATGAGACCTTCCTAGTTATGAAGTGCATGAAAAATTTTAATTTGTTATTGAGAGATATGGAGGAAGAAATATGATAAACTGTGAAAGAGTGAGAATATGAATTATTACAATAGCTGCAACACCAGGAGGAAGCTTCTTGCATTTGGACTCACCGAGGTACTCAACGTGTTGACAAAACAATAAGCTCTTAACCCTTCTCAATTCAACTCCCACAAATACTGATGAGACAGACAGGAGAAGAAATAATTGTCCTTCAGCATTATGTAGTTTGCAATTTGTATCCACATATGGAAATAGTCATTCTGTATTCCCATGGTAGTAATACACAAATTAAAATAYGTAGAATTCATAATTATCTTTTTCCTCATTATGCTTAAAATTAAAAAAAACATAGCTTCTCATGTGAAACAGCATTCTATTTGTGTTTTTCCGGTAATATTGACAAAAATTTATCTGATTAAAGGTTAAAAAAAAAGCCCCCAAAACTACAGACACTATCTGGTAATCACAATGGCTGAGAGAGAGAGAGAGAGAGAGAGAGAGAGAGAGAGATGCATCTTCCAGGAAGTCAAGATGTTTTGATTTTGTATTTTCATTCAAAACCATGAAGGTCCCTAAGTGCAGAGTCCTGTGTGTTAGCCAAGTAAACAGTCATTGCTCTGATGGAAGAAACATCTTCTAATTTATGAAATCATTTACAAACAACCATGTATAAATTAGAGAGAACTGTCAGTTATAGGACCACAGATATTATGTGTATCTACAGTACGTACCACATTATCATCTATCTATTTATTTATAAGATATGGCAGATACATTCCATTCTTCTTCAGCAAAGAAGAAATATTTTCTGCAGCAGTAATTTAAGGTCCTATTCTTCAGCATCAGGTGTAAAACACTGCCTAATGTTATGAAGTGACCGAAGAGTTCTCCCATCTGAATCACCCAGAATCACAGAATGGCAGAGGTGGGAAAAGACCGCTGGAGGTCATCTGGTCCAACCCCCTGCTCAAGCAGGACCACCTAAAGCCAGTTGCCCAGGATCATGTCCACATGGTTTTTGAGTATCTCCAAAGATGGAGACTCCACAACCTCCCTGCGTAACCTGTGCCAGTGCTCAGTAGCCCTCAAGGTAGAAAGTGTTTCCTGATGTTCAGAAGGAACCTATTCTGTTTCAGTTTGTGCCCATTGCCTCTGGTCCTGTCACTGGGCACCACTGGAAAGAGCCTAACTCAGTCTTCTTTGCACCCTCCCTTCGGCTATTTACATACATTGCTAAGATTGCCCTGAGCCTTCTCTTCTCCAGGCTGAACAGTCCCAGCTCTCTCAGGCTTTCCTCATAGGTGAGATGCTCCAGTCCCTTCATCATCTTTGTGACCCTTTGCTGGACTCTCTCCAAAAGCTCAATAGCTCTCTTGTGCTGAACATCATTACAAAGCCTTTAGGCATTTCCAAGAAATTTCGAGAAGTTTGGGCATTTCTGACCAGCCTGTGCTGCTCAGTATCATCAAATGCCAAAATAAGAAGTTGTTTCCCTGGAAAGGGCACTTCTGGAAACAAGACAAAAAAATGCAGAGATTTTGAGTAGTACCTTATCTCAACTAGTGTCCATTTACAATCACTCTTCATTCTACTGCAGAACTGCACCCGTTAGTAATGGTATAGTATTTCTCTAAGAGAAAATCTTCTATAACCAAGGTTTTGTTTAAATCAGAACTAGCATCTAGATTCCTTCATAAATGGCACAACGTAATAACTTAAAGAGAAAATTAAATTAGAATTTCTGTTCATCAGTAAGCAGGGCCTGTTGCAACAGGACAAGGGGGAATGGCTTTAAACTAAAAGAGGGTAGATTTAGACTAGATATAAGGAAGACATTTTTGACGCTGAGGGTGGTGAAACACTGGCACAGGTTGCCCAGAGAKGTGTAGATGCCCCATCCCTGGACACATTCAAGGTCAGGTTGGACTGGGCTCTGAGCAACCTGATCTCGTTGAAGATGTCCCTGCCCATGGCAGGGGGGTTGGACTAGATGACCTTTAAAGGTCCCTTCCAACCCAAACTATTCTATGATTCTATATGAAACCTGCCCTGCATGAAAACTGTCAGACCCAAGCTCAGAGCATTTGTATCAGGAATATAATTTTCAGGCTCCCATGTTATTACCATAAATGACCTCTGCAGTACCCACAGTGGCAAACAACAGAACAGTACTCCTTGTCCCCAAGTCTACACGGGGGTATTTGAAAAGTAAGAAACAAACTGAAGATGCCAATTCTACATGAGTTCAGTTCTTATATGGATGCCCGTACTCCACAAATGTATGAAGTTAAAAGAAACTATAATCAATTTACTACTTTTTTATATCATCCATACTGAGGTTTAATGAACTTTAATTGTACTTTAAGTACAAGCTTTCATTTCATTCTCCTACCCTTTTTCTGAGAATTCACCTTCATGTATAGGTCAAGTAACTTCACCTAAAAAGCTAACATACCTGTTCACGAAATCCGTTACCTAGCCTGCCTTACATCCACYCAAATAAAATATCCATTGGCTAGTTCACTTATATTTAATTAAACATTTTAAAAAAAAAAAATCCAATTTTTTGAACCATTTCAACAGTTCTGCATCACCAGGAAAATTCAGAGCTGTTATCCACTTATTCCTTAAGGCATTCAGACACCAGAAAGAACTGACTGTAGCAAAGTATTTTTTCAATCCTGACATATAAAACTTCCCATTGCAGAAACTATGCTAATTTGAGGCTACTAGTATATCATGATCAAATTTGTATTCATTTATTTTCACAGCTCATTGCCTTGTAGATCCCAGTACTGAAGTACTTCATTTGTTAAACTAAACAGCTTAAGAACACATTCAGTTTCATGCAAACATATTCTAAAATGCTGCTAGCCTCAAGTAACCACTATTTCATAAATAAATAAGCAACATTACCCAAACATTTAAAGTTTGGAGTTTCTTTCCTCTTGCCTTCTGGCTTGTGTGCTTTCACAAATTCCAGTCATATTTTCCCAGTTTGACTCTGCAACTACAGGCACCAGAACTTGACTAAGTTTTAAAAAACCTCCCGATCCCAACAATTTGGAAGAAAAAATAAGTACTGTGAAAATTCTCAGCTTATTTGCAAGACAAAAGTGGGACATTTTCACCATAATGCTGCAAGCTGACAGTTGCCTACTCGAGCGCATAATTTTGTTGGTGTGACAAGCAGAAAAAAGCGGGTTTTTCTGCACATCCCAGTTGAGAAGAGATGGACAAACACAGATATTTCATGAAGGTGGAGTAAATTACATATATTCCTTCCAAGTCACATTTCAGCCAACAGAGACTCTCCCTTGCTGATTTACTGCATTGGGTGGTGGGGGTGGGGGGTTGTTTCTGAAGTTCCTTGGTACAGTAACATGAGTTTCAAGTCTTTCAAATTCACTAYATTATTCAACCTGAAGAGTGGGATAAAAATGCCTTTGTCTGCCTAAGAAATGAGATGAAAACGTAGAAAAAATACCCTCCTTCAGTGTCCACAAGTGACTAATAGCCATGTTCCCAAAATCAGYCACGACATCCTCTCATCAAAATTAATAGCTGCACTTGATTACCATAAAGCACTGCATATACATTATACACACCTATTTATTTTTCTCTTTAAACTTTGGAAGGTATACAAAGAGATTATAAGCTTCAGGAAGCCTATGGCCATAATCTTGTGGTCCAATTAGATTGAGCAGTGTCCTATTATGGATAGCAAAGGTAATAAATTGATAGAAGGAATTAATTTTATCTTGCTTTTTTCAGAAACCTGTGCGCACACATTCTTCTTTAAATTTCAGTAAGTCTAAGGGGAGAACAAAAAAAAGCAGATTCAATTTCTACTCCCAGAATACTAATGAGAACTTCTCTTATCACCTTTAATTTTTCTTGACTATTCTCTTTGAGATGGCATTAGATCAGTGCATGAACTAATGCTCGTGCAAAGATTAGATAAGAATTTTGCAAGAGGTTCAGCACAAGCTGCATAACCTCCTAAGGAAAAAGCCTGAACAAATATTAAATGGAAGAGATGCAAGAGATAATTTAATAGTAATTAAGCGCACTGCCACAGGGCAATTGAATAGTCTTCCTAGAAGTCTTCTGTGTTTGCTCAATTATTACTTCTATTATTATTGTTGTTAATATAGTTAAACGAGAGAAACGAGAATATTTTTTGTCTGTTTAAGAGAAAAAAGGCCCTATCTTTAAGAGCATAAAGCCACACACAAACATGAAACTGACAAATTTAAAGAATTCTACCAGTTTTTCCTGTTTACTATGAATTCAAAAGTAGTATGTTAAGAGGGAGGATGAATCCTGATCTGTGGGTTTTGGAGATACTGTTATCTGTGAGCTTGTGTTAGACCTGCAGAACTGCCCTCCTTGGTGATATGTGCAGACCTTTACTTATGGCTTGGAAGTTCAGTTAACAGTATGCAATGCCTAGAAGAAGGCTGAAGAGTATGTCATCAAGCTATATATACTCTTCAAGCAGATCAAGTACCGCTGCTGCTGTTCTGCTCCCCATTTTAATTGTTCAGAATGGGATCTCTCCAAAGGCTAAAGCAGAAAATATTGTAGGATGCTATTTAATAGAACTTAATTTTACCCACTTTGTAARAGAACACTAATTTATATAAACTTGTCACACAAACCTGGTTCTGAAAAAGCCACCCCAAAAAACCCAACCAGCCAAACAAGAAACAGCAAAGCAGCAACCCTTACTGATTTCCATCAACCCAATGAAGCCTTTGAAGTACTCCTGCTAAACCTGTGTGGCATTACTTCAGTTACACGACACACTAGAGACCAGATGCCCTGGCAACAATAAGACTATGTGAACCCTGTAGTCATCTCAAATGCTTCATGGTCACAATGTTTTAGCAATAAAAATGCATAAAGATTAACAAGGCGAACACTTAGATTTACACTAGGATTATGAACTCAAGTGTTATAATGCTAAAAGCCTACATACTTTTCATTTGGTAACAATCAAAATCCCAAAATATTATGCCTTAAGTGAATCACTTTGGTTTACGTTGCTTGCAACACACTTGCTTCCACTTACCCATCTTGCACTCTAGCACAATGTGCTTATCTGAACTTCAAGAGAAAAATATTTTGGAAAGCAGTTTAAGGGAGGATAGAGACAAAAATAATTTCTTGCTGCGAACTGTGGTGTTGATTTCAAGCACCTTTTCCCTCGGATTTTTTTTTGTAAATGTTCTAACAGGTTTAGACCAGATTTACAGTCAAGCAGGTGTACGCTTTGGGAGTGGGAAGGATTAGTCTATTTAAGTTCCATTAAACATGGTATAATGGAAATGCAAACTACTTCAGGCTTCTGGATGAGTACTACTACAACGTCAGTGTTAGAAGAAGTAACTGTACTTGCATTTGCTCGTTCACAGGCTGCTGAATAAGAATCAAAGCGTGACCTACGCTTCACATTTGTAGTTAACTTCTTGGTCACAACAGCTACAAACATTCTACTACAAGGAAGGGATGCAATATGTGGAAAACATGAATGCCAAGCATAAACGCACCTCTCGGAGGTAGGGGAAAAAAAAAAGTCTTCTACATGTCCTGATAAAATAAAAAGTGAAACAAAACTGCCACCCCCCYGCAACATACACTACCTGTGTTCAATGAATACATGCTTAGAAAGGGCAGTAGTATTTATAACAAACAAGAATTTCGAAGTTCAACATAATCTTATGCCACAATGTATTTCTTGACATATTAATGTCCTGATATTCAGCAACAATTCACTTTGTTTATTTACCTTCTATTCTCACCAATATTTTAAAATATTTTTTTCATCACTATTCTTCATTAGTTAGCCAGAACAAAAAAATCTCTCTTATGTCTCTAGTCTTCTGAGCATTTAAAGTTCAAAGATACTCTTAAATCATAAGAAAAGAAAGGAGGTAAACATTGAACCATGAACTAATAAGCTTTTTCCACAAGGCAGACAGGCACGTAAGCAAAAGCTCAGTTTCATTTCTGATGTCAGACTTTTAAAATATTTGGTTTTTAACTTGAATGGGCAGATTACTGATGGTGTAACTTCTAACTTCTCAAAATTTACTAGGAAATAAAGGGCACTTTCCTAGCTATATAAATGGCTAGCAAATTCCAGCTGGTATAATTTAAAAAAAAAAAAAAAATTGGAGACAGAGGAAAGCCCATGTTTGTGAAGATGGAGAAATTAGAGAAGAGCCTTACACTAGCACACATGATTTAAGAAGAAATCTATCACAGGCCTCGTATTTTATATACCAGCTGCTACTTTCAAAAGCCATCTGCTTCATTTTTCTGCACACGATTTTTTTATGCAGCTGCAGTATTTCAGAAAAACGTTCACTCAGGCTGACAAGCCATCTTACCAGTGCAGTTCATAAAAACACCATGCTGGATTTCAATTTCTTTATTAAGAACAAGAGTAAAATCATTCTGAACTTAGTACTGAATGCTTTCCAGGAGTTTAGGGATTTAAAAAAACCTACTTGTTGTGTCTTAAAAATATATTTTAGGTTTAAATTTGTTTATATCCTTAAAAATTATCTAAAAAAATTATCAAAACTTTCTGTTGAGTTTTCTTTTCAAGCGTAACTAATGTGGAAATTCTTTAGCAACACTACCATCAAATGATGTCTCAAAAAGGGTGAATACCAATAATTAGCCACTACACTGGCTTTCCCAGCTCATTTAATGTTACCAAGAAATTTCCCACAGGATAATCTCCAATTTTTCAGGACAGTTTAAAAATAAGCAATCTATTTCTCTTGCTTTACTTTCAATGTCTACGACCTACTTACACAACTTTTTTTTTTTTTTTCCCCCCCCCAGATTGGCATTGCTTTGAGAACTGCATTTAAACAACACTTCAGTGATTAAGTACCCCCTAAAGAGTTAAGTGCATAACCAAAAAAAATCACCACCCACAACACATAAGTTATTTAGATAAGCAAGCAAAGAAACAAACTGTCTTCTGTATTCCATTTAGTAAGTAGCATAAGAATCATAATTATAATAGTTTAATGAAGCATGGAAAACAAAAGATTCACATTACATCATTTTCTCCTTATCCATTTCTTCTATCCAGATATTTTTAGCTGGTGTTTTCTATATTCAGAAATTACGTACTTGTGCTTAGTTGGCAACATTTATATTAACAAATACAACCTTCCTCTTAACCTTCCTGTATCTGGAATAATTATTTATTTATTCTCCTTTTTAACAGCTCAGGTGTGTTCTAGGACCTGCTTTTAAACATTCAAGTTTCTAATACCTGAAGGTATTTTGGTGTTTGGTTTTTGTATGTAATAGCTCACTCTCAGCCACCACAGAAACTGCTCATCATGATCTTTGTTTTACACTAACACACCACACTTCTGGTGACATCAGTCCTACAAAAGTCCAGTGAAACTTTTCCTGTAATTTACCAACTCTTAAATCCAGCTTCTGTAACATGAAAGTCCAGAGTACCTCAATATAGCCGTTGGAAAAGCTGATCTTCAGCAACTACTTATGTGACCAAGACGATTGAAGCATATACCACATTTGTTTTCCCCACAATTTCACATTCAAAATGAACAAAGTTGCTCTGTGTTCAGAGCACTCCTGTTCAGACTACATTTTGTTCCGCACTTGCAGCAGGTACCACACGCAAGTCCACCACGATCCAYGACACAGCTCTTCCGTGGTACCCTATCAGACATAATTATCTCAAATATTCTGTAATCTGTCTTGTAGCGTTAAATGCACCACAGAAATGCTGTAGCGTACCCTGGGACAGATACATCATTAGATGAATGCAGAACAGTCACCCTATATAATTGCTTCTATCTGTAATCACCAAACTGCAAAAGGAGATGGCTCCTCCAACTTTTCACAGCGGAGTCCACCCTCGTTTACCAACAGCAGGTTCCTGTAGGACACTGAATTTTCTTCACTACAGAGTCAGAATAATCAGCTTGAAAGAGTAGGGTCCCAACCCACATTACTACAGCTTCAGAAATCTTATGCAAAATTAACCCTCAAAGATTTGTGCCTCATCTGCTCTGAATCAAGTACCATATGCACAAAAGCCCAAAGCATGCTTCTAATATCATCAGTATTTTAGGAGCCACCTTAATGATCATAATGGTAGTTTTTAAAGTATGCACAGGAGGGAAACACATATGTGCTTCCACCCCTATTTACCCATCAGATAATATTAGACTTATTATGCAAGATAAGTCTACATTAGGGAAAACGAAGGCTTTGGCCTTTTCTAGTGGAGTTAAAAGCACTGATTCTGTATCAGGATAACATTCATTTGCCATATGCCCTCAGCTGCTCCTCCTCTTCGTATTCCAAGGTCACAGTCTCTGTATTATCTAGAGGTGAACTTTGACATCTCTAACTAATTTTGGAAGCTCCTCTGTTAATAATAAGGGCATTAGAGATGGGGGGGGGGGGGGGGGGGGGGGGCGAATCAACTTCTGACGAGGCATTGTTAGGGACAGAATGGCTAAAAATGACCCCTTCTGTCCAAGTGGGCTGATCTCCAGATGTCACTGCAATATACACTGCTGCCTCTCAGATCTTTGATAAAGTAGGACTATACTCTTGGGAGCCATATAGCGTTCAAGCACGCCTTGCTAAGAGCTAATTTTATACTTCTCCTCTCCGACACAGAATTTTGTTTTTCGAGAACAAATGAGTCCAAGCATCAATGTGAGTCAACTTTTTTTTTTTGTCTGATGCATGTTATACAACCTAATACACTAATCGGAATAACATTTTGTTCAAGATTACTAACAAAGACATATCCATGCATCAGTACATGGAAACCTGTCCTGAGCACTTTAAATTTATCGTCTTGTATTAAGAGTAATTCACATATGACAGCAAGAAAGCCCACAAGCACTTTTTTCACCACTCTGGCTGACAGGTGGAAATTTTAAATCAAAGATCCATGTTTCTTTGGACTGAGCTTGGCTGACTATTTAAGAGGTATTTAGGAATACGAGTATGTTTTACATTCCTATCATACAGCACTGCTAACAGAAAGCAGACATTTGACACAGAACAGTTGGAAGATACCAAAGTAGCTACACAACGATACAAAAAGCAAGATCTACAACAAGAATGTCAGCATAGTTTTGAGAGCGTAAATCAACTTTTATAGTTAAAAAATGAGTACTTTATGAGGAATTGTGAATTTCAGCAATTTCAAGAAACCGACCCCTATAAAGGCTATCTCACTTATAATTACTTCTACAAGCTGTAAGGAGCAGACAGGTGATGTTCAGTTTGATTTATATTTTTATCATTTAAAAAAAAAAATTTTTTTTTAATATCTTTTTAAGCAGCTGCAATTCTTACATATTACCACTCCCCTTTAGGGCACAGTTTATGTGTCAACCATTAACTCTTCCTGAAAGATCTTTTTTTTTTGTTTTATTTTTTGTTTTAAACAGGCTGCCAATATCAGGAACAATGCCARCTTTTCTCCCTATGTCCTTGATTTTCTTCAAAGCTTTTCCTGTCAAAGTCATTTGCTTTAGGTCTCCTATTTTTATTAGGGTATAAGAGATGTTGTTATTTAATTAGGTTAAAGAGTCTAATTCCCAGCCTGCACTTCAAATTATATCTCATGCACCTAAGCCTTATGAAACTTTAATCATTAAGTTATTACAGTAATTGCCTGGACTTGAAATTTCCTACATGTTGGGGGACAGTGTTATAAAAATAATTTAATTTGCACGATGCATTTATCTGCCACAATATAAAAGAGAATTTTCATTTAAGGAACTACATTTTAAGTGTTAACATTGTCTTCACAGACACTAGAGAGACAGAGCAATAAAGTGCCATTTGTCCACAAGAAACTTTGCCTCCTCTTTCTTTAGAGAATTTTCTTTTTCTTTTTTTTAGAAGAAAACAATATTACTTTTTTCCTCTTTTTCTTTTTAAAAACAGTTTTCTTATGAAAATGAACCTGCATCGTACTTGTCTATTGAAACACAGAATCCCTGTGGCACAGAATTCAGCTAGATTTTTGCAGAACATCATTTACCTGGCCTAACTTTGAGATCATCCTCTCTCTGCTTGCAATTCCTTCTCTTGTGCATTAAGCAAACTTTGGCTCATTTTAAGAAGCAAAACCAAAACACGGTCCAGTCCTATAGTCTCCTTTATTATATATACGTACACCTCCAGGGCAGCTCCACGCTGCAGGCTAAACGAGACAGCACAGAGAAAAATTCTACGCTGATAAAAACAACTTTTTCTTGTTCTTTGGGATCTAAAAAAACCCAGAAAGTTTCTTCAAAAGTCTTCTGTTTGAAGCACAAGGACAGCAACAATGGAACAGCTGATGCCTAAGAGGTGGTTCCCCCCCCACTCTCATACAGATGCTTATTGCCTTTTCATCAAGGGATAAACCATCTCCAACTACTGAGGACTAACATGTTATTCAAGGATAAATGTGTGCAGGCTCTTGTCCCACAATAAAAGGAAGGCAATTCAAGTAGCTTACGTCTGATTCTCATTACGTGAATGTTTTTAAAAGCTGTATTCTATCTTGATGTGAGATACGGCTTTCGTTCCTCACTCAGCTATTAAGGGAAAAGAGAGAAGCCTGTCCCCTTTATTTCCACCTCCCAACAGCCTCGTCACTGGAACAGAGGGAAGGGAAGACACTCGCAATGAATTTCACCAACGCTTATTTAAAGCAACTGAAAATGCTCCCAAAAAGCACAACACAAATCTGAAGTCTAATTTTCATTACTCGAAAAACTCCAATTTTTAATTCTCCTTTTGTACCCTTATGCTTGTTTCCTCTGAAGTCTTCTTGAAAAATGGTAAAAATTCATACAAAAGACAGGTATCTTTATTGAGATTTACAAAACAGTCTACTGAACACAAAAAAAAAAAAAAAAAAAAAAAAGGAGGTTACTTACTGATAAAAATTAACTTACAGTGTTTTTACTCAGCAATCTTGTGTACTTCATGTTTAAGGTTTTGGGGGTGGGGTTAGAGTTCACTTTGGTTCAGATTTGGGTATACAATACAATGGGACACAACTGAAGGCTGGCACATAAAACCTACGCAGCAAGCATCTGCCAGCTGTGCAGACAACCATATATCTGGCATTTCCTGATTTTTTAATACTTTAACCTCACAATTCAAACAACACTGGGTGGGATCCAATTTGCCTAATTTGGCTGAAATTGTAAGCAGTTGGGCCCACGGGWATAATAATACAGTCAATGCAATATCACCACCTAAACGCTCCACTTAATGAAAGAAAGAGAAGATACCGCTGAAAACCTGTCATCTGCTATCTTTGACATCTTCCAAACAGACCAGGAAGAAAAAAAAAAAAAAAAAAAAGACACAATTCTAACATTAGTTCATTGATCAGAGCTCTCAACTGGGATGTAAAATGACATGTCTTGAACACACAACTCCTCCGGTCAAGAGGAATAGCCTAAGCATCAGCCTCTTCCCCATCTCAAGTCTCAAAGCTGAAGCACAGCTTGAAACACAGATGCTTTGACGAACTGCATGGTATCAATATTAGTATGACTAATTCTGACGTTACAAACAAGTTGCATAGTTTCCCCTCCCTCACACACGTTGATTTTAATCCTTTGCTGTACAGATTGCAAACCAGGGGCACTCTTATGAAAAGTCTCGTTAAGTGCCCTGCTTTTATACTTCCAATTAGAACAGCTTACGCCCACTGCAGATGGCAGAATGACCGCCACTGATTACAAAYGGCTGTACGTCAAGCTACAAACAGTTCTGGTCATAGGTTCTTGATTTGTTCAAGACTCTTGAAAATAAAGAATAACCAAAACAAAGAAAGGTCACAGCATCCTTAAAACAGTCAAAATT
>JAYKAV010002794.1:695549-710487 GCA_035582835.1 Phoebastria nigripes | reverse complement strand
TGCACCAATTTATTACAGGGCAATGCACTCATTGAAGTGAATGGGAGTAGTCATGCATGTGAAGTTACAAACGTGTGCCAGTCTTTAGTTTAACAGCCTGATAATTGTGATTTGGGTTAACTGTATGAATAAACTGTGTCTGTTGTCACCTTACTTACAAAAAGGTAACATTTTGTTATCTTTACAAATGTTCTGTGCCTTTCTGGAAGATGAACATCACTTGAGGATTCAGTTTCTTACTCAAACTTTCAGCTTCTTTTTCAACAATACTGCTGCTCTGCAACTCAAATTCAAGAAAATAATTACATTTTCTAAGATTCATGGACAATTCATGGGTCACTGAGGTCACCATATTTCTTTTCCTGCTCCATGAGCTTTTTAATTTGATGTTGTATATTTTTAGTAAGTCAGACAACATGTGTTTAGATGTTATCAAGTTAGTAGTAGGTTCTCAGCCTCATCTTGAAAAGAAAGATTTAGTCACGGGCAGCATCTGGTCCTCAAAATATTTTTTCTCATTTATAACACACGAGACAGCAATGTATTTGACTTTTACATCTACAAAAGCCAATTTGATTACAGAAGTGTTATTCTGTTGGATTTTTTAAGAAAAATGGTATGGTATGCAGAGCAAGGAGACAAGAACCTCTGATTTTCGTTTTATGATAGAACTAGGATTCAGGGCATTGTCAGATACATACAGCTGTTGTCTTTGCGTATCAGTTCCTGCCGACCTTCATAAGCCTTCTTGCTATTCTAAGCCATTTGTATCTGCTTCTAATGATTACCACAAATTTAGTAAAAACGTGTTTCTCAGAAAATGCTAAAAATATTCCTCTGGCATTTTAAATTCCTTGCTTGAAAGAAATAGTTCTCTGAGGCACAAATGAGAGGACACTGCAGGCTTCCCAGATCTTGGATAGGTAAATGGAGTTCAGGAAATTATTTTAGAGCTCATCACCCAGTTTTGCATCATGGAAAACACAACTCTCCTATGTTTAAAGCCAGTATGAAGAAAGTCACTTGCTGCTAAAGTAAAAAGGAAAATTATTTTCTTGTTTCTAGAAGAACCCCTGACAGAACTAAAAAGTCGCCAAAACCCAGACATTTTTAGGCTGAAACAAGGATATCACACAGATTAGTTAAACTAGAATGCTAGTCCAGATAAGCACTGCACTAGAACTGTCTTCTCAGAAGTCAACTCCATCATGTATCAATACAAGAATTTAATCACACATTAAAAAAATTAAAAGGGATTTACCTAAGGCAGGAATATATGTGTGTACAATAAAGCATAGAAGATATTTAAGAAATTAGTACGAGCATGTCAATTCTATGTTCTGCTTTCAGTTGAAGTATTGGACAGAGGGGAGGATTATGTTTTCATCTTTTTAGAAACTTAAAAAGAAAATTTAATCAGAATTACTGCTTCCTGGTTCCTCATCTGCAAACATGTCTGTTCACAAGGGCAGAAGAGTGCCACGCTTTGGACCAGCTCCAGTTACACCCTAATTTTAGGGGATGTTGCTCAAGAATTATGGCGTGCCCCCCTAAGATCAGGATATTTTTGAACGTGGCAGAGACACAACAAAAAGAACTGTAGTCCACCGGAATAGTTTTCCTTGGTAGAAGCCTTTGGGGTTTGAGTAACATTATCAGCACTGCATTATTGTTGTTCCTTTGTCACAACAAAACACATCAGGTAAAAAAAAAAAATCAATCCCTATTTCAAAACAAAACTCCAGAGCTTTCATGGTGTATTCTTGAGCTCTGCCATTTCAGCTGACTTCACAAGCCCTCTCACCCTACCCCTCATTCCTACCTTATTCCATCTCTATCACGACAATATTCCATAAAATGACTCCTTTAAGTAATCCAGATTAAAACTAATCCTCCATATAGTAGTATAAAGTACTGCTTAAAACTATGACATAGAAACATACCTGGCTCACAAACTTGTCACCATTAGGAACACAAACTGTTTGTTAAGCACTGACAATATTTCAGTATATGAACAGAGACATCATACCACCCAGACACTGGAAAAGACCCACCTAACACGCAACTTCAGGTTTGAATTTTCACAGATGCATGGTTCTTAAAGTTAGGGGATACTATAACCATTCTAATCCAGACTCCTCTAGAAGATACCCCCATGAAGTTTTACTTTGAGCTTGCCAGTCTAAAAGCAGATTAGAATTATTTAAGTGAACAAAATGAAGATTTAGGTGCTTAATTTATAGAAACTTTCACTATTATTCAGTTTTACTAATCAATAAGAGATACTCAAATTAAGAAAATAACCTAATAATGAGTGGAAAAAACAGTCCATGGTTTTAGTGAAATTGCCCACTTATTTGCGCTTGCAAAAATGAAGAAATTCAGCAACTTAATAAAGTGTGAAATAACTGTAAGAAGCCAGCTGAACAACAGTAAATTTTATCTGAGTTAAGACGACAACTGCAGAATAACCTTGTCTTTGGAAAATATTCCTCACCACTTCTCAAGGAGAAAGACGCCATGGGCTTCATGCCCTTTCTGCTTTATATACGCAACCTTAAATTTTACCAATTTCTGTTTCTGCAGTAATATGTTACCCGCATAAACAAAGCCAGAATTTTCCAAATTGATGCCAGCAAAAGAAAATGTAGTAGAACTGAACATACTTGCTGATAGAAAAAATTTAGAGTTGGTTTGTCCTCAGTGAACTGGTTTAGAAATCCTTTTGGTAAATATCGAATTCTCAATTCATATCTGAAAAGCAAGAAAAAGAGAACTGGTGAGACAGAAATAATAATCGAGATTTCCTCACAAATAAAAGACGTCTTCAAACATTCTTAAAAATAAGGATAAAATTGAAATAAACTCAGTAAGCCAAGGGAAAATTTCCTCTTTTGACTACTCAGAGAACTAAACTGGAATGCAGTACCTGACATTTCATAAAGATGTTTACGAAGGACCTTTGTAACAGAAGCAAATATAAAACCCTGCTGCCTTCTCAAAGCTTCAGTGAGGACTGAAGCATCAAGACTTGCAGCAGATAAGCTAGCAGGTCCAGATCCATTGGAAGGGAGGCCCCAATTAGGTGATGACAGCAGATGAGCTGCCATCACCACTGACATGACGCCCTGGCAACAGTTTTTATCTTTGGTTATCACAAGCATGGTACTTCAAACACAGATCCCACTGCTCCAGCAAGTAAGAGCGGCAACCAGTGTTACTCACCAGGGAGCCACATCCTACAGACAGAACAAGGGCTTACTCAAGGAACATGACTCCCCTCCTTCTCTGATCAAGTGCCGCAATTGTTCCAAAGGTTTTGAAGGGATTTCTCTGTAAAAGGTTTCCTACTTCCTTCTTCATCATCCAGATGCATGCAAAAGCCGAATGAACMAGTTTTCAGCGTGACAGTCATATTTTTCAAGTTAATAGTACACCACAGAGTGAGGGAGATTCAGAATTAGCCTTGACCATATATGACCTATACCAAATTTGTATCCCTTCTCAAACCCTAAACTTCTGCTTCCAATCCCTAAATTTAGTATTATTGCTTGTCCTGTGGAAACAGCCCATGACGTTTGACACATACTGCATGCTTCCTCCTCTAACACTTTTCTGCAATGAAATTCTGATAATAAATGTCCTCGTCCCTTAGGATATGCTGTATTGGCACACCCGAAGTATAAAACTCTTTACAGACCTTCCCCAAAATAAGTATATTTAACAATTTACTCATGATGGTAAGAGCAAATATTGCAACATTTCAATCTGTTGGTTTCATCAGGACAAGAACTTCTTCTCAGCAAGTGATGTGGCTGCCTGTAATCAAGATTTATACTGGGATTTGATAAAAAGTTACTAGGAGTTGCTGCTGCTTAGGATTCCACTGCAAACAGGAGTTGCAGTATTCTTCTTTGCTTTGAAATAATTGAAAGTACACTGTCCTATTAGAAATCATTAAAACAAGGAAAACATTTAGAAACTGTAAACACATGCACACACACTGCATACAAACTAGGAATACTCAGAATGAAGTTTTTTCATAGTATGGCAAGTTTATTTCATAAAGGCAAATGCATGCTCAGTCGTCTTGTGCACAGAAAACATGTTCTTAAACTAAAGAGTCTTCAGACTGTAGGATATACAAGAGAGGTGGAGGACACCTGAAAGAGGGTAGATTTAGATTGGACATAAGGAAGAAATTTTTTGCGATGACGGTGGTGAGACACTGGAACTGGTTGCCCAGAGAAGTTGTGGCTGCCCTATCCCTGGAAGTGTTCAAGGTCAGGTTGGACGGGGCTTTGAGTAACCTGATCTAGTGAAAGATGTCCCTGCTCATGGCAGGGGGTTTGGACTAGATGATCCTTAAAGGTCCTTCAAACAGAAAAAGATTCAAAGTCACAGTTAAGACGAACTCTCAAAAATTACTCTAATTGAAAAGGCACACCAAATCACCTTCTGATACATAGCAGGTATCTAGTTATTCACTAAAATTTTAGATATAAGCCAAATTGTACCTGCAGGTATTTAAGCACTAGGGAGAGAAAGCAGCGCGAGCACACTGTCCAGAAGCAGAAAAGCAAAGCCTCCCCTATCGCCTGCTGCTGCCATATCCCCTCAAATCTACCACTGAACACTACTGCAGAGACCAATACGAAATAAAACAAATCTGTGTAAAAAATTACTTGTTTGCATTTTTTTGGGCTCTATAACCCAGTGCATTTTAGTTGTCTTTCTGCATTTTAAGATTAAAACCAACACTGTTCTCTGAAAACTGTCCTTATCAATTTCTCATCATTTCCCAGGTGCACTTTCTCCTGCTATTCTCTCATCCTTTATCTGTTTCTATCCAAATTCCTCTCCGTGGCATCACCTTCCAAGCCTCACTGCATGAAACAGTAAGCAGGAAAAAAAAAAANAAGACGTGTAGATGAGGCACTTAGGGACATGGTTTAGTGGGGCTTGGTGGTGTTGGGTTGACGGTTGGACTTGATGATCTTAGAGGTCTTTTCCAACCTTAATGATTCTATGATTCTAAGTGAATGCCCTTTGAACTGCAAAAAACAATCTGTAGTTTCCATTTTAATTTCCTGTTTTCCCTTCTTAACCTACATCCTTGCCTCTTGACCACCGTCTCATTATTCTGTGTTCTACTTTTGTTCCTCTTCCAGTGTTTCTCAAGTAAAATGATGAAACTGGAAGTAGAACAACCTAACCTGCTAAAGACAGGGAATGAGATGAGAACGATGGATCCTCCTGCACCACCATTCCCACGCATCATCTAGGACTGCTGATGTAGTTTGAGGTACTTCTGCAGGATTAAGCAGTCATCTCCTGCTCACCATACTGAGAATATTGCTGCTTTTGCATACTCTGCTGACAGGGCTGCTTTCCCGTGAAAGTCACATACAAAATTTAACACATATGAAATTTGAGAATAGGAATTGTAAATCCATTGAATCTAATAAACTATGACCCTACACTTTTGTAGCTAACCTTTTTTGTACATTTGTAGCCCTGCACAAAAATAGGCCTTGCGTTGACTCTTTTTACTAGCCCTATGAAGCCTCAACTAACTTTAAAAAAAAAAAAAAACAAATCAAACAAACTAGTACTTTTGGTTTATCAGCCTCTTGTAACAGACAAGATGACAACGTAATGATAAACCGCATCATCCCTTTATCATAACATGGGGGAAAGTATCTTATCCTTTTGGGAACCATTCACAATCCTACAATACAAAAAAGGACCGGCTTACTGCAGTAAAACAGTGGAGTGTATCATTATGTAGTTCATCCTTTACCTTAATAAAGATCCTTCTGAATTGTTTTGGGCTACAAAAATATTCACATGTTCAGAAACAAGCATCTCTGGACATACATCAAACACATTAGTACGTGACAGCCATACAGCATCTTCCATCTGAGGCTCTCATTACTAATGCCCATGTGAAACAGGTAATTTTATTATTCCCATCCCATTACTTGATATATACAAAATCCAAGATCACACAGCAGTTGATTGATGGGAGAGAACCCAGAAGTTCTGACCACCAGTTCTGGGAGCTAATCAAAAGACATTCTTCTCTCAAAGCAATTATACTTCAGGTACCTTCTCACATTCATAGTATTAAGGAAAGTTTTTTTCATTTCAAAAATAAATAATTATAGAAAAAAATAAAAAAAAACATGAGTGGAAAATAACTTTTTCATTTCTGTTTTTTAACCCATAAATTCAAGTTTCAAGTGTCTTTCCAACTTTTTTTTTTTTAAAAAAAAACAAAAGCAAAACTAGTTTTTATTTAATTACACCTCATCTATTCAAATTAACAGAAAAACCCCACAAACACAACAACATACATTTTATTGTTGATTAAAAAACCCCAAACAAACACCAAAACTCAAAAACTTGTTAGTTTAAATTACTCAAAGCTTTAACGATGTACTGACTGGCTTAATGTCACACTGCAGTGACAGAATACCAGGAGCCTAATATATCTTCAGAGTCACTTATTTGAAACAGCTAAGCTGATTTCTTATCATTCTCTTGAAATATTTCATCTTATTTGTGAAATCCTATTCAGAGACAATATAGGGGAAAGGAAGGAGAAAAGGCTGCTTCCACCCTTAGACTGCCAAGCATAACACATATGATTAATTAGAAAATAGGGTTCTGAAGTTCCAAAATGCCCTTTTTAAAAAAAAAAAAAAAAAAAAAAAAAAAAAAAAAAAAAAAAAAAAAAAAAAAAAAGAAAAAAAGAGTATTCAAAGTGGAGATACAACCTCTGAGCAAAGAAAAGTTGACTGACCCGATACTTGAAGGTGACTGGGTATCTGGTTATTCATATTGCAGCATCTCCTTGTTAATTAAAACACAATTTCATCCTTTCCCATTGGAGCTGCACTTTGTCAGATCACTGGATGTTAATACAAAATATGGCACCTTTTTTATTATTGTTCTGATTAATCTTCGTGAGGAACTGGCAAATTCATAGCAAAGGTTGACATGCAACTCAAGTGTATTAGCATGGCACAAGAAAATTTATAAATCAGTGAAGTCAACTAAGGAAAATTCAGGATCTTGCAAACTAACACAGGCCACTTTCTTGGGCACAAAGCTACGGCTCTACCTGAATGGACTTCCACATACTTGGTTTGTGTATAAGACAGAATGCCAGCACACAGCACTTCTGGAGGACAGTTAATGGACAAGATATTTTCAATTATTTCAAAGCAAAGAAGARTAAGTTAGTAAGCGTTCCTGCCCTAAGGAGTTGTATTGGGTGCCCAGGGTCTGGCAGTGGGGGCTGCAGGGGTGGCCTCTGTGAGGAGAGGCCGGGGCTGCCCCGAGCCGGACACAGCCGGTTCCAGCCGGTCCCAGCCGGCTCCAGCGGCCCCACCGCAGGACACAGCTGAGCCCCTCAGCCRAGCTGGGGGTGCCGGGGGGAAAAAAGGTTCCCGGAAGGGCAAAAGGCGGCACAGGCAGAGGAGGAGGAAGCCAAGGAGGGAGCAGCAGCAGAGGGAGCCCGAGGGCGGAGGAGGAGGMGGAGGGCAGGAGGTGCTGCAGGCCCGGAGCAGGGATCCCCTGCAGCCCTGGAGAGACCCCGCTGGAGCAGAGACCCACCCTGCAGCCCGGGGAGGGCCCCAGGCCGCAGCAGGGGGATATTTCCTGCAGGAGCTGCGGCCGTGGAGAGCCCCGGCGGGAGCAGGTTGTCCCTGAAGGACTGCAGCCCGGGGAAGGGCCCGCRCTGGAGCAGGGAGACGTGTGAGGAGGGAGGAGCGGCCGAGAGGGGCTGTGATGGACCAACTGCAACCCCCATCCCCACCCCTGTGCCCCTCAGGGGRAGGGGAGTCAGGAATGAAGGAGTGAAGCTGGGCAGGGTAAAAGGGGATGGTAGGAAGGTGTTTTAATGTTTGTCTTTGTTTCTCACTACCTGAATCTATTTTAATTGGCCATAAATTAAATTAATTTTCCTGAACTTGAGTCTGTTTTGCCTGTGACCATACTTGGTAAGTGATCTGTCTTTATTCTTGACGCACAGTTTTCCTTATCCTATTTTCTCCCCCTGCCCTGTTGAGGAGAGGGAGTGAGAGGGGCTGGGTGGGGGTCTGGCAGCCAGCCAAGGTCAACCCACCACAGGAGTATCAAGTGCCTGGCCAAGGGGACCTTCTAAATCCTGGAAGGGAAGCGTTACGATTCAATGCATGTGTTTCGAACATCTTATTTGATAATAGATACTGAAGATGGGGTTGAATTTTCACACTATACAAATGAAAAGAACCCTTTATTTGGCCTCCCAATGTACTAAGAACAAATATTGCCTAAATACTGGTAGCCACTCCACACCACCTCTTTCCCTATTTTTCAGTCATCCTACAAGCCAACAATCAGAGACCATTCAGGCCTGAAGAAACGCATGTGGAACTGATCTCAGACCTTCAGCAACGTACATATTGTCTCAGTCACTCTGATCTAGACCAGGATGTAGAACATCTTTACTCTCTGGGATTAAAAAAAAAATACAGCAAAAACAATCTGTCTCCTTTACAGGGACTTGTCTTCTTAACTGAAGAGCCATGACAAGTACTGCTTTTTGCAACAGGATCTCATGAGAAAATCAGGTAAGGCAAAACAGCTTGGCTGGGACAGTCACTGAGACTGGCTTTCATTACCTATTTATAACCTAATCTCTGACTACGCCTATGGGAATGAAGAAGCTGACTTCCAAAGGCCAACTCAAGGATGGGCTTGATTTTCAGTATCTACTCTCTTTGAAACGCAGCCAACTGATGAGGATGACAAGTCCCTTTCTCACAAACCAGGTCTGCTTTTTGAGCAAGTATCCCAGTTGATGATCACTCCCCTTATGTTTGATAAAACCAGAAGACTACTATTGTGTTTGCTGCTCTGCATCTATACAGCGGTATAGATGCTTCCATGCACACACTGACACACACTACGGGCCTCCCCTCAGACCTGCAGAAAGGTGGGCATCAATAGAGTTAACAAGTTGTATGGTGAAGTGACCTGTCCACAGCATAGCATACACTACTGAGCAGTTCTAGAAGCTTCCCTTTGAGTAACAAGCACTACCTGGGCAGTTGGTGGAGCCAAAAAAGAAAGGATGATCCAATGCTTAATATTTTGTGGCACTGAAAGTGCCAGTCCCAACCACGTAGGTTGCTTCCAGCAAGCTCTAATTCAGTTCACATCAGCAGAAAAGCAACCAGAAAGGAGAAGATGGGAACAAAAAGAGCAGACAAAAGAGCAGCCTTCTGTGAGTTTAATGAACTGAATCGGCTCGCTGAAGGATTAGACAAGCATTAAGACATATAGAAGAACAGGGAAAGGACTGGATAACTGGAAGCGAGAGAGGGGAGAATACAGACTGTGGAGAGGAAAGGTAGAGCTTTTAGATCAACTTAGTAAACTCACTAAATCATTCCGCAGGTGGTCTGGCCTTTGTGTCAGTGCCAAGGCATTTGTATTGCAGTTATCAAAACTTATAGTACAGGAGTGCTAAGCATTGGGGCATCTCCTACTTGTTAGAGCCAAAGCATGAATGTTGCCTGGTTACAAGGACCTGCTTTACCTACAAACCTTAACTATAGAACCRGCAGATGTCTACCCTGTGGGGAACAATTTATTACTCAAACCTCTTCATTCTCTCCTTGTGGGACAGAAAAGACCAGCAAATGGAACAGTGCTTTGCCACATAGCATTTTTAGAGTCAGAAAGGCTAGCTGCTATGATTGCTGTTGAAGACTCGGTATTATCAAAAATGACCAGGGTCGCTGTTATGATTTAAGAGTCCCACATCCCACTAACCCTAGTTCATCTAGCTGTACAGGGTACAGATGAAGGTTAAGGGAAGAAGGCTCTTTAATCTTTCACCCTCATGCCCTTGGAAACATCCAATCATTAAAATAATAATACTACAAGTGAAGATTAATTTCTTCATTAAAAAGTTAATTTAATGCATGCCCAGGTCTGCCTTGCTAGCATAAACACCAAGAAGAAACCTGAAGCAAACAAATCCACTCCAGTCTTTATTGCCTTCCTGTAAAAAAGCCCTGGGATTTTGTTTGTTTGTATTTCACTTGTCATCTGGGATCATCTGGCATGCACACGGCCTTCATACAAGCAAATGCTTAAGGAAGAATTAACAATTTATGCTACTGTAAGATAAACCTAACAGCAGCAGCGTTACTGGAATTCAGTAATGAACGAAACTCTCAGACTGCATTTGGAAGACTACAGTTATTCTAAAGCAATTGCATGGAATTACAGTCAAATTATACAATGCTTCTATAGTGCTGAATCTTGCATAACTCAAAGAAATAAGACAGTATTACCCAATGTRACATAAAACACAGCAGACTCCAGAATACTTATTTCCTGAACAAACTACCACAAACAAATAAGCAAGCAGTTCCAATAATTGTAACTCTGATCGTTTTTGGCACCATGATTTAGACACATTTGGAATTTTCTGATGCTGGGCGGAATTATCTTCATTGCCAGGGAATAAAATAAAATGGAAAAAGGATATTTGGTTTGATACCATTAACTAGCACAAATATTCCTAAAGTAAACGTACAGTGAAGATGCAGGCACAGTCAATAAAAAGGCTTCTATCTGACTTTTAGTGCCAATCTTTCTTCTTTGTAGGAAAAAACGAAGTATTAGGTCTTTACTGATTTTTATTTAAAAAAACCCAACCAAACAAAAAAACCCACCACAAGGTAGTTCAAACCCTTGCTATGTCGTGCAAAATACAAACCTTTTTAGAGCAAGAAGGTGGTCAAAGTAGTATATAAAAGCAAACGTGAGGGTGGGGAAAAAAAGACTTCCAGTAAGCAGTGATTTCCYGCTCGTCTTTTGTGACATAATTGAGGTTATCCACCAGCAGTTTGGCAAAGCTAAATTGTGTGTGCTCCTGCAACTGAACTGTTTGCCATAGGAAGAGGGAAGAAAATTTGTAGTGACCTTGTTGCCCTGAAGTCCACTATTATTTATTCTTCCTAAGCTCTAATTACAGCTATGTCATCTGAAGCAGAGTCATATCCCTATCTCTCCCCTTCACTAGCCCATCCTGTGCAGGACTATAAACAGAACAGCACCAAACAAAAGCTGCATATGCGGGACACAGATTTTATTCTGGTAACTTTTGTGTACAACCTACTGACAACCAGTGTAACTTCTATCATCTGGATTAGTCCAGGAGAATGTCTGAGATCTAATTTCTGAACACTGAATATACAGCCCTTTTCATTTAGATGATTTAAAAAAAAAAAAAAAAAAAAAAAATCTCATGAGAGTCAGTTACTGGTTTATTAACACTATAGGAAGCTCTTAATTTAAGAACCATTCCAAGACTTCTCTCCCTTTACTAATCTAACTATTTTTACAAGTACTGTCGTATGATCTTAAACACTCTGTGTTACAGTATACGATCTTAAACACTCTGTGTTACGGTATTACAAATATGACAGCAGCATTTTGATTATGCACAGCAAATCTCCATGGGTTTAAAAGGTATGTCAGGCTGCATGTATTCAATAAAACATTAAATGACACTCTGGAAAGGTTATTGAATAATTTACATCTTGCCATAGCTCTTTCATGAGTATTTTATATAATTCTTTCCACCAACTTCAAAACAATCACCTAACTTTGCTTTTAAAACTGATTGACTTTGTTCTGCAACATGTACAGTGCGAGTTGCACTGCCTAATAAAATTGGAAGTGACACTTGTACACTATGTAGCAAATTTCCATAGCATAAATTATTCATATCTTATATGCAGCACTACTATCATGCAAAGGATTCAGGAATCCCCTACTTCCTAAGCTGTGATTTCACAGTATTATCAATGAAAAATTTCTTGTAAGGTATGGAAGGAAAAATATCGATGCACATCCCAGAAACAATAAAATGTAATATGCACAGAAGAGAATGTGCAACATTTCGGAAACCTAAGTTTTAAACATACTTAATTTGTTTGAATTTGTTGCATTTGTTACAATCAGGCCCCTAAATAGAATTTATAAACTGAAGATTGCCAACTGTGACATCTGCTAGTATTAACAACTCCATTTGCAAGAAATTAAGTATAGACTATTTACAATAATCCTGCAGAAGATAGGTGTAAGCCTTTAAAATAACTAGCAACTTTTGCACAAATTGTGGTTATGAATATAAACCACAGAAAACATGCACAAAACCCCTGCAGTGAACTATTAACCATAGTAATCTACTTTTTGGTGTTCCCACATGAGTTTAGTACTATACTTGGTTTAATGGTATTTTAAAACTCTGAGCTCCCCATCTTCTCTAGTAGACTATTGTGTCTTTCTGCAAATACATGTTAGTTTCCTCTTGCCTTTCTACGAGGAAAGTGGACAATCTTCCCCTTCTTCCTCGCCAGCCTACATCCTCTCCTGAGCATGCACCATCAGCTTACTCTGCTAAAAAGCTGAAGAAAATCCCACCTTCAACAGAGCACAGGTCATACCACTTCTTTTAACCAACTGACTGGTATCCTGAAAATATCTCAGCAAATGTACGTAGGCTATGAAAAAAAAAACAAGTTCTGCAGTTACCTTTCTATTGTTCATTGCTCCTGGAATAACTGAAGATCCCAGTCAGAAGAAAGGCAGATGTCACTCATCGCTCTGGGCCTCAATTCATTACCCAGTAAATAGTTTTATAACTGAAAAGTTTTACAACTGCAGAGGGATAAACTGATCTATTCACTGCATTTCACTCTCTTCAAATTACATTTCTCCTACTTAGTCTACATCTAAATACAACCAGTACTTAACAATATTTTGTTTTCATTTAAATAACAAGATTTATCCTTTTAAATTTTCAGTGGTGTGCTTATACCACAAATAGGAATAGGACTCCTGTCCTAAAATAGGAAGGATGACAAAACCTGAGATGGGGCTGGTTCACCAGATGTATCACAAGTTTTGCAGGTTTTTGAGGACAAATGACTAGGAGATTTCTGCTCCTACTTTATGCCTCCTCTAAATCCCAGGCTACACTTATCTGTTATCCTCAGTTTGCAGGAAACCCCTTACAACAACAAAAAGTATTCTTCACCGCTTACAGCTCTTTGATGTGAAAAGTTGTGGGTTTTTTTCCTGTTCCATCACCTCTATTCCACCACAAGAGGATCTCTCTTAATAAAGCAAATTATAGAGTTGGTTTTTATGACAAGGCAAAAAGACTTATATGACTCGATTTTGACACTGAACAGATTTATATTCTTACTTCCATTCTTCTGGAGGGTGGGCTAGTTCAAATTTCTCTCTCACATTGGACACCCCCATGTCCAGGTGTAGCCAGTGAACCTCCTCAGACTGCAGATGACTGAGCCGTAACCCATAGCAGGCCACATTTTTCACTTTGTGACTGTCCACAATCTTCTGAATTATGCCCTAAAACAGAGAAACACACACTCCTTACAAGCCGTAAAAAGCAATACGTATCTTCTAAAAATTCTAGAGTAAGGCTTTAAAATGTAACAATGTCATACCCTATACAAAATACTAAGCAATAAATCAGATATCACCTTTATTAAGAATACTAAACATGTTCAACTGTAAGCTGTTTCAGACAAACATTTACAATTTCTTAAGTTTTACCGGCATGGCTTCACAAAACATCAGTAAATACATTTCCATGCATCTTATCAGAATTAAGCCACTATTTCCTCTATGTAAAACGGAATAACATAAAAGCCAAAATATAAAAAGCCGATTTGTGGATGAAAGCGAGACGTATTTGTTCAAAAAAACCACCATCAGCCTTTAAAAGTCACTCTTCATCTACAGTTGGAAAATCATCTTAAGACTTTCATCCTATTTAGTGCCCCAACAGCCAGGATTTGGTAGGTCACGTCACAGTCCCTTGGTTTCCTTCCCCCTCTTCCCCCCACTCATCTTCTCCTAAGATTCAGCACAGATCCCTTATAAAATGAGGCAAGAGATAATTATTTGGGAAGATTCTCAAACAAAACAAATGTCCTGCTTGTTTGTCCTGAGGTAAATTTCATAGTTTGAGGATCTCTTGCCCAAGAAAGGAACCCTTCAAAAAAAATCATAACAGACTGCCATTTCCCTCCCGTGTTAGACCTTAGAAAGGTCTAACGCGTGGTAACTGAAATTCAAATGTGTTAGTAGATCGTGGATTAGCAACCTTTCAGGTGCAGCATGCCAGGCTGTCCTGCTTTTATCCAGATTAGAAAGTCAGCAGGAGATCGGAGTTGCTGCCTCACAACCCAGTAGAAGGTAAGGCTTGTCTCTCTGCAAGGCGGCAGACCCCTGCCAGTACAGAGTTTAGAGCTCAGCAGGAGCACGAGCTATCACTGCTCCCAGACACTTCTTTCAGAAATTCATAGTCCTTTGCTTCTGACCCTGCAATGGTCTGAAAATTTCCTACTGAAAATGCTCACACATGAGCGTGTATATACACACATATATACACATACATATACATACACACACACACGTATATACACACACAGATGCACAAGCTGCTGATTCTTGCTCAGAATTTCAGAAAACATCAACATGTAGCCAGTGGCAAGTTCTACGGGAGCCAGAGGTGGGCTAATGGAGTGAGCTAGGCAAAAGTTTGGGGTTTTTTCAGGATGACATTGTTTCCCAAAATTTATTCTTTTATATCCCAAAGAAATTGTTTAAGACCCTGATTCTGCAAATTAAGCAAGCAGAAAACTAACTGCAAAAAGAGAATTAAGCACTAAATCTGAATAGAGGGGGAAGATGACACATGTAGGAGTGGAATCATGCTTTTGGTGAGGTGATAGCGAGCTGTTAGATCAGCTCACACATCTCAAACTGCAACCTCTAAATAATCTTCCAGAAGCAAGACACTGCACTGTGAAATGTAAAAAAAAAAAAAAAC
>JAYKAV010002794.1:675224-695517 GCA_035582835.1 Phoebastria nigripes | reverse complement strand
AAAAAAAAAAAACAAACCAAACTTTCAAGCCTACAAGAAGGAAACACAAGCTGTATTTAGTAAGTTCATGGAGGCTGAGTCAGAAGAGGTTCCATCAAGACCAGCACCCTGTCTCCAACAGCAGCAGTATGAGCATCCTCAGAAGCATCATTTGCTTCAGTACCAGTAGTGCCTCCCAACACCCTTGTCTTCTTCCATGCCCAGGAGCTGGACATCCACTGCTAAGTGGATGACAAGCCCTACACTTGAAGGAAGATGGACACAAAAAGCAAAGCATGCAAGATGCTTGCGGAGGACTGTATCATGTGGGAGGGAGACTTCAAAACACACTGGCAAATCAAAGTTTTCAAGTGGCACTACCAGCTGGCAGCACCACACAGACTAACCAGCAACAGCTGAGTCCTGGCAGCCAGAAGGTGCCCAAGTTGCTGGGACAAACATCTGATGCAAACGAAAGTAACCTCCCTGCAGGTATCTTTGTAAAACAACTGAAGGAAGAACCACAGTGGCCACAGATGGATGCCGGGGGAAGAGGTGACACCAGGCAAGCACATATGACACTTCCTCTAAGTGCTCTCCCAGCCTCTGACTATTTTTATCCGAGTGGATTTCCTGAGCCAAACATTGTTTCCGTCATTCATCAACCTTCAATGAAACTCTTCCAGTTACTCATCCTGTCTCCTCTTAAAGCAGTTAACTTTTTGCAGCCTTCCCCAGCGAGTTCCAAAGGTCTATTATCAGGTCAGTGAACGGTTTTAAATCTGAATTAAACGTATTGAGCACACCATATAAAAACTAGTTAAGTTTGTTTCTTGCCTGTATTTAAGGGTCTTTGTATCAAATACTGCAAAGGAGAACAGTTGACTGTATCCCGGGAAACACATAACAACCACCAAGTACTCTCAGAAGTGACAGAGGMACATTTAACCTCTTCTTCCCCCAAAGGACAATCTCTGCTTAGGAAAGCCTAACATTTTGGCAGGCGTGCTCTCCTCTAAAGGGAACACTGCCAGCTTTTCTATATGCATGCAAACAGAAGAGATTCATTCATTTTCATCTCTTTCTGCACCCTGCATAGAGTACATAACATGCAGTGCTCGTTTTTGGAAATCCACCCCTTCCCCTGCCTCTGACGCTGTCAGTTGATAATGAAAATGGGGGTACATGTTCTTAAACAACAGTTATGCCTGCTGTGAAAAGAAATGGCTTTGGAAAGAAAAAAAATTAAGGCAAAATCATCTATGACCATGAACCACCAAGAATACTGATGCATAAGGCTCAGCTGAAACCATTAGTATTTACTCAGGAAAGAATCAAGCCAGACATCTCAGAACCTCTCTAATTTTCAGGTTGGGATTTCAAAAGGACTGAAGAATTCAGATGTCTTAATTCCCACCAAAAGCGAGTGCGATTTTTAAGCCTCTATCCTTTTTATATCATCAATCAATCCTAAACCTATCACAGAACCAGAAGTAAATAATAATAAAAAAGTAAATGTATTTTCTAAATTATGTAGGAAGGGTACCCCATCCCTTCTGGCCAGGTGGTTGGTACCACCCCAGGAAAATAATTAGCAACAATTAGTACATACTGCAACTCAAGACAAAGTCAACTAAACATAAACATTAAGGAGATAGCAGCATTGGTGCAAAGGAGGTCAAGTGCAAGTGTTTGAAAATACATTCTAAAAACTTATGTATGCCCAGAAAGGAAGAAGCGATGCTGTATGCAAAACAAAACACATTAAGTGGCTTCTCTTCTTTTTTGTTTAGGAATGCCACAGAGCTCATTCCAGATGCTAGCAAACCATAGCCAGAATCAAAAAATGGAGAAATAAGGAAATGTGGTGATTAAGACACTCAAAATGGTTGGTCTGCAGGGGAAGCCTCTCAAGTAAAATTGACTTATTTACTTTTTTACTAATAAACCAGAGGAGTTGAATTTTAAAACATTTAGAGCCACACCTTCAATCAACATAAACCAGCACCACAACAGTGCAGTTCATTCAGCAATACGAACTCTCACCAGGGGAAGTGCAGCATATAAACAGTATAGTAAGTTCCCATGCAGCAGGACAGGGTTTGTTTTATCTGGCTGCTATTTCCAAACAGTACAAGATTAATCTCCAAGACTTGCACTGGCACCGCAGCCATAATCAGGTCAGTGTATTTAACTCCGATCAGGTAGTAAACAACGYGTAGAGTCTCCTTGGGTTCTGGACAGCCTCCACAGACCAAGTGGAGACGCTTGGAGTGTCAAACAAAGCCACCGCCATCACTCCAGGGTGGATGACAGCTTCTCTGTCTTTCATGGTCACAATGTGAGCAGCCTTGCCAGAAGCATGCCTGATGTTCTTTGTGGTAGTGATCAGAATGCTTAATCAGAAGTTTCCAGACAAACAATTTAACTGCTTAACCACTGCACAATAGCAACTAGAACATCCTGCTGAGATACGTCATGACAATCTTTTAACTGGAATCATAGCCAAAGACATCTGAAATCTCTCCAGACCTGACTACAACCAGCCTTTTAGCTCAGGAAGCTCCTCAGATGCATTCTTGAGTGGAAAAAACAGGTAARGAACACCACAGTTTCAACCTTGATTACAAACTTACGACCTCAAATTAATACTCGGAGAGCCTGACTCCAGCAGAAACCTACTCCAGAATGAGATTTCACTTTGGGCGTACACAGGATACCTACATGAATATAAATTTCTATGAGGAGTTTTCATGTGTCTATTGTCATTCTCATAAATATCCTACAGCTGTAAGGAAGTGGCACAATCATATGCCAGTTGAATGCTGTTTACTGTAATCACATTGACTTTAATTAGGTTTCCAGAGCTAACATTTACATCCCAAACATAAAATAGGCTAGTACAGCTGAGCAAAAGAGAATGGGAAGCCCTTAGAGGAATTTCCTATCAATAATAGGTAAGTGATAGGTCACCTTTCCCTCCCTTTAACCCAGAGGGAAGAAAAAAAAAAGCTTTTTCAATAGCTAGAAAACTGGATAGCACTAATTTTTACTCATTTGTCTAARGAACCCGCAGATATTCAACACAGCTAATTTGAAAAATAGATTAATATTTGTCCTAAATTAGGAGAATGTGTCCAAAAATAGAATTTACAGTACAGTATATTTAGGAGGCTGTTGAAAAATCAAGACAGACCAGAGAAAGGCCGAAAGGAGCAGGATACCCTAGGCTCTCTCAGTATGTATCAATAATATCTTGTGCTTCTGTAAATGAGTGAAAATGAATTGTTTGTTTGTAAATTAACAAAGCTGATGTGCTACTATGAATAAATAGAAGTTGGAATACTATACTCCCAGTGTGACTACAAACCTAATTTCCCTATTTAGTAGGAAGGAGAAAGTGTCTTGCACTAGAAAAAGTCTTTAAGTAGCATCTCCAACATAGGAACACGGTGTTCATGTTTGTGAAGCACTTCAAATACGTCAAATGCTATTTATATATCAAGTATTATAACTTCCTGATGAGAGATTGATATGGGGAGCTTAAATGAAAAACCGGACAAAAGTAAGCTACAAAGCTCTGATGCAAATTAATTTACAATCTCCGTAAAGGAAAACTCTAGAATGCCCTCAAAACATCCAAAATGCAGGTTGTCCTCCAATGACACTACGTCTGACATTCRAAGAGCAAAGCCCACATCCCTCTTTCTCATTACCGTGCTACTTTCTCTCTCCTGCACTGATCCAGCAAACACATTTGTACATCACAAGATAAACTAGACTAGGGAATTGATCCAGCTGAACAAGAACTCTGCTGCAGAAGCCCAGCAACAAGTATATATTGAAACTATAGCCTGAAAACACGTTATTCTGGTGCCTAAGATTTTGTCACCATGCAAGACAAGAGACACCATCAACTCAAGCAACACATCCACATAAGTGCCTCAGCATCTCTCACACTTAAGCCATACACAGATCAGTCATCCAAAGAACGTCCCCACACCCACACGTCGTTCCACAGGGAACCTCTGAGCACACACCGACAGCGCTTACAAACACAGAGCTGGTACAGCCGCGCTTTCCAGTCTCCTTGGCTGAGTCAGTACTCTTCTGATCCTACTGCACACTGGTTAGGTTCCTAAATAAACATAACAGTCTTTTAAGCGTTGACAATAAGTTTAGTTTTCCAGAAGCTTAACATATAGAACTCGCTATCCCCTATCCTCAGTCGCACTTGCAAAGTCTAGGAGCTTCCTTGGATCCAGTCCTGTATGGCTAAACTCTAATGCAGGATGTGCTCTTGACTTGAGGGGGAGGTGCTGATCTCCTCTCTCTGGTGACCAGCGACAGGACACAAGGAAATGGAATGAAGCTGCATCAGGGGAAGTTCATTAGGAAAAGGTTCTTCACTGAGAGGGTGGTCAGTCACTGGAACAGGCTCCCCAGGGAAGTGGTCATGGCACCAAGCCTGTCAAGAGTTCAAGGAGCATCTGGAAGACACTCTTAGTCATATGGTTTAGTTTTAGGTAGTCCTGCAAGGCGCAGGGAGTTGGACTCGATGATCCTTAGGGGCCCCTTCCAACTTCAGATATTCTATGATTCTATGACTTGAAGCCGCCTATAGATCTAGGTGTTCCCAGAAAAATGTCAAAGCGCTATTTATATTGTTCTTAAAATGTTATTTTGCGTGTGTGTCTCATCCAAGGATATCAACAGTATTTTGCGCAAGTAAAACAGGCATTCTAAAGACCAAGGGTATTTTTGTCTGTTATAATTAGTCTGAGTATCACAGTACCATCTACCTTCTTTTTCATACTGCTTACACTTGCAGGTCCGTAGTTTTGAGATCTTGGTGCTTTTTTCAAGTTTGCAGAAGGGAGGCACATATTAACTAACAATAGAACTATGCCTTGTCATCTGTTACAATGCATGTAGGCATGCAGCGGAGAAAAAGAAGCGAAAAAAAGGTAAATGGTACCTATTTTCTAGCTTACTAGAACAGGAATGATTTTATACATTTCTACACGTATCTAATTGATGTTAGAAACCAGTGCACTCCAGTCTGCTTCTATACATCAAAAAGTTCCACTGCCTCAAAGCACATATATTACTGTATACATGTAGAAATTAGATTTGGATATGTAACCATTGCTGGACACAGCAGATTTCTGTAACACCAAAAGTACTTACCTGTCGTGGTTTTAAGTCCCACTACTGTTCACAGGCTCTTTCCACTGAATGTGAAAGAACTTTGTGTGATCAACCTGCTACCCCTGTACTATATTATCATAAGAACCTATTTTAAAAGAGAAACCCAGTAGATAAAAAAATTCCTGTATAATACATTTGCATTCTCCTTTACAGATAGCAGTAGATACATTAGAACAGCCCTACCACATGCCCAATCCCCTATAACTCTTCAAGCTATCTGCTTGGTTTAGGAGGAACCAAGAAGCAATAAAGCRTATCTGGCCCATTCAGCAATTGGAAAGCAGTGTGTTCAACTTCTGGCTACCTGGTAGTTGATCAGAATCAGTATCGTGTATACCAGCTCTGCTCCAGACTAGCCACAGCATCTGCTACCTCTTGTCCAGATATCAGGTCAAAATAAGGCAGGTTTGAAAAAGGGGAAGACTTGGAGGACAGAGATGAAGCTGAATGGGTGGAATTGTGGCTAGAAGTTAGTCTTCTCAGTGACTGAGGGTTAGACTGACAAGACTCTTGCTCTTTTTCCAAGATAGGCAGTATCCTTGAGAAGTGTTTGGAAACCAGGAATGCTGCAGTGGATGATGAGGGATTCTCATAAGGCTTTAATGGCCTATTCCCTGGTGGTGCAGTAACACCGCAGACCTGAGCAGTGCCAGCATAAACAGCCATTTCCTTTCTTCCTCCAGTTTTCTCAATTGTGTCAGTCTGCAAGATGATGCAGCTAACAAGATTGTGGAACTGATCTGGAGTGAAAACAACACTAAAACAATCATTCATTTTAACTTGAACTGAGTTTGCCAAACAGTCACAACACCTATGCCAGCACAACTAAGGTGGCAGCATGAGAAAACAAACAGTGAGAAGGAAGCTGGCGCTGCTGCCAGAAGAAATACTTGTCTAACTAGGATATCATTTGAGTTGTAGACCTTTGCACTAGAGACTCCATTTCTCCACCACAAACTGAATCTCCAGTCAAACACTCAGGTCTCCTGTATTACTGGGTAAAATACAGCAACCATCTATAGTGCAGAAATACCCACAAAAACTCAAGAGCCTAATGTAGACAAACCTGGAAGGAACGGAAATACTGCAAGAACCGCTAGCCAAAACAGAGTGAAATACCGACACTGTAAGATGGACTAAGACATGCAAATTGCAAATGGTTTGGGAAGACAGAAATTGGATATGGATAGAAGGGGAGAGTCAGACAGGAAAAGAGCAAGCAACAAATACTAACACAGTAATGCAGTTTAATAAACTGCTTTAGTGATGTCTCAGCTGAATGTGCTTAAGCCCTTCTCCTTCTAAAAAGCTCAAATTAGGGAACTGGCTGGAATACAGAGTCTTCCAACCCTGCACCCATGCCTTCTACCTGTGAAAAATAAGATTCTGCAGGTGGGTAGGAAAGCTGATGAATTTGCTCTGGTCTTTTTCCCTGATGTAGGGATGGGACACAGCCAAGGCATGCCCCTTGACTTCAAACTTTTTGGGGTCCATTAAGTTAGATATATCCTTATCCTTAGCTAATGATCTTTTTTTCTTCAGCTTTTTGAGTTCTTATTCTATCAAGATTAAAGAAGCCGACATTTCAGGGTGGTACTGCATAAAAAAGGGAGATAAAGACATCTGAACGATGAACAGGCTAAGAGAACCCTGGACACTGTATCTTTATTTGTCAAAAGACTTCTAACCATGCTTCTCTCTAGCTCCAGAAATAAGGACAAAGCTGACACCTAAAAGTTTTAATGCTATCTCTATCCAGTTTATGTTTTAGTCAGCTAGTCTTACAAAATTGGAAGAAAACAAACCTGTATAAGAATCAAGGTGCGATGCATGTCTGGCAACAACCTGGTTTGAGATTTCTGGTTGTTATTTCCACATAAATAATGCCAYCTTTACTTCTCGCAACTACTGTTCAAGAATCAAGGATAAGCTTTAGGGCTAGAAGTTTAAAAGAAGGTGTAATGGATGCAAGCCAGGCACCTCTGGGGTGGGAATGCAGACCACAGAGCAGAACTGCACTTCACCGAAAGTCATCTATAAGGGCTCCCACAAGATTTCCAAATGTCTGTTTTCTAAAAAAAAAAAAAAAAACAAACACAACAAAAAACAAACAACAAACAAAAAAAACCACCACAAACAAACAAACAAAACAAACAAAAACCCAACCCTTCCCCACCCCCTCAATCTGCTAAATGCAGTGCATTCATTTCTCTATCAAATATGGTTGTTACAATTCTGCTTCAACCACGTCCTCTGAAAACAGAAAGGTGATTTACTTGCAACTGCTGATCAAGATGCGGTGGCAGTGTTTACTTTCAGGGTGCGCTTGAGACCAAAGAAATTCCATCTCAGAAACACCCACCTACTTGCATGCCACACCTGAGGCTGTGAACAGGGCAGAGCATGCCCAGCATCCTCTCCAACCCCAAAGCCCTCGAAATCCCCTTCTGTGAATATGCACGTAGACAACACATCCAAATGAAAACATACCAAGATAAATAGGGAAGATAAACAACCTTTGTTTCTCTGGCAAATGCATGGCATTTCACAGTAGGAGACCACTGTTTGCACATTCATAAAAGCCTCTTTTTTTTTTTTTTTTTTWTTTGGGGGGGGCAGGGGGGGAATGAAGCATGTCTTTAGTATTACACCAAGGAAAAAAAGGGTAAAGGGACCATGCCAGTTCTTTGAAATCCAAGAAAGGATTTCCAAGAATTGAAAAGCTGCCCTTGAATCCTTTGCAGAATACAGACTCATCCCTCAAAGGAAACAGCTGTCTTTGAGGGACTAAATCCATCCAGAACAAACAGAGGTCCACAGCCAGAAATTCTCCTCAAAATAAAGCCTACATATAGCCACACTGTTGTCACGGTTAAAGATATTTCAAGGCAAATAGCAAAGAAATCATACCTTTAGTCTAGCCACTTAAGACACTCTTACAGAAAGCTAAGTTCTGTTCATCTGAGCTTAACAAAATGAGTTTTTTAATGAAAAGGATTTCCCCTCATGATCAAGGATTTGTGCTAAAGCACTGTTTCCACTCTTAGGAAGTCATAAAAGATTTTTTTTTTTTTTTTAAAGGGAAAAGGGCCTTTCCTCACTTCTTTGACTGTCAAACACATCCTTTCCATTGACAAAGGCAAATGACTTCGTTAGGAACAGAAGGTGTTAGAAATCATAAATCAGGAAAGAAAATTCCACCCTTACTTTCCCTTGGTGTTAGTACATTCCACAAAGTCCTCCACTTTACCAGCAGAAATACCTTTAACTGGCTCTTCTGGAGATTTCAGACCAAGTCTGACTTCCTTTGAATACCGTAGAGGTTCCTCGGCTGTCATCCCAGAAGCTGTGCTAACCAGGGAGTAGTCTTGAAAAACCTTTTTTTCTTTTCTTTTTAATTGCAGAGCTGTCTCAAAGACATCCATGAATATTCTTAAAGAGCTCCTTGGAAACAAGCCAAAGGCCAAACCCAGCACCAGTCTCCTCCTCAGTTTGTAATTCAGAAGAAATGGAAACTCTATTGCAGACCGTCTCCTCCACAAAAGGCGGGGGGGTTAAAACTAAGGCATAAAAACCTTAAAGGCTATTTTAATCTTAAATTATTCGGCTTGGTCGAACAGCAGTCATTCCAATGGAATGTAGGCTTGTACTCCAACAATGGTTTACTGTTTCTAAAATAAATGTCAGGACATGGTAATATACCAGTGCTAGATCTTCACTACAGAGTACCTGCACATTCAACAGTCATTGTCCCAGTTTAACAAAATAAAAAAAGAACCACATTTGTTAAAAGAACGAAGTTTAACAGCAGTCCATCACATTCTTCTTTATTAGGAAAGGAGAACAATACAAAAATCCCATTACTTTTACAAAAAACCATCCAATTAAATGTGCATATAAGAAAACTAAAAATGAAGGCAAGCCTCAAGTAACTGCTTACTTGCCTGTTCTTTTGATCCTGCTTTTATAAAAAATGACACATTTTTGCTTAAAACAAGGATATGTAACTCTGCAAATTGACCTCAGCACTAAATTTCTTACAGGGACTGTAAGTTTTGGATCCTTAAAGCCCATAACCACAGGTATTTCTGAGCTGGAGAAACCAGAGATGTAATCTCTGCTTTTGTTTTTCAAGTTTCTACATACTTCTTTGGAAAGATAACCTCAATTTCAAGTACCATATAAAGAACCCTAGACACTCGTCTACAGTAGAGGCTTGCAAGGTTAAAAACATACTGAGATGTTGTTGTTCTTCCCCTGTACCAAGTAACACACTTTATGAAATGAATCATCACATTAGATATATATCAAACCACTGTACTTAAGCCAGGGAGCAAAGATGTTTCAAGTGGCACCCAAAAAACCCTATTCAATGTAAAAATAAGTGTATGCTATTAATGGTAATGATTCCCGACGTTGTACCTCCAATCTGTCCACTCACCAAGGCACCCCTAAACACAGATACGAGCTTATTAAATTGACAAGAGGCAGATTTTCAGACCATCACCAATGAAAATCCTTGAATTTCATAGGTCTATGATCACTGTCACAAGATCTGCTCCACCTAGGAATGCTGTTAGGTCTTTTCATACGCAGCCATGCTAGAAAATAAACAGTAGGAAAGGAGAGAAAACATTCAAAACTCTTTAGTCTTTTTTACTTCATTTTCTCTTGCACAAAGGAAACTTAACAGTGGGCAGAAGGTGACAACAGGTCTCCTTAACTCTGACAACTCTCTTCCTTCAGCAGATTGGTATCATGTCTTTGTAGTGGAATTTCAAGTATTCTGCAGAGAATACAAATGCTGGAAGGAATGAGCAGATGGGAACCTGCTTCTACAGTAAGAACCTTACAGAAGAAAACAACCCCGCACACCACCTACCACCATGCAAGATTCTGCTCTTGGAGAATAATTAAAAAACAAGCAAACCACAAAGTTTTAAAAGCATTTGACATGTTAAATTGAGCTTTTCAGTTTAAATACCGCAACACCTCAAAATTGAAAGAGTGAGTGTAGCAAATGGTAAGTGAAGGTCTCAGCATTAGAGAGAACATATGCTTCAGAATAAAGGCTGTTTTTTCATGCATATGTAGCATTTCCACATACCTCTAAGATTACAGATACTTAAAAGTTATTCTTAAAAAAATCCCAACGTTCATTATTTTTGCATAGACTAACTGAAGGACAACGCTGTCCTAGGTGTTATAGCAGCAGGTGACTACTGGGGAGGAGGGGAACAAAGGGACTTACTGGGGGGAAGGACGGACTCTTCAGCTCAATTTCCCTACACTGTGGGGGAATGAGTTTCCAAACAAGACTTTTTTTTTTTTTTTTTTTTTTTTTTTTTAAAAGTCATGTACACATTATATTTAAACATTTTAAACATGTAAATATACACATCTTACATTTAAAAAAATATTTTTTTTTTAAAAACATGGAAAGTGTCATTTAATGTCACCTTCATCCCAGCTCACATCCCTGCCATCCTGCCATGAGGTGTCACACAGGCTTTGGGGGAGTATAAAGTGGTAAAAGTCAACTGACATACATCAGCAGTGGTATCTAGACTGATAACCACTGTTCTAAATTTGAAGTTTCTATTCTGCAGAAATGGGAAGAGTTCTCATTTCTTTAAGATAATACATGATCACACATCAGCTTTTTTGTTCTCAAGGCAAGTTGGTACCACTTAAAGCTTTTTCTGAAGTTAGTCACAATATACAACAGGTAAAGATTCTTTTAAAATAAACTGCAAAACTTCTGTGTTTGTTTGCTTCCAGACTTTTATCTCCATTTTTTGAGCATGAAGTTAACACTTAACCTAAAGATGGCATGAGAATGCTAAAAACAGACTTACTCGGACATCAGTAGCATCTCCATGCCGGATAATGCTGGCCCACGTTGTCGGTTCACTGCTATTTTCAAAGTAGTGAAAAACCTTTAAGACTCGTTCCATGGCCCCTGGGGAACGCTCCATCCCAGTACTGAGGTGTGTCTTTGCACTTGAACTTGGTGTATGATTCAAGTTTGGATCAAGGTAAGCTGCTGCCATGGTTTTGCTAGATGCTAGGTATCTGTCATATTCTAGGAAAGGGAAACAAAAAATAAATTAATTTTATTTATACCTGAATCTTACACCGATTCATACAAAGCATTTACTGGAAATCCACAAAGACTCATTTTTAAAGGACATTTTGTTGCCTTTTTTGGAGTCCCCTCCTAAAATAGTTACACCATCTACAAACAGAAAAAACCTACCCAGATGACTACCAGAGAAACTGCAAGCCCCTTGGAGCAAGTGATCCGAATGTGAACAACACAATCATTAACAAAAGTGGTATCTTTGGCAAGACTTCTTGCTTTAGTTTCTCAATGACTTAACCCAGGCCCCYGACAAAGCCTTCAAGACCGAATAGCACCTTCCAGTTTTAACAGGAGTTCCCATTCCTAAAACCTCCCAAGTCTGGTCCTGCAACAAGCCTCTAAAGATCAGCATAGGGAAACCCTGACAGCCCAGTCACCAAACTGGAGGCTTTCCACTAAGAAGCCGCACATTAACACCAAGCTCTCCTGTTTAATGCTAAGACATTGTCACATCACTTGTTTTGTGTTATTTTGGGAACCAGTGCAACTCAAAACCATCCACAGCTAAATCCATTATTCACTGAGGAACCATTAAGAACACCACTGTCCCTCCTCTCATCAGCTACTAAGTAAGTGGCTAAGTTTTATCATCAACTAGCCCAGTTTCCAAGTGATTTCCAAGTCTGGTGGCAAAAGGCATGGATCATGGTATGAGTCTGCATCTCAAAGAAAAATGAAAAAAATTGCCTCTTGGCTACTGCTGCAAATTAGTCAGCCACAAGCAGATGGTGTCTGAGAAATCAATGCAGTACAAGAGAAAAAGAGCAAACAATACCTCCTCCCTTGCCTGACGTAGTCTCAAGCATCATTCCAGTCTGCTGGCTGGAAAGAGCAAAGAACTGCAGGGCTTTGCTCCAGGGCTTGGACAAGTGCACCAAGATTTCTGTACCTCCTCCTCACGAGCAGCCAGTGGGGAGGCAGTTTTGGAAAACTGGAGATGTTAAAAATAAAATAAACTTGATCTTTTTGGCATAGTACTCTGAACGCCTTTCTGGTAGTAAAGCTGGCCTGCGAAAGGGGGCTGGAGGAGAGTGAAACTGCTTCAGTACTGCTACTGAACGCCTGAGCCTTAGTTTACTTCAGCGCGAGGCAGAAGAGACCCCCACACTTCCAGCTGAGCTCCCGTAACGCCTGGCTGCCCCTCAATAGAGCTTCAGCCACCAACCTGCCACCCGCCATGGTGCTCTGCTGACCTCCCTGACAACTGGTTCAGGAAACTATCAGGGGTGAAAAAGAGAAAGTGATTTGGTTTTTAGGGTTGGCTTAGTTTTACACCACAACTGCCTGAAGTAGCTCACCGTAGACGTTAGACAAGGACAGAGGAAGAGAAGCAGAAGCAGCCGGCGTTCAGGGGCAGGAGGGGAGACCGCCTCCCCTCCAGCAGCAGCTAGCCATTACACCAGTTCACCAGTAATGTCAAACCRCACTGTGAGCTCAGCTAACAGGAATCCAGCACTACCAAGGAATCCAGCAATATCAAGGCTTGAAGTCTTCAGGCTGTAGATAACAACATTCACACTGTAGAAAACATTTGCTAGAGGCTAAAACAGGACTTGAAGTCTAACACAACGATCTTAAGTGTCTACCTAATTTCAGACCCACAAGATAAAGAGGAAACAAACAGCCGATCTGTGCAGTATGTCTTTACCTCTTGAATAAATGGTTAAATTGCATTCATCCAACAGAACTTTAAGAACTTAAAATTGGCAGTACTGGGTCAGACAAAAGGCCTCTAATGTCCTGCCCTCAGGGAAGATGGTAAGAGCAAGCCAAGGAGACACTTTTCCCAAACATTGTCCCTTGAGGGGCTTGCCCCACCTGCCAAGTGCTAGCTTAGTTTCATATCTGTTGCCTCTGTCTGAAAACTCAAGAAACCATTACAGCTTTTGTACCTTGCTTTATTGTTCTCTTTTCTGGCAATCGATAGAAATGTATTAAGCCAACTTTATGCCCACGTTAAAGCCTACACTAATGGATACAGATCCGAAAAATGCCAGGAACCCCTCCGCAACGTTACTCTTGACTTATCCTCACCAAAGGATCTAGCGAGCTGTTTTCATATGAACCTTGACTCGAAAGCTGAAGCAGGTATAAAAATCTCCCCTGTGGCAGACTAATACCAAGACAACATGATCCTACATGCTTCTAACTGCAGGGCTCCTCTCCTGTAAGGTTAAAATAGCCATCACAAAACTCCAAATGTCTGCAGGGTGGGGAATTTCATTAGGACAATTTGCGCAGATGAAGCCCTTCAATAGTGCAACTGCTAGGAATGAAATGGCAGTTTTCAGGCTCAGACTTGGGCCACTTTTAACCCTTCTGCATTATGTTCTGCCTCTTTCAGAACAACCTACTCTACCTCAAAGGCACTAGTAAAAACGCTAAACTTTATTTCAAGCTTACACACACAAATGGCAGGAAAATTTGCTACAAACCAAAGCAAGATGAGTAATTTTCTAGTAATGGAGAACTAAAAGAAAGCCTGCTTTAATACTAATTTGCATATAATTTTAACATACACATTCATCAGGTTTTATTAGGCAGAAAAAGAACAGGGAGAAAAGCTATAGAAAAATGTAGAAACAAGCATTTAGAAGATGTCTGACCACAGACTTAATACGGACAATCTACGTCCCTTGGGAGCAGCAAACAGAAGAACAATGAAAGACATCAGTTCCTAGACACAGAAGTGCTCTTAGGCAGTGTAATTTTGGGCAAAATATTATTACAATTTTTTCATATTCATCACATTGAAGGGAAAATGTGGAATCAAACATCGGACTGACCATACAAGGTACAGGCTATTGTTAGTGTTCACAAGGTTTTACRGGGTTAGAGGTTTTTAAAGGTAAAACAACCTCCTACACAACATTAGAAAAGCCGTTTTCCTTGAAAATTTGATCATCTTTGGGTCCATTACAACTTCTTTACAAAATCCCAATGCTTACTTTATGAGGTACCAAAAAAGCAATAAATTTGATAGCTCAAGTTATAGAAACACATGCTCTATCTCTGGTTACGGACCTATTAACATTCCCACTAAAACCAGCCCTTGGGTTTGAGTTTATAATGTGACTGTAAAACTCTGCCCCAGGACAAAACTTTGTAAAACATAGCTGCTCTTGACGCAAGGGTAGTTAAACAACTATTTTACAAGATCTGCTCGGTTGTTTTTTAGGATACAAAGAAAGCCAAGATTACAAGACTAGGATGCTTACTTGGGTTCTTCTAAATTAAAACCAGATTGGTTTGTAATCCTGCCATTACAGATCTCAGTTTAAAAGAGCAGCTTTAGTCCTCTTGGTATTAAACAGACAAGTAGCATGCCGTTATGGAGCAGAAACAAGCTACAGTCAACTAAAAGAGGGTAGATTTAGACTAGATGTAAGGAAGAAATTTTTTATGATGAGGGTGGCAAGACACTGGAACAGGTTGCCCAGTTAAGTTTTAGATGGCCCATCGTTGGAAATGTTCAAGGTCAGGTTGGATGGGACTTTAAGAAACCTGATCTAGTGAAAGATGTCCCTGAAGACTAATGGTCTAAAATCAAGTCTGCTCAAACTTGTTTGTACATGAAGCTGTGTGCCAGCTATCCCTCTGAGCTTCAGAGAGTAAAGACTATTGTTCTCCAAATGCTCACACTTTACAACAAGCACATTTCTCAGTACTGTAAAGACTTATTGTAAGGTTGGGGAGCAGAGTGGAGTAAGCCAAACCTGGCCTGCTGATATTTAGTGGCTCTGCTAAGATATTACAGTTGTTACCAAACTATGATGCATGTTATCGTTCAGATGATTTGCTCTACTGTGGTGGAGTTCCTGAGGTTTAGAGAAGTATGTGCAAGACAGTTAAATGAGATTAGAAGATAAAGCTTTTAAAAAAACCAAACAAACCCCCAAAAAACCCCAACAACACTGCACTTCACAGCTTCTCAAGTAAATTACAACAAAGCACTGTTGACCTTTTTTGTGCTCCTTTCTGTCTTTATACAATTTGGTTTTGAGTATCTGCCATTTCCACTACTTAGGTACCAGTTACATTAGGAATGTGTAATAAAAGTTGTTTTATTTTCTCAAAAAAACCCACAAAATGATGAGATAACATATTGAATCCTTCTAGAATTCTGTTTGCAAGTCATTTGCTGCCCAACGTGACTCCTGCTGACACATCTTATGAGCACTGCGTATTCCCCATATTTGCTACCTACATCACGAACAATGTCAGTATTATGACTTTTAGTGGGACAAACAATCAAAGTTCAAAGTCACATTTCACTACCAGCTCCAAGTACTTAAACTAAATCACATCCACTGATGAGTCAAAAAATAATAAAAAAAGTATTTAAATCAATTAAAAATTGATTAGTAAACTGATAGAAAAGCTAAAGTAGTCTCATTAGGAAAATCTTTTTAATGCAAATAATGTCTTCAACATTAGCAGTTTGATAATATATTAAAAATAATTAAAAAAAAAAAAAAAAAAAACCACAAAACTGTTCCTCATACTAGCATTGGCAGATGGCCAACAACACAGTGTTAACAAGTCCATGTGACAAGGAACCAAGCTGTAATTATTCATTTTGTGACTTCATGTTGTCCTTTGTAGGTATGATGAAGTTTTAAAATGTTGCCCAACCTCCATATTCTGATCCCTATCTCAGGATTGAAGGCATCGACATCTATGAAATAATGCCCCTTCCAGGTTGCAATTCCACCGAATAACTTAGTCCATCTCAATTCAAACCTATAAAAATCTATATAAATCTATTTTAAAATATAAGAATCTATTAAAAATACAATAAAAATTCAGAGCTCATTTCTTTCTCTGGTCCTGGTGTAAAAATTCTACAAGACTTAAAATACTTTATAATATTGATGTTATTAAAAGAAATAAAAGCCTTTAGGTTACTTGCATTCTTAATAAACCATGCAGCTTTACCAGAGCGACTGGCTGGAAAGCAGCTTTGCAGAGAAGGACCTGGAGGTCTTGGTGGACAACAAGCCAACCATGAGCCAGCAACGTGCCCTTACAGCAAAGAAGGCCAGCAGCCTCCTGGGCTGTGTTAGGCAGAGCATTGCCAGCAGGTCGAGGGAGGTGATCCTTCCCTTTACTCAGCACTGGTGAGGGGCATTGGGAGCGCTGGGCCCAGTGCTGGGCTCCCCAACGCAAAAGAGACATGGACATAATGGAGGGAGTCCAGCAAAGGGCCACAAAGAAAATTCAGGGACTTGAGCATCTGTCACATGAGGAGAGGCTGAGAGAGCTGGGACAGTTTGGCCTGGAGAAGGGAAGGCTCAGGGGAATCTTACCAATGTGTATAAATATCTGTTGGGGAGGAGTAAAGATAGAGCCAGACTCTTCCCAGTGGTGCCCTGTGAGGACACGAGGCAATGGGCGCAAAGTGACAAACAGGAATTCCCATTTAAATACAAGAGAAATCTTTTGCACTACACGGGTGGGTGAACACTGCAACAGGTTGCCCAGAGAGGTTGTGGAGTCTCCATCCATGGAGATATTCAAAACACAACTGGACACAGCCCTGAACAACCTGCTGCAACTGACCCTGCTCTGAGCAGGGGAGTTGGACCAAACTATTTCCACAGGTCCCTTCCAACCTCAGCGATTTTGTGATTTGGCRATTAAGAATTTCTTCCACACTCTAAATTCCTTAGAATTATCCATAAGGCATCTCACATCWGACAGTAAACATCTCATGAATTTCAAGCTCAATCCATTTTCACAGTTTGTATTAAATCCTACTGTAGCTCACCTTGCAAATATTAACTTGTCTATCTCAACCTCACAGAAAGTAAGGATGTTAAGCACAATTTTAACTACGTTCCCCATGACAAAGCTTGTATTTTCAGGAGTCTGCGTTAAGAGTCAGCACATTGCTGACTTTTGGTATGCCATCTCCTGATAGATATATATACGCACACATATCTATCATAAGATCCAGTCCCAATGCTTGCTGTTGGACATAAAGTGCATGACTCGCTAAAATCCTTCTCAGCAGCACTTAAAAGACATGTTCCTCCTAAGAAAACAGTCAGTGTATTCAACTACATGTTGACGGTCATGTGGCATGGTTGCACGCTTGGAGTGCCTGGTTATGGCAACAGTCCCATTCCCAGAGAACCAGACAGAATGGAACGGTGGAAAAAGCCAAGCGGTCAAAGCAGCACCCCCAGAACACGTACATGCCACAGGAAAGAAGCAGCAAGCACGCTAGGTGTGCAACAACTTTTTTGTGTGTTTACCTGATGTTAACATCTTGTTACACATTTAAGGAYGCAGATTCAAGGATGAAACTTTGAGAAAACCATTAGGTTTGTGATTTCAAATTAGGGACGAACACAGAAAGAGAGGAGAAAGGGTTTTTTTTTTTTTCCTATTACCATCACTTTTGCCTTCAGAAACAGTCAATTATTTCAGCTATATCTGTAAGTCACATTGAAAATTCTCTGTTTATTTCCTTCTGAGGTTATTTTTCTTGTTCTCATTCCTTCAGCTAACACTGATGTTCAAAAGCAGAAGAAAAAAAGCAGTAATCCTTTGTTCCACCTTAGACCTAACTTTCAGCTATATTCACTCTTCTTGGTAATACTTCCTACAGCTACATCCAAGAATGCATTTATTTCTCTTGCTGCCTACCCTCTGATCCCCTCCTGGTCACTGTTCTCTCCCCCCTCCTCCAGATATATATGTATTTTTAAGTATATTAGAGTCAAAAGCATTTATGAAGGCTCCCAGGTCAAAGTATAAAGCATCCTGGCCAGCCAGATTAAAACAATTTAAAAAATGAGTTGTCAGTATCTATTTTAGGCTAAATTGACACACCAAATATTTCACTACATCGATATGAAATGGAAGAACGGCCTGGTACTGCCAATTCCTCTGAACACTTTTCTCCCCCCAGGGAGTATTTCCTAAACAGTTAGTAACTCTATGTCTCAATACAGTTCAAAGCAGAAATGTATAGTTTTTCTTTTTTTGCAGAGTTAAGTATTTTAGAAATACACTAGAAAATCAGCATGAAAAGACAATACAGACCAAAGTCAAAACAAGCATAGCAATGCAAGTTGCCAACATGGGAAAACTTATCTCAATTATATCAATGTTTTAGGAGATTAAACATTCAGGGGAGCATGAAGGAGGAATTCAGAGAAAGCGTTAACTACAAGACCCATATGAACCAAAGCAATACAGTGCTCTGAGCAAGCTGATCTAGTTGAAGACATCCCTGCTCATTGCAGGAGGGTTGGACTAGATGACCTTTAAAGATCCCTTCCAACCCAAACCATTCYATGATTCTATGACAACCTTTGGCCTGTTAAACAGCAAGCATATATCAGGAAAAAAAGAAACAAACAAAAAAAAAAATCAATAAATATACATATCACCTAAACTAACTGAAACAAGGGCATATTCCATATACAGCTGCTACTGATGCAGCCTGAAGTGCTACAGAAGCAGTAGCCTTTTACTCTGGTAGCACTGCACCTTGGGATGAAAAGATAGAGAAAAGTTTCAGGGTACTGACGACTGGCTGAACTATTTGTACTGTCAAGAAGCAATTCAAATCTACCAAGACGTCTTGCACTCTGTCCATCCTGTGACATTCAAAATGGTACTAATCCTTCTCACTAAGAATCCCACAGGATTAAGTCCTGACATACCTTTAACACWCAGTTTAACCCAATTTTATTGTAACATTGCATAATCTGCGCTACCAGCAATTCCCTTTGGAGTTGGCACCAATTTCTATTTTTAATATTAAAAAATTTAATAATGAGGAAACATCAGTTGTGTTGGGAATACAAGAAAATCAATGTCTGTATATGCTTTAATTAGAACAAGGTATCCAGCTAGATACTTGCTTCATTTCTCAATAGCACTCTGAACCTTCACTGTGGTCCCTTGGTACCACTGAAATCCAAGTAAACACTAATCTCCCCCTACATCTTCTGTTGCTGATCTTTTGAATTTCTCTAGCAAGTTGCAGAGAACTCTAGCGATGAAGTTTTCTTAAAAAAGACACCACAGAAGTGAGCAAGTAAAAATTCCCTATTTCTARAAAAAGGTTAAAATTCTATTTTGAAGTTGCACCACTGGTTGGCAGCAGCCCTACCCATGGACATCAAAACAAGAGGGTGAAGCAAGCTGTACAAATTCAAGTAATCTTTTTTTAATACCACTTACTGAAACATTGYTCTGTGGAGGCCCTACACAGCACAAGGTCTTCTTCTAAACAGGTTTAGAAGTAGTAAATAGAAGCACGGAGTGTATGCTGTTTTTCTAGAATACTAAAAGCAAAAAATAAATTAGAATTAGTGATAAAGCAACTGTGCTTCTCAGAAATTAAGAACTAGAAATGTCTGAACTAGAGGCAGTTATGAAAAGCGAGGTATTCTGGCTATGCACTATCACAGCTTAACACATTTGGGTTTGGCTACATTTGACTTTAAACCTGCCTTTCCCAGTTTTACATTACTGAATGATTATATCATCCCAGCCCTATATTTCAAAACATTCAACTTTATAGGCTTTTAATTTTTGATCCCCTTCAATACAGTTCTGTGTTTGTGTTATCCCTGTTTTTCATGAAAACTAGAAGCACACATCAGATAAAAGGCACTTAAGTGCTCAAGAGAAACAGAGCATGACAACAGCCACATTGTTGTGTTGCATGACAATGGCCTATTACAAAAATCAATGACCTGTAAAAAGTTTTACTTAAGCCTATTCTGGCTCAAGTGTTTTCCAAAGCCAGTAATTACAGCCTCTGGTATATAGGTAGAAATGAAGAACAAAGTGATTATTATTCAAGTGATTGAACAGAAGTTCAATGTAGGCTGACCATAGTAATTCTCCTAATTACAAGCTTTTTGAGATGATGCTTCTGTGTATCTCCACACACATACAAAAAAAAAAAAAAAAAAAAAAAAAAAAAAAAAA
>JAYKAV010002794.1:655483-675218 GCA_035582835.1 Phoebastria nigripes | reverse complement strand
AACAGTGATTTTCATAGTTGCGGTTGTTGGAACTGGGCATGTACCATGTGTCTCGCTGATAAGATCCTGAAGAGCAGGCTAAGTTGTGATACTCCCTTGGATCCCCCTAGGAATCAAAGCTCTTGGCTCCTCAAGAGCTCAAGACTCTATGCTGTGTTTGAGGACCTAAACACCAGCCACATCATTCTTCAGCTAGGCATTCGTTTCTCCTAAAGTCTACATCTACTGCATCCAAAAACAGAAGAGTAAGCAGAATTAGCTTAATTAGTCAAAGAACAGAAGCAATACCTTCTCAAATTTGGCATTTGATTTAACAGTCAAGTCAAAGGCATAATGCCTGATAAGAAATCAGTTGGTGGCCTCCAGGATTCATGTACTGACATGATCACGAAACAGGCGCAAGTCCAAGCCTTTACTATGAAGTCAAGCTAGGAGCAGACAGATACACACTCTATGGTCCACTTCAAGATTTTTGTTATTAAAAAACCCAACTTGATATAGCCTTAAAAAGGCAATTTAAAACACTTAATCCACTCAAAACAGTACATCAGGGCCCTCTCCAGACTTCTAGAGTCAATACCAATGATTCCATATTGCTTTGTGGCAGAGTAAGATCTAYGGATTCTCCACCAGTGCTTTCATCCTAGGTGGACCCTCTTGACATTGCTGCGTAGGGCTGAATCTAAACCCAGGACCTCTGCCCTTTCACTCACTATATCACTGCAGCTGGAATTCTCCCTTGGACATAGTCCCTCTCCCCACAAAACTAGGGACTTCTGTCCTGTGCATTGCACATCTACTGGGAGGGGCATTCACTATCTTTTTTCTTTTTAACACCACTGAAGTTTATGCTATTGACTCTTGTGGGTTTTTCCAGTGAATGCTCCATTAAGTCTTTGAATAGAACCATCAACACTGAAAAGCTCTGAAGACCCGTATCATCCAAGAAAACACTCTTGGCCCTCACCAAAGGCATTTTTCAGTCTTTTACCTCCAATCTATAACACAGGGCTACTGAACCTTCCTGGAGTTTAGATTAATTAGAGAAAAGAAGCATGTTTATTATATTAGAGGTTCTGAGGTTTAACATTTGCACTGCATGGAGAAATAAGGAATTCACAGTTTTAAGGGAAAGCTGTCACTTAGGTAACTTCATAAGGCTATAAAGTGGGTTCAGAATGGGTGTTTCCTCAACGTTCAGTAAATGGGGACAGAAAACAGACAGCTGCTTACCAAACAACTGATTTTAGAAAAACTTTTTTTTTTTAATAACCATCTCCAATATGCATGTCAGATCAGCCAAAGATTTAGCTTTGCATGAGACACAAGCCATCAAAAAGGTTAACGCTTCTGAGTTGATCTGTAACAGCTGCAATTAGACCATTCTATTTCCTACTGAGTCGCTATTTCCTTAAGTTTTTAAACAAGGAAAAAAAAGCCATTCTTAAACTAGGTATTAACCAGCTGAAATATGTTTACTTTAGGGCTTCCTTCAACAAAGTTCGCTGAAAGAGAAACTTAATACTTTAAAGGATAAGATACCGGTCTGTGGTAGAAAAATTAATTGGAACCTGGAAGAGCTGGGTTCAATCCCCTAGAGCAAGACAAGTTTTGTTACAATAAGCTTCGCAATTTTTGTCACTTCAAACTGTGGAAGAAATCATGCAGGAATATCTCAAAAATACTTGATCACRGTATGCGTGGCACTGTTTTCTTCTCCCCTCCACCCTCCCATGATAGGGGGCATGCTGGGTCAAAACTATACCATGCTTTTCAACGCATGGGCAATAAATACAACACAATTTTTGCCACAACAAGCTTCAGCCTCTTCCATTAAAATAATTGTGTTGTTTCATCTAGCCCATCTCATCCCACCTGAACAAATCCAAAGATATTTATTAGTTACTGACAGTTACCTAATTTCAAACAACTTGGAATGGGGTCAGAAATATCAGGTAATTAAATTGCTGCACATTTTGAAAAAAAAACAGTAGTAAAATTCAGTCTTCACACATTCTTTGACAGCCCATCAGCTAGCTAATGAGCACAAACATAATGACAGAGCTATCAGCACTCACTTCTCCAAAACCACCAGCGTGCAATATACCTCATAATGCGAGGGTATCAAAGGACACGTGGGATGACTGGTGTAACGTCTTCATGGTTAAGAAATTAGGGAAAACCTGAAGAAATCAAGTAAGCAGGTTTTACTACCTCCACAAGAATTTATTGCATCTTTTTATAATACACTTGATCACGGGTAGGCATTAAGACGACTCAAAGATGAAACTGTTACTTTATAGTGCATTTTTATTCTATTCAACTATTTCTCTGGAAACAATAAATCAATTCCTCACCACATCATAGTGATGAAATATGCAATTTGTGTACAACAATCTGACCATTTGCAGAAACAGCAGGTGGCAATAAATTAAGTCAATCCAATCTTCCTTCAGCTCCTATTAGAACATACAGAAATATTCATTTGGGGGACTACTTAAACATGCGGTTTTTTAAATGCTGAGTTGTACTTGGCTTGAAAAGACAATCTCTTACAAGAGGATCCGGTAATTAAAACACCTTTGCACATGAGCTTCAGGAAGTAAAGAGTTTTTATGTATTTGCAATCTGTGCTCTTAATATGTTTAAATTTATTTTAAACTAAGTACTTCATAGTAGCCAGAGAGAAAATAGGAAAACAATCTCTTTCAACAAGGAGTATGCGCGCTTTAGTATGTATGAAAATACATACATTTCCACACAAAACCAGCATACTGTTGTGACAATACATCCTCCACACTACAAACAATTCATTTCTTTCCATGCAGCAGTATTTCACAGGTCGGAGGTACCTACTGTCACTCAAACCCCTATGCAAACTGGTACAGTAGCTAGCTTGAGGAAGAATGACACAAAGGGTTAAAATATTAAGTATTCCAACCGAAGAATACAGTATTTCATTGCATTATTAATTTTAGCCTGAAATTGGGTCTTCAGGATCTTTTTAACTTGGAAGAGGTTCTGTCAGTGCTTACTGAAGGCAAGGGGTGGGTGTCCAGTATCTTCAGCATGACACAACCCCTTGCCAGCAGAGAACTATGGATTAAGTTTATTCCATTTTAACCCCAAGGTGCAGCAGAGTAGAAAAGTCAATGGAATTTCCACCACATCTTGAGTACTGTCCAGAAAGTCCAGAGAAGTGCAACTAAATGATTAAGGGGCAGAGCAGCAGCCATGTGAGGGGAACCTAAAAACGTTGGGACTCCAGCTGAGAACTTGATTAATATTTACAAAATCCATAATGATGGATAAACTGAACCCTAAACTAATCCCCTAATTAGTTTCAGTCAAAAGATCTTTTCTAAACAGGAGGTAGTGGACAGCAGGCTGTGGAGGCAGATAGTAGCAGCAAATTCAGAAAGGTATGGACAACAGGCACATGAATGGACATTAAAAGACTCTCTAAAAGTCTCTAATGCGGTGGATGCTGAAGAAACAGAAGGATGGACTGCAGACAACAGCCATGCTCACGTSGTCTCCTGAAAGGAGTCACAAATAGGAGATGCTGTCAAAGACAGTGGACCGCTGATGTGATACATTTTTTTACATTAAGAACATCCATAAAAGCTTAACCTTTTGCTTCTACTGTTGAAGCTGAAATATGACCCTGAGTGCTTCCAGAAAGTTCAGATGAAAATACAGATATACCACCTTTGCGGGCTTTCTCATGCCTTATGTTTTATAGACTACATTTATCAAGTCAACAGTTGCCAGTACAAGATGATGATTTCCAGGCTTGGAAAAGACTGACATCAAGTCAGAAAACTAAAAGAAGTCAAATAACATTTTGACAATTTTCTTGCATAGAACAAATCAGAAAATTGAACAATGCTAGAAAAAAGCACATCTATGAATGCATCAGAAGAGTCTACATTGTATATTCTGATCCTTATAAGGGTTCATAAAAGTATGTTTAAAAAAAAAATTAAAGATGGCCCATCACTCATGCAATATTTTCAGAGGTTTTTTTTAAAAGTGTTAAATATTTTCTTGCACACAGTTCAAGTGCTCATGTATCGTTTGATGTTCAAATATCATTAAAGGAATTTAAGTCTGTTTTTTCAGATCTGCCTCTGTAAGAAGCTACAGAACTGATATATGGTTATTTCTGAAGAATATATTTGTACAGAGGTTTGAGTTAATTTTTCAAAGGCAAGTAAGTTGTCACCACAGGCTGCTGAACCAACTTAATATAACCAATTTGTCCTTGCTGCTGCCAAAAGCTGCAGCGCTTGCTACCCCTTTCCTCCCTGCCAAGTGTTTCCTCATCCACTCCTCCTGACTATGCAGCCCTTGCTTCCCTTCTGTGGCCTCCTGCTGCTCCTTAAACAGTTTTTGAGCTGCTTTTACTTATTAAGACAGAAGAAATCACTGCAGGCTTTTTTCTGGGTTTGGTGGAGGTTTGGTTTTGTTTTGTTTGGGTTTTTTGGGGGGGAGGTCCATTTAAATGAGGTGAAGTGGCTCAGAAAAAGCTCTAAAAAGCTCTGGAGCCAGCACAAAGTAAACAGCAAAAGCACATGGCCAGTAGTAGGGAGGAGGAGGCTTCCCATTTTTGGCAGCTGCAAGCTGGTATGTCGGCTCACTGCTGCTCTTGGACTACGTCTTGGGCAGGGGGAATAAATACATCAATGGGAGATAAGAAACCATCTTCCTCTGCACTCACAAAAGGGTTGGAGAAATGAGTGAGTTTTGTTTTGGTGAAATTGCTTTTTTCAGTACAGCTGCACGAATCATCTGCAGTCCAAATCTGAGAGCTCTGAGCCTCCGACGCTAAAATATTAAATAGCATTTACTAATTTTCAATACCTGGGCAGGGGGAGGGTGGGGGGCAAGAGGGGAGAAGGAGGGAAGGCAGAGCACTGGTAGGAGAGGAACTCTTCCATTGTAACTATTAAAGAAGGCAAAAATAATTTGGTTAACATACCAATATTAAAAATTCAAGTGTCATTTTCAACTTCAACCTTCCCCCCCCCCCCTTCCTGTAAAGTAATTTATCAACTATTAGCTGGTACCCAGATAAGTTTGACGAACTAAACGGGCAGATTTGAAAAAGAGACCACGAATCTTTTAACAGTAACGTGTTGAAATGGCACAGAAAAATATCCAGAAAGTGTCAGAGTGGACAGAAGAAGGAACAAACATGAAGACAGAATAGGGAGGAGCTGCTGAGAAAAATACGTAACACCTTCCAGGCAGAGTGACAGAACTTTTCTGGTGTTCAGCAGCAGGTTCAAAAACTGGAGTCCAGCTTCCTGGCTGAAATAAGGCTCACCTTCCAGTGCCTCACCTACCGCACTGCAGAGGCATCTTGCTGATCTACAAAGCTCCTATGTATGTCTCCTTAATAATAAAGATGAACAGTTCTTTAGGTTACTGACAGACCTATATAATCCCTACTCCTTACCCTGCATACCAAATAAAAAAAGAATAGAAACTTCAGAGGACCTATTTGTTACATCTTAATTAGGAAAACTAAAGTTTTTACAATAATGACTTTGCTGAACTTAAAAGTTTTGTTTCTGTAACAGATGTAAAAAGACTGTATATAATAGACTAAATATAAGACATGAGACATACATTAATCGCTTATCATTAATTTAAGATTATTCTTCTATTTCCTGACAGTGGAGCAATAGAAGCAATTTATCTTGTAGCAATTTCCTGGTTTGAAATGTTTGTACACTGGACAATTATGGCTGCTATAGCATCCAGTGTTCTTCTGAGATACAACTATCTTCTTAAAAATAAAAATAATCAATCTGATGTTACGTTTTACAACATGCCACTTTGATGGTACTACAAGATGTATGCGAAGGAAGAACAAGGTACAGAAAGCATAGTTGTGAAATACCAAACACATTCCCAAAAGTGTATTAAAATTATTAAAATTTGAGGCCATCTCCTGACTTTGGGTTCAAGTTAGATAGCGCATGAGCTGAAGGCCTTGAAGGCACAGTCTGAAAGGGGGAAAAATTAAAAAAAAAAAAAAAAAAAAAAAAAAAAGAGTCTAATTACCCAGTTTACTCAAAACAATTACAACTTCCCTTTGTTTAGGAGCAGAGTGTTTACTAACAGATTTGGCAGTAGTTCTGGTACTAGAGCAGGTTTTATCATTTGATATATTCTTACCAGTGAAATTCTTAATTCCAGTRATTTGGACACAGGCAGAAGTTGATGAAATTCCTGGGGAACAYGACAGACAAGTAAGGCTTGTTTGCATCTGATACAAGGCAGACTGTGATGAGCACCTGTAATTTGCACCAACATCAACAAAGCATCTGATAGTTAATTATCACGGCACCATCTACAGATCTTCTGCCAGGGATCAGAATTTAAAGAGGTGGTACAAGCACCATATTTCCTGTTAAAAGTAATTTTTTGGCCAGAGACCATTTGAAGACATGACAGAACAAGAAACTACAACGAAGTGCAAAGGAAAAAGGTTAATTTGAAATACGCCTGGCACAGTTAATGGCAGCATAAACACACCTAACCTCTAATTATTTCCCAATATTTTGTAAATGTCAAAGTATGGTTTAAAGATACTCAGCATTTGTCTGAAACATGATTCCATTACATTTTAATCAGCCACAGAATATTTCACTGAGCAAGTGAAGTGAGTTTCATGGATAACAGGCATTCAAAGAGGAAAAACTCATTTAAAATGCTGCTATATTCTTCTGTCAAAGACAATGCTACTCAGAGGAACGATGGACACCGAAAAGAGGCCATCAGAGAAGCAAAGAGCAAGAAGCAGAGCTTGTCAGGCTTCGAGAACATTTTTGTTCCATCTGGACAATGTCCTTGTGGGACACAGTATACATACTGCTCTGCTCCTGGGCTTTGGTAGGTGTAGTGCCAACATTCCTTCTACACAAACATAAAATTTGAGACATTAAGAGTTAATAAGATTTGCACTGAAGAAATAAGCTGCAGATTATTTTCACACTCCAGAAGGAAATGAGTTTACCCACTTTAAAGAGTGAATAGAAGAATATTTCGCTCATATAACCAGGAGAACAGAGCAGCATACTTGATGAGATGTTGCGGTTTACTCTATGCCTTCAGGTAAAAAAAACCCAAACAAMCAAACAAAAAAAACAACCAAACAAACAAAAAAAAAAAACCCAAAACAAAAAACAACAACAACAAAAAAAAAACACAAACAAAAAAAACCCCCACCCACAAAACACAACCCCCTAAGTCATCATCTTTCACTTACTGTAAGACTACATATTTAGAAAGTTTTAAGAGCAGCAAATTCTGATTCATTAATGTACAACACTAATTCCTCATTTAAGACATTAGTTAATACACAGACTTAAAACATCCTTGTTCCACTCTTCCTGTGAAAAATGKTTTTTTTTCAACAGAACTTCAGCTGCACAGACTGTTTCGCTGCTATACTTCGTAGCAAAAGTGAGATACACACRAAAAGGGTGTTGGTGTAAGAAAAAACCCTTCAGAAACAGATATGGGTCTGTTTCTTCACTGCAAAAGTGGCAGCACAGCCTTCCCCATTTACTCACTCACTTTAACTACCCCCTATCAAGCTCTTGCTAAAGATCAGAAAGCTGCATTTCCTTCAAGATTTCTTCACTGAGGTTTTTATGGTCAACTCCAACTGTGGAAGACTTTCCTCACCCCCAACCTGAGATTGGTTTGTTTTGGTTTTTTTTTTTTTTAAACTAGACAATTGAAAATTCTTTGTTGTTTTAATTAAAAGAAACTTGCAGCTGAAACATTTCAGAGACAAAGACAACTGATGCCAAAACTGTACAAAAACTTGTTTCAGTTTCTCTTTACTTCACATTTATGATGCACTAAGTTATTTGTTAAAAACATCGCTTACCCATATTCCCTTGCACATACCAAATCAGTTATTTTAACAGTATTTAAAATGAGGACTTAAGAAAACTTTTTTTTTTTTTTAAACAAACTACTTCACTGGTGTGTCTGCCTTCAACTGTTTCATTTTGTCACCTGCAAAATACTTGATATTAAAAAAAAAAAAATAAAATTGAAATTAGAGTTGTTGCTTTTATCAACCAGATAAATGTCCAGAAAAAAAACCAATGACAACTTGCCAAAACCAAACTTTATGCCTCATTTTCCAGATGTAAGACATACTTTTACAACTGGATTTGTTCTGTTAGAGTTTAATTTTAAAAAGATTATATGTTGCTGCACAGCATGTATCCCATTTTAAACTTACAGATTCACCTTGTTGCTTTATTTTGCTTTGTAAGGCATTTAACAATGGTATATACAAATACAAGGTATTTACAAAGAAAGTCTTTTGGAAGGGTTTGTCAATTCTTCCAGGACATCTTGCAGGAGAGGCTTAAATTCCTTGTGTGTTTGTTTTAATGCAACAAAATTAAGATTAGAGACAGATATAACAAATTACTTTAGGAATATTCCTAAGAACATGTTGTTTTGACAGAAAACTATGAACTTATAAATCAAGTTATTATAACATTTATATAATCTACTCTTACACGCCAAACAAAACAGTTCACAGCGATAGAACAAACAGCATCTCTGTGGCCTGAAAGGAGTGAGAAAAGGGAAAGAACACATCAAAGCCAGAAATAGTAGTCCATCTAAAAATTCAGTGCCAAATTACACTGTACCACCAATGTCAAAGGAAACATATGCCATAAATAACAAATCAACAACCTAAAGTGTTCAGGATCCACCCTTCTTCAGTATGGCCTTAATTTTGCAAAGCAATGACCGTACCTATGGATTTCCAGGAGAACAGCAGATTCAAATATACAAGTATATTTATGTTCAGGTGATAAGCACTGGAATATGTACATGCACACGGATAAGGAAGGAGGAAGCATTCAACAYCTGAAAGCACCTGGCCCTACAAACCTGTAAAAACTGCACAGTTGGTCACAAAGGACACATTTTATGAGCAACTTTATTGCATTACAGTAGGTTGACTGTCCTTGCAACAACAGAAGGGTAATAGCTTATGTCCTATCTACTACCTGCTCCGAGAAATATTTTTCCCATTGAAGGAAAGGAACAAAACAGTATTTTTATTTCCATTTCCAACAGAACTGGAGCAATATTAATAATCTGAGTGTAGACTGGATACAAAGAGCGAGGAAAGTCTAATAAAAAGGAAAAATATTCCCTCCAAGAATTTTATGGTAATAAGTTACAAAAAGTTATAGATGAACTCCTGCTTCATATGATTATTCCAGGGCTGAAGCAGCACATATACCACAGAGATGGAAACAAAACTAAAATTCACAATAATTGTCATATCCTCTGTCCAGGCAACGGCTCCCACTCCCCCAAATGTAGTGTTATTCAAAAGAATAGAAGTTTACTCAAATTCTTGTTTATGTTCCTATCACTGAGCAGGAAAATACTGACTGGCTGAAGGCATCAGTGACTGATTCTTTAAAAAAAGCATTAAAATAAATCATTACAGCATATCAACAGCTTGTGTAGATCCACAAACACACACTACGGGCAAGCACACTTAACAGACAAGTAAACCCATTTTAAGTTGAGGTTTGGTTTTCTACCTCCTGTCTGCCCTCTTGTTTCTACATCTGCAAATACAGTGTGTTCATACCAAACTTCTCTGCGTTGCCTAATACCATACTAAAGAAAGACAGAAGAGATGGGAGTGCAAGTTTCAAAACTGACTTAATTTCTCATTCTCCTGAAGATGCACAAGCCATCTCAGCTACACAAGTGAGTACAGTAACTTGAGAAACTTGAATGTAAAAATCCTGAAGCTAGTATTTTGGATGCCTCTGTACTCATAAGTACGTACCCAACTATGATCCCATCTTATAACCAGTTTCAAATATGTAGTTTCCAATATGAGGGTTTTTCCCCCTTTTTGATGAATTTTACTTGTTCCTGAGATGCTTAAGCCCAAACCCTCCCACCCTGGTTTATTTTACTTTGACTTGACTGTGTTTTTAACACAAAAAAACAAATTGGAGATAAATCCAGATTAAACAGAAGTGAGAGTCTGCCATTGCTTTTCTATGCTGGATAAACATTAGTGTTTTGTTGGTGGTGGTTTTTTTTAAAATCACATATTTGAATTACTGCAAACTTTCTGTGCAACAAGTCCTCAAATTCATTTCTATCAGCTCAATAAGCAGATATCCGATTTTAAAGAACCTCACACTGGGTTGGTGACTGGCACATACTCACTATTTTTGCTTTGTCTTTCATTGCTAAACTATGAATGTTTCAGAAAAGCAATTCTCTACTTTGGTATTTCCTTTAAGTAGAAGTGGGCTGGTGGGTATCACACATCAGATAAGGGGGTGCATGACTTGAAAAGGAAGAGGTACAGGTTGTGATCTTCACTGGCTTATGCCAGTATGTGACATTTATTACTTAAATGATGCTGGTGTCCAAGGACAGCATTACTGAAGCRCTTAACTATACATCTCTCTCCTTCCTCCCTCTTCTTTAAGGAAACTGTTACGCTTTTCTTTAAATTGTTCAACTAATGCCCTGCAAGAAGTACTGAGCAGATGCTTACAGCTATTTTCATCATTGCTCTGCACTRCAACATCAAATTTCTCAAATCTATTGCTACTGTCGAGTCAATGTTTAGCAACTAAAACTATTTTCTACTTAGCATCTCATCAGGAAACATAAAAATAAAATGTTAACAGTTAGAAAAGAATTTATCTTATATAGTAGTCCTTCTTAGTGTGTATTTTCAGTGAGTGACGTGGTTGTTAACTAGAGTAGAGGAACAACAACAGAAATGACACTAGATGAAATCTTGGCGTTAAAAAAAAAAAAAATCAGAGACAGTAAAACCAAAAAAGTAGTATTAAATGAGAAGAGCAAAACTTTCTAATTAGCTGCACTGTACTTACAGAAACCTTAAAAATACATTACTTCCCCCCCTTTCCTCTCTTACAGAAAAAATTTGCTAGAAAGGGCTCAATATAACTCTGCTCAGAGGAAGGAACAGCAGCACCACTGATCGATATGCAGTCTGGCCCACTGCTTCCCACAAGACGCAAGGTGCTGTGCAGTTTTAGTCGCACCTCCAGCCAAACCAAGTAACTTTACCGGCTTTTCCTACAGTACGAAACGGGAATAATGAACATGACCTTTTTGTGTATCCAGGTGTATCCAGGGTGTGCTTGTTCCTGATTTCAGATAATTCTTATTACCAGCTGGCCCGCTCCCACTCATCCCTCTAACAGTCACTGCTCCCTTGCAGAACAGATGGGACACAGAAACAGCGTAACTACTTTCCCTTCAAATTTTAGGAATGAGCAATTTTGGAGCAAAGAGATTCCAGAGTTTAATTTCAGCATGAACAATAAGAACTTTGATAATTCTGAGTTCAGAAAACGACCTGAAGAAGGGTTTATCACAGAAATTATTAGGTAGCCACAGCCATAGCAAGTGCTGCTGTTCCTACTGTAATACCTTGTTTTTCATCATTGTGGGATAGCGTACTTAAATTGTACAAACATATCACATCCAGAGTTCTGAAAAGAAGTGAGATGTGACAGATGAGAGCAATATTCCAACTGAATTCATACTGCACCTCCAGATTGACAGAAGATATTTTAAGTTACCTTTAGATGTGCAGACTTGGTACTTTAAGCATCATGCCCAACACTACTGGCCAATGCAGGTCACACAGCTTGTTTCAGTAGAACTAGATCAGTGCATCCAAAACCAGCAGGTTTGTTCAATATCAGATCAAACCAGAACCTATACAACTCCCAAAACGACTTTAGAAGAAAGAACAAGTAATGGGCATTTTCCTATCCAAGCACTGATTATGCCTTGTATCCATTTATTTAGTTTATATTTTATATTATATACTCTATAAAATAGTGTGTGTGTGTATATATATATATATAAGTATATATATATATATATATAAAAGTAAAAGTAATGTGGCTGAAGGAACTTAGTAGCAAAAGCACAAAGGTGCAAATCCCTCATTTCAAGGTCAGAACAGGAACAGTGCAATGACATTCTCCTACCTCTGTATAAGAAAACCCCAAGCATTAAGTCCTCCCATTACAACTACAGCAAAAAACACTTAATATTAGAAAGCACAGATTTAGAAACACATACAGAAAAGCCTACCTTCTACTAAAACCTACAGTTAGTTGATAAAACATTAACATATCGAACTGACAGGCACCACTGCTACCTGCCCATCCCACCTCTGTGCCAGAGGGCACTGTGCTCGGAACAGCTGAACAGGTTAGGGTTCAAACCATCAATTTCTTTGCCACTCGCATGGTAAAAGCRGCATACTAATTAGCACTGCACTGCCAACACCGTTGGGTGAAGAACAGATACACAACTCCCTGCCATCTGAGYGGTACGTTTACCCTCTGGTAAAGGGTTGGGACAGATATCTACAGCACATGTATGCTTCCATTTTGACAGGTACAGCTATATACAACCATAAATCAGAGGCCTTTTAATTCAGCCTGTTAATTCTGCCAGTATGATTCAAGACCATTGCAATCAAACACCTGAATGGACAAAAAGCTGCTGTTCAAGTCAACTGGCAATGCAAGTTGTTGTACAGGAATCGGCCATTACAATCAAATTGAAAAGGCTGCTCTACTTTAAAGTATCTTTGCTGCAATTCTTCGGTTTATCTTGACCAACCATCATGTCACAGACTAGACAAAACCCCCTGTGAGTTGAACACACTAGCATTTCAGGAATACGATTCTTACTAGTATCTCCCCATAACAGCAAGGACAACAGATCACTGCTGAGTTGCAAATGTAATAGCAGAAAGCCTATGAGAAGAGCTTAAATCTTATTGCCCCTTATCTTCAGAAGCCAGCTGAGAAGCTTCAGGAATACATCCAGTTCCTTCCAATCCTCCTCCCTAGAAATAAAGATTTAACAGGACTGCAGACCATTACTCACCCCGCAACTACTTGTGATGAAAAAGTTCTTTGCTACAATAACCTTTATACGCTTATTAAAGGAGAAAACTCAACCCGTATGGGAATCCATGACCAAATACTGGCAATAAAGTAATTATACTACTTCTTGATGAAGCTAGACTCTTTTAAATGAAGAAAGGTCTGGTTTTACTGACAATTTTAAGTAGAATTGGCTTAGGCCAAATTCTTACAGGAATTAGGAAAAAAACCATGCAATGAAAGGAAAGCACTACCATTCTCTAATCATTAGTCAGACAACCCCAGGGTGTCACATACTATAAGGAACACGACAGTGAAAATGATCTGCATCTTCTACAAGGTTGAGAAGTAAAAGCTTTCCATCACTACTTTGGACATGTTTAAAATTACTGTACTTGTACCTCTTCCAATTTTGAAAGGAAACTGCCACATCCCTGAGGGCCCATTCAGCTAACACAAGATGAACCATCAAACATTGGATGCAGAGGAGAAGTTAAGACTACTCAACTTCCTCTGGCAAGAAGACACTTTTAGTTCTACAGCACGTCAAATTGAAGTCAAAGTTTAGCTTTCAGTCTCAAAATGCCACACTTCAGTTTATAATGCTCTTCATCTGTTGATATGACACCCTCTACAGCTCTTCACTGTTTTCAGTTGCTGTGAGCAGCTGGACCAAGTAATGGCAGAACTGAAGGTCACGCACTGATTTTCTTCCTGTACTTACTCAAGATGAGGAGACTTAGGCCATGGAAAAAGCTGTTTTTCCTTAGAAGTTTCCTCAATAAAGCAAGGGACAATACTTAATTCGCAGAGTGCGTCCAATTTAAATAAAAAAAGACAAACCAAACCCCTAGTGCTTAGTTTTATGGATCTCAAATCATTGGCAGGGGAAACATAATTTTGGAAAGCAGTGATGGTGCTTGGGAAAAGTACTAAGCAATCTCTCTTCTGGCAAAGAAACAAACCTCGGTTATCAAATGAAAAGAATATAATGGAGTTTGTTTACAGATTATTTTCAATGAAATGACTCAGCAGGATTGAATTCCACCCAGAAATACTTTTCCTAACATCTTTGCTAAGCTACATTCAGTATCAGAAGAGGAAAATCCAACCCTCTTCCTGTATGCCAGTAAATAAAGCATCATGTCAAGTGCTGGGCAACCACCAGTTAACTCCATAACCTCAGCAATCCCCGTTCTTTACAACCTGTCAGAAAAAAATTGGCATCATTAATTCTCAACATGGATTCAACAGCAGATATTGCAGTGATGTCATTTATTTTGTAAGATGATGAAGTCTTCATGAATGCTACAATATTTTTATAACTGCTATAATTAAATACATTTATGATGTGCTGTACTTAGGCTTGTTTTAATATAACATTTACAAAGACATTTCCTTATTTCTGTTTTGTTTGCTGCACTAGTTTATAGAACTCAGTAGCTTGTACGGGCTTGCCTACTGTAGTGTGATAAAATTAATTTAAGATGTCTCCAGTTTTTAACAGATTACCACGAACAAATCTGTATCAGGTCATGAATTTAAGGATATTAGTGAGGGTTTTTTTCAGACTAATAATTAATGAAAACTACATACTCTTTGCTGACTGAAATTTTTACAAGACATGAATTTGCAACTATTCCGTTTAAGCAACACTTCAGCAAGTGGAAGGATTGAGACAAGCTGATATATTTCTTACAAATGTTACACCAGTCAGAAAAGCTTATTTCATTACAGTAGTCCTTCCAATAAAAGCTGTGCATGAAGATCAGTTGCCCACTGACTTGCGTTTGCTAAAAACGCAAAAACAGGTAAGACATCATCTTCAGTACCTAAGCATGCTAATTTTGAAATACTGCAACTGTTGCCAGGCTAACTGGGTAAGGAAAATGATGCTGAGTGTCTGCGTGCGTGTGTGTGTATATATACATATATATGTGTGTGCCATCCAGAAAATAAACACACACACACACAATGTAACTTGTGATAAAAAATTTCAAATATAAACTGAATAAGAAAGCTATTAAGGCCACAAACTTCTGTTTGACTTTTCAGCAAAAATGCATCGTTTCAATCAATGCACCATTCTCTTAAATGCTGACTTCCAGACTTGGCTCTTCAGCCTTTTTCTAATGCATCTTCAAAAGGATATTTAAAACATTTCATTTTCCTTCCATAAGTTTTAGTTTTTTCCAGGCAGCTCAGAATTTAATTGCATGCTGGTTCACTGGTTCATTACTTAGTGCTACAATTGATAATATCATACGTCTGCATTACACAGGGAATACCAAATGCTCCCCCAGCGCTTAAAACAATCACTTTCTTTTTTTGTAAAAATATCTCAAGCTCCATCTTCTATTCCAGTAGTCTTTGAGTAAGAAACAAATCACCCTAATGGAAATGCATCAGTACTCTCATAGCTGCATACTTCCTATACATTTTGAAGAATACCAATGCATGCTGTACTGTAACACTGAAGGGAAGAAACTCCCCCTGCTTTTCCAGACCATTTTCCACTTTTAAATATACACAGGCATTTCAGGAATTGTTTTTAGACTGCCTTTGAAAATTAGTGGTTTGATGAGATTAACGCTATTTTTCTTTTTTCTACAAAGATTTCCAACAAAAGAACAGGCACACATGAATTGAAATAACAGATGCCTTAACAGTTTGCAAATCTCAYAGCTTAAGAAGCCACTAAGTTAATAAAGTTTAACAAGAGTTTAGATAAATTTTTGGTTTGGAAAGAAATGGCTGATGTGTCACATCAGCTGATGTAGCCAACGTAGTAAGTCAACAACAGACTGTCAAATGACAGTTGTTATGCCCTCAGAAACCAAGGGAAAAGCGCTTCACAGCATTCCTGAACTACACCTATAGATCCACAAAAAGTGCAAGAGTGGGTGCTTCTCTCCAGTCACCTCAACTGAAAGTCACCAGGAAGATGCAGCAGAACACTCATGCTAACAGAGGGGCTTTTTTTCTTTCCTAATACACAATAGCCATTGTATTTGTATGTTATCTATACAGTGCCTGTGTCAAAAAAGTAAGAAATCTTGTTTTAGAGACTATTTACCTGTCTACCTTCATGGTATCAACAACTTTTTTTTACTCTGTTTCTACAACAGTGTCCCTTTTAGTGATTACCTATCACCTAAAAATCTAAGGGTCTGTTGGACTGAAAATTATCACCCAAATATTTTTCTGTTAGCAAAACAGTAGAGACTTATGAGATGGAGATGATGGATAAACAGCACTGAACTTTTCTCTTATGTACCCAACTATTTTGCTTATACTTAACAGACCACCAGCCAATTCCGTCTGAACACATCTCCTGAAAACAGCAGGGTTCATCAGAGAAAAAAATAACAAAACCCAAAACATTTAACTTGGAATTGCTTATCACTTTAAAAAAAGATTGCAACATTAACAGATTGCAATAAATAGGGTAAAACTCCTTCCCAGTTGATTAAATACATTTCACAACATAGCTAGCTTAAATCCCCCCCCCCCCTTTTTTTTTTTTTAAATCAAGACAAGGTTTTTGACTGAATCTTCAGACAGTATAGACCTTTTCATGTTAGTCTGAATGGTTAAATTCAAGAATTGTGATCACCCTTCACTAACTACTCACATGACATACACTTAACAACATCACGTCAATTTATTGTTCATAAATTATTAAACAGAGCTCTTCACATGGAAGATATTCAAGGAACTTCCTCCTCCTTGGGGTGGATAGTCTACAGCTATACAGCAGAGCTATCCAACTATCCTTAACTGTTACATTTACATTTCTTTCACTGAGTTATTTTGTAGGCTGAAAATGGCATGCCACATGAAACTCAGGAAAAAAGGTCACTAGCAAAAGTATCTAAACCAAAGTACAATACATTATACCATTAATAATCTTACCAAAGATTAGAGATGTTAGTGAAAAGTTTTTAATGATCCATGACTACTTTCTAGTCTACTGTTACAGTCAGAAAGAAAACATCCCTGTATGATACTGGCACAAATATTCAGCACTTAGCTGGAAAACAACTATTGCCTTCTCAGGGACCAAGACACCCACCTCAGCGTCCCCCACCTCAGCGTCCCCCGAAGTTGTAACCAAGCTTGAGGCTGTTTATTCCACAAGACCAGAGATTTTAAGTTTCAAATTACTTAATAAGGGAAGGGGAGGGAAGCAGCCAAAAATGTCTTACTCCTATCACTACTAAAGTAATACAGACTTGCTTGCTGAGAAGAAATATGCCAGTAAACAAAATACACACTTTCTCTTCGTTTGCCAATCAAAATAGTCTCAAATCTRGAGTATGCAGATCCAGACTAAATTATTGAATTCAGTAACATTACTTAGATGTGCCTTTAGCGTAAAGAGGAGTCAAAACCTGSCAATACAGATTAGACGAATACTTAATAAAAAAAAGCAAATACCATCTTACTCTCTGATGCAGTCCTACAGACAGAGCACACAGAATTGGCTGCAATTAGGTCAGCACACAGCATCACTAAGACGACTGAAGATTTAGATTTCAAAACACTAAAAAAAAAAAAAAGTAGAAGCACACTCTATACGAACACAGACTCACTGAAATATTTCAAAGCATTTTCAAAGCACAAACGTTTTCTATCAGATCACACGTAACACACCAAAAGCTTAATCTGTCACATTCAAATAGAGAACGGACCATTTAGAAAGAAGTTATGGATAATAAAACATATACATTAAGATCACATTTTAAGACATTATAAAATCCTTTTAAAAGTTTTATCAATTTTTGCTGCAGGTAATCTGAAGCTTTAAAAGAAAAGCCAAAGGGCCAGAATAAAGCTATCCAAATTAAATGTTTCTCTCATTAATATATTACCTTTCTTTAACTGTAGATATCTCACAGCCCTTATCAAAGTAGGCCAGATCCGTTTCATTTCCCTAAGGTTAAGCTGGTGAACAGTATAGAGAGTATTCATCAACTAAGGAATAGCCACCATTCAATGACAAATATAGCACAAGCTATTTCTCATCTGTCCTATTTTTTTTTGGAGGCTGAGATGTAGCTTTTTCTAGAAATCATCACAATTGGCAGCCTCGAAGATGCTGGTGCCTTTGTCCTCTTATGCAACTCCTGGTGTCCCCCTTCTCCCCCCAACAGGAAGAAAAAGAGATTACATGGCTGCTCTCCATTTCAGGGCAGAGGGGGCTGGATAAGCGATCTTTCCTGAAGTTATGTTCTGAGAACACTTCACAGGCGACCAGGGGAAGAGGGAGGGATCATTTTTCATTCATTTTAGTTGCTGGAGTGGGTGGGGGGGAATCGATACCTTTTATCATGGCCCAATGCAGCCATCTTCTGCAAGAAGCAGCTAGCCCTGCTGTAGTCATCCTCTGGTGCTGGAGGAGGGAGAAAACTGATATCCCCAATACTAACCAGCCTTAASAACAGATGGTAACAACTTGCTTTTTCTTTGAAGAGATTTTTCTTCCCCACTTTTGAAGGTTACTCTCTGGAAGTACCTTTATTCTGACCCTCAGAATAGTCCAAGGAGATGAATCCCAATTTCATCTAATACTTTCGTTATCCAATTTATGGCACACAGKAGTAGGCATGGCTATTGCCCTTTCCCGGTAAACAAGTTTTASTAAAAGCAAAGCACAGCTTTGTTTTAGCTTTGTTTCCAGCTACTGTTACTCACCGTTTTATTAACTATTATTCCCCAGTGAGCTGACAGATTCTAAACTTCATGAGACRTTACCAGGATGTGGTGTTCAAGTCCTGCGATTTCTTCTTTTTAAGTTATTTCTAGTGTATGTGCTACTATAATAGGTCAATGTGCAGCAAATGCTAGTTTAGCCTGAACAGTACAGCAAGGTACAAAAAGCATGCAAGACAAAGACAGTGTTAAATGCTCCTTCGTGTCTCCTCCAAATAACGAGACAATAAAAATTCTAAATAAATTTACTGTTATTTTTTCCAAGACAACTAATCATCGGCTATGACTACAAACTCCTTAGTTCAGATAYGTTTCCCCTGAACTTCTGAAGTAACTGCCTCTGTCTGTGATCCAAGATTATGGTGACGCAATACTTCACTGCCAGTTTCTCTTCCAAAAAAGAAAGTACATTGAAATGAAAGTGAACTCGAGGAAAGTTATGCTTACAATGAGCAACGCTCAACCTTTTACAGTTGTTTTCCATCTAAGGAAGATTTGATTCTTTGGCTACTAACAGAATTTCGAGCTTTATCCCTGTACTGTATCTTCATATACACACTCCCACCCACAACACCAACATACAAATACCTTCTAGATTATAATAAGGTAAATATCTTTGGGATATTTATAATTTTATAAGTGTCTTGGGATGCAAGTTAAGATAATCCTGTGAATGAGTTTCACATTTCCATCTAATTATTGTTAAGCCTCAATTTCAAGTCAAACCCTGTCATTGTAATAAATGCATGCTTTGTGGCTAGTTATTGTCTCTTTTTTTGGGGGGGGAGTGAATAGGGGTGGCAACTTCTAAGACATCAAGTAAAAAGATGTTAGTCTTCCACTGTAAACGCTACCTACGATCAGCCACTTAAAAACTACTTCTTCCAAAAGGTAAGTGAAAGCAGAATTACACTCGCAGTGGTTTCAAACATACAAAGATCAAAAACAAAGCCCTCAGATCCTCACATCACTGGAAGTAAAAACCAAACAGCTCAAGTGCTCTTTCGTTTCAAATAATTCTGAAAAGCAAAGGA
>JAYKAV010002794.1:645043-655313 GCA_035582835.1 Phoebastria nigripes | reverse complement strand
TATTAAAAAAAAAAGGTATGTGTACCTTTAGCCCAGCATATCGGGAATGGGCTACAGCCGCTTTTCTCCATATAGATAGCACCTGCTCGCTTCGGGGCCTGCTGGCCTGCCACTTCCAGCAACCACATACACACCACCGTACAGAGATTCAAGCCAGGCTTCGGCATACAATGTCCCAATTCAGTGCTCCAGCAGTATGTGGTCCTGCGGGGGGGTGGGGGGGCGGGGAGCTGGGAGCCGCTTGAACGTACTCGATCCACCAGCAAGGAGGAGAACCGCTAACCTTCCCCGGGCGTGCTGTGCTGGCTTCACCTGGCGGCGGCAGCGGTGGGAGCGCGGCTCCGCAGCGCGCCCGGGGCAGCGCGCTCCGGCGGCGGCGGCGAGGTGGGGAGGCCGCGCCGCTGCTTCATCTTCTCACGCCTCGGCGGCTGAAAGCCCGGACCATCCTTTCCCGGGGGTGAGCTGCCGAGGAGGGCGAGAGCAGGCAGCGGAGTGAGCGGGGGTGCCCGTACTCCTGCCTTCATTCAGGAGGGAGGGAGGCGGGGAGGAGGGAGGGAAGGCGATTAGCAAGCGCCACATTAATATGCTAATCTCCCCCTTCTGTTCAATTCACCCTGCAGCCTCCTGTTTACCAAACTGACAGCCGCTTCTGAAAGCGACTAAGCCGCAAATCAAGCCTGACCCGGGTCATGTCTGGAGATCTGCTTCCCCCGACCGTTGTTTGTCGCCGCCGTTTCAGCCTCACGCCCTCGGCCCCGGGCGCCCAGCGCCCGCCCCAGCTCGGCACGGTGAAGCCCCGCACAATGCCCGGCCGGGGCCCAGCGCCCGCGGCTGCTCAGCACATCACACCTTCCCACCGAGCACTCGAATTTTGGCATCGCTTTTACGTATTTTCTATCTCTACCTGCATAGGGCTGTACTGAAGAAAGAACCCGACACCCTAAAAGCGCACAAGAACTTCCATAAACTTCAGCAGGAATTGGGGTTAGACCCTACATCACCACCTGCTTGACTTCACAACGATAAGATTATTGATGAAAGAACCCTGGTAGCGTTCCTTTGCCTTAAATAAAGAGCAAATATCACAGCCCATGCCACTAATTACTCGGTACCACGTCTAGCCCTCCTCTAAAACCAGGGCTTCTTTATAGACTTCTAGGCAAAAGGCAAAGGTCACCACAAACGTACACACCATGTGCTGCATGGCATTTGTTTCTTCTCAACTTTGCAGCAGGTAACATCAAAACTACTTACTTTTTTTTTTTCTTTTAAAAATGTGAGTATAAACATTGCAAAAGCATATGTTTATAAACACACATTCAGGCAGTATATGTATACAGAAATAAATAAAATACTCATTTTACTCCTAGCAAAAGGTTTCACAAAAATTATAAACAACTTATTCAGCTAAAATATGTATTAAAAATCACCAGGAACAAGACTCACACAGAGATCATTAAAGCTCTTTATATATATTCCATGGTAATCTTTTCTCACTCCCAGCCCTCAGCAGTAAGGCATAAGGCTTATCCAAGACTATAACCAAAAGGGAATTAATCTAAAGCTAGCAGCCTTCAACTTAACCTATCTGCCTACTTGTAGCAGCACACACTCATCTACGGCATATGTTTAATTACCATTCTTTACTATAATACTGCCATCTCCATTTCTCAGTACACTGGCTATGCAGAACTACAGCAGTGTATGTCAAAACTCTTGATAAATACAGTTGCTGCTGCCCCCCCCCCCTTTTTTTTAATGTATTGCTTTCTTCTATATTTAAAGGAGAAAAAATATTGGGGGGGGGGGGGGGGGGGGAAAAAAAAAAAAAAAAAAGAGTGAGAGATTAGGCCACAAGCAGGCCCATCAGATGTTCTGCATCACTGCTCAGGCACAAAGCTCTTTCTGGGGCTGAAGAAAGCCAAAGGGAACTGAAGACATGCCTGGATGCCTTCCTCCCCCCCACCATAAAGTTTTCAAAGCCCCTAAGTGCTACACAGACAGCCAAATACTTCCAGCAGCAAGGTCGATTGTATTTACCTTCAATAATAAAGCAAAACATGTTATAGTAATATTTAGAACACAAATTATTGTATTTGTGTGTCTACAGAAGATGCACAGACACAGGATAGGTGCCCTTCTGGTTCAAGCTGCAGCTCGCAGCACAGGAAAGCTACTTTTACCCATCCAGCTCTGCCACAGGCTTCCGTGAGGACCTTGAGCAAGTCAGTCTTGTTTTGTTACAAAACTGAAAGCTGCAGATACTTCTTTAGTTTTCCCTAAGTTGGTTTGGTCTGTGCTTTAGGGTGTAAAATATAAAACCCCTGTGTTTCTTCCATAAAAATAAAGTGTTTTGCAGAAAACAAGCTAAAAAAAAAAATTCAAGAGGTACAAATGGTAGGGCCTACATTAAGTTTTATTCAGGAAAACAAAACCCTTTAAATATCAACTGTTAAGTGCATTACCAAGGAGAATTTTAATAAACAGAATGTGTGGACTCACATTTTTCTTTATACTTTTAACAGATTCAAGTAATATAGATTATCAATCCAAGTGTCAAGAGATACTGTCTGCTTGTAACAGCTATCCTTATTGAGGATACGAGTATTATAATCATTCTCCTCAAGGACATACTTTCTTGTTGTAATATTAGGCTACAAAATGAAGGTGAAAAAGTACTACATAGCATGAGAATTTTTTTTATTCAATTTTAGAAGTTACCCAGTATTTTACATTCCAAGTATAGATTTTTCAAAATAAGCCAGGTGCTTCTTTGATGCTAAGATTTTTTTTTTCAAAAATTACTTAATTTCTATTTGTTATTGTAAAAAGTAATCAGTAGACATATGCTCATTCTCTTCTTTCAAATAACATGATTGGTTTTTCTGTACAAAAAAGCCAAAAGCATAAAATTTGTGTCCTGGAAAAAGTCAGAAACCCCAGACTTTCCGTTGCAGGGGGGAAGCAGGGCAGGGATAGAGCAGAAGACAAGGCGCAAAGTTAAAAAAACAAACAAACAAAAAACCCAACCAAAAAAACTACAACAAAAAAACTGGGAAAGTTACATATGTCTCTAGTATACTTAATACCAAGTATTTGCAACATTTTATAAATACTGCTCATCAAGTAGGTATCCGAGTACCATTTATGTAAAATAATCTGTTTTAAGTAATGCCAATCAGAGTATAACATTTACTGAGCTAAGGAACATCTGTCAGAAATTAGGACTGTGAAACAGGAACGTTTGTTCTGGTTGTGTAGGATGCGTATGCTGACATACACTGACAGTATCTGCATAGTACTCACTGTGTAAGCAATGATGCTAACGGCTATCAAAGAAAATTCTAAAAAATATTTATTTTAAAAAAATGAATGCATCAGTTTATACTAAGAACATGTAGAAGCACTGATCATTTTCCTAACACACACATTCTAACCAGAAAAAACTCAGACTACCCCAATAACAACAGACAGGCCAAGGTCCTCAGCTAAGAAATGGCATTTTGCCTCCAAGGAAATTCAAGTCAAGACTTTTCTACTGTGACTATGACTTTGGTTGCTCAGCCTGGTTTTAAAGATTACTGAATATCAGCATCAGCTTTTTGAAAGCAAGGGGGGGAAAAAGTTAGAAGCTTTTGAATTGTATCAAGGCATTTAGTTTTTGTTTTAATTTTGCCTGCAGGGCTGATCCTGTATCCTAGTGAAGTCGACTGCAAAAATCAAAGCCTTGTGGAATAAAGGGTTAAACAACAGTTTTGTACAACTGGGAGGCACATAAAAGGCTGTATAATTTTTTCCACTCAAGCTCATCCAAACAAAAATAAAGATTTAAAATGCCTATCAGATGAACTGGCAAAGCTTGGCTTTCTCTAGGGTTGTGTCTAGAGACTGAGCTCCTGTGGGGCGTCTCAGCTAGCTGATCAGCAGAGAGCTAACTACAGTTTCTCGCTCAGTGAATGGCATCATTAGGATCTCTCCACTATTCAACCAATTACTTTCACATCAGTTAATATCTCTATTCATCAAATTTTGATCAAACTGGCTGGCAAGTTCGAGCACTGCTGGGAAGGGGAACAGGACAGAGCCAAACAGAGAATACTTGCCTGAGTTTCACTGCCCTGAGAAACCAAACTAAACTCAGTATTCAGAAACTTTGTGAAAAAAGCAGACAGATCTGTATCAAAGCAGCATTTGACAGCAGAATAAAGATTTGCTTTTCAGTTCCTCTTCTGCAACATCTCAGCTACCGGATGAACATACCAGCAACAGAGATCTCCCTCCAACAGAGAGAAGAGAGCAGCCCATTTGCTTGTTAAGACAAAAATGAAGAGCTACAGCCTAGAGCATAGCAATCACATCATCGTTATTATTTTGGACTTGATCATTCATAGTCTTAGCCACTTCATGGGCTACTGTTTATCCCTCTAGTAGTTACTAGATGCTGAAGAACAAGCGCATTGGTTTTAAGAAGCTCTGCATATTGATGTAAGAGATGGAAGAAGAACATTTCTTCATTGCATTCATTTTGCTAATAAAAAATGAGAGCTCCCAAACCAAGTTTGCCCTCAGGAAAAGTGGAGGATTTTTTTTGTAAAGCCACAAATGCTTTTTACTGAGACAATTGCAGAACAGCCTGTAAAGCTAAGAGTGCCTGATGACTGTTCTAAAAATTAAAACATGTTTATTGCTCATGTGACAATCTTCTGCATCCTAATTCATTTGCTTTTCCATGTTTGTATCTAGAATTCTGCAAAGATGCTCTCCGAACATTGAAACTGCACTGTAATCTTCATTAATCTTCATTATCTCAAGCTTGTTCCTTATGTTTTTTTTTTTTTTTAATTACTATCGTTATTTTGTGCACGTAATACTTAAGAGTGGAAAAGATTATCTGCTCTAAGTTTCCCTTTAGCCAGAGTCAAACAAACTTCTCCTTTGTTCACAGGAGCTACTGAAAAATGGTGCATTGCCATGACATCAAATCTGGAATTACAGCTTCTGAAGTCTATCTTACACTAAGCTCAAGTTTGCTAAGGCTGTCTTGGAAATCTACCTTAGATTACCTGGTCTCTACATCTATCATCCTTTCCTACTAGCAACCCCTTGCCCCCCCACCCATATATTCTCTAGCATACAGTCTTCTCTTGAACACCCTTTGCCAAAGGACACAACAGAGAACAAGGATGACAGGTTTCATGAACTCAAAGGATCTCTGAAGACTGAGAAGTTCAGTCATCATTACACTGCCACCAGAGATGTTCTTTCTTATTTAGCTATGAGCATTCTGATGGACAAAACTGAAAGACAAATGCCATTTTACTTTGAGTGTCAAAATCCAAGCCCAGTCCTCCGACAGAAATAATTCAGCACAACTGAGAAGCAACATAATCTCCACAAGTTCATTTGAGACTCTGCAATATGGACTAACTCCAATTCCAAGCTCTAGATTAGATTAGGCCATTTTTTTCCTGAAATGGGAAAAAAAGGGACTTAGGAAATAAACTTTAGAGAATCAATTAAAGAAAAAACCAAAGCAAAGCAAAATACTAGTAACATCCATTGCCTGTAACGCTAAGTGCTCTTTTTTGAGGTTCCCATCAATCAAATGAAAAATTTGGATTTGTGAATTTAGTCTTCATTTTGAACTTCTAGTGGTACCTGCTTTAAGATTTCTTGCTCAGAGAACGCTTGAGATTTGAACAAGTACGAGAGAGTGAAGCTCACACTTCCTAGCTTCCACCTGTAGCAGTTGATAGCGAGGCAGAGAAGAAAATACATCACAAGATTCACACTACAGTGCTTGAACTGACCAGAAGAAGATGCCAGTATCCCAACATAAGCTCATTCTAGAATATAAACTGCTTTGGATCTCTGCTTAAGACATTCTTCTGGCATAAATTCAATCCAATACTGAATTTATTGTTATCTTCCTCCATTTGGTGAGCTTTATTAGTAGAATACGTCTAGGGTATTCCTGAAACATGCAGAGTTTTAAAGCAACACTTTCTCACCTCCTGGGCCACGGTCCCCTAATTAGCCTTACTATCCTCTGAACTACATTTTAAAATAGTAGTTGACAGAATTCACTGCTTTTATTTTCAAATCTCAACCTATTGGTAGTAGTGAGGTGGGGAAGGAAAACAGCAGGATGTTGGGAGAGAGCAGGAGGAATGTGGTGTTAATGAAGTTTCCCATACTTCCCCTTCCCAAAGGATCCTCTGATGTTGAACAGCAGAGCAGACAGCATGCAGCCTCCTAGCCCATGCTGTTAAGACAACAGATGTTAGAAGGACCACTAAGTTAACTTTATTTTTATTATTTCATAAATAAAGACTAGCCATTTTTCAAACCCATATGGGTTGTATTAATTTTCAGGCATGAAAGTTGTAGCAGATTTTCTTGTGGGTGGACTAACCCGCTCATATTCTCCCACTTCCTTCCATTTACTTTTTGAAGGCTTACTGTAGAGAAGTATAAAGTCAGCACCATGAAAGCTGAGAATGGTTTAAAATTACTCCTTCCTTAGGGCACTGATTCCAATCTTCTGCCTCTTCATGTTCTAGGCTATTTACAAAAAAAGCAAGCAAGCAAGCAAACAAACAAACAAACAACAAAACTGTTGCTATCCTCAAGACATCTTTGAGAAGTTCCTTCACAATTCCAGTGCTTAAAGCAAAAATCTGCTTCATGGAGACCTGGAAAACTAAGAGAAGAAAAAGCTAACCCTACACTACACATCCTGCTCCTTGTTTTACTGCAAAATAAAGTCTGATAATTTTGCTCTGTGACAGGCTCACTGTGCTTACCAGTTTGCACTGCTTCTCTTCAACCTTCTCAGATGGGGAGAAAGAGGAGGGGTGAGAGGAGGAGGAGTGAGACAAAGCTGTCCCAGAATGGTCACCAGAACCTTTTCTGACCTTACAAAGCTTCCTCTACGTATGGGGAAAACCTTCTATGTATGAGGTAAACACAGTAGAAGGTATCTGAAGGGGGAGGACCCCAACCCTTTGATGCTGTTTAAAGGAAAYGCATTCTGCAAGGATTACCTTCGTTCTGTGGAAGGGATCCATAAGTGGATCAGTTGACCTTACAGATGCTTCTTAAAACCCCTCTTCATTAATTCAARGGTAACCTAGAAGTAATTAGTCACATCTTCTAAGAGGGATATAGGAAAATGAAGTTGCTTATGGGTCAGCAAGTCTCTTCAGTGTCTGTTCATATCTGGGCTGCTTTCTCTCTCATCTATCTAATAACTGGTTACGCAAAAGAAAGTAAGAAAGTTGTGCAGCCACAGAGGGTCTGATTAATTTACCAGAAATGGCGTAGCCTGGACATGTCTCCCTTGTCCTGCTTCTCCTCCACGTGCTAAATACAAAGTTAGAACAGCTTGCCAAAAAACTTTGTGCTAAAATGATGTTTACAACTAAGAGATGTACCTGATTTATGTATCACTGCACCTCAGAAGAAAGCATGTAATTTTCAAAGACTCCCACTGTCACATAAACCACAAATATAACATTAGCAATTCCTCAGACTTCCAAACCATTAAATGCAATTACAAACTGAATAAAAAACAATCCATGAGTTCACAATAATGCAACATTATTCCATTTATATTTAAAGACACACTGGTGGAACAGTTAACATTGTATTTCTTAGTGAAGGATGAGCATAGCATAAATCCCCTAATGTATAAACAAACACTTGCAGGCTAAGACAAATAGCTATCTAACTTTAAAGTTCCAGCATTACAGAACAAATCAACAAGCCAGTGTTGACACCCTTCAAGTCTAAGAAAATAGAAAATTTAAAAAGATGTTATGTAAAAATTAATTTTTAAGTTTTATAATACAAACATTAAGGCTGCGCTATTAACTAAGCAAATTCTGTGCCTAACCTATCAAGCAAAGACTAGTGTATTTAAAAACCAAGAAAATACTGTTAAACAGACACAAATCCCCCTTTCCTTCTCCAATTAGCATAATTTGGATTCAAAACTGTTGCATGCGAAATTCCAAATAGAGTTTGATGTTTTGTTTAGGAGACCTCTAGTACAGTCCAGGTGTAGCTGAACCTCTACACCACAGAAAATYCAACTCCTGTTCACTTTAATCAATCCCTCTCCCAGTTTTATACCAAGAAGGGACATTCACTTTACAAGAGCTTTCACCTATATTGCTGCTTCATGAGAACAGCGATAAACTTTCAAGGAGCAGTACCTCAGGCAGTCATTTTATGCTCCATTATGGGGAATCAAAGGTCATCTTCAGGTAACACAAAACCTTTTCTTTGATGCAAAATCCACCACCTTAAATAGCCTCATTTGTTCCTCCCAATTACACAAGACAGCTTGTTGTCAGCACAGTTCTGTTGAACAAGTTATGTTTACCTACGAAAATGCCTGCAGAGTGGTATCAAAGTGCTCAGAAAACACAAGCACATGTTGCTTAGTTTTAAAAAGGCTTCCAGGAGCTCACCACCAAATAAAGCACAAGTTAGTTTAGCTAACCAGCTGTGAAATGAGATGAAACAGCACTCAGTATTTCAAAGACTGCAAACATGCCCAGTCTGCATCCTTTTATAATACATAAATTTATAGGCAGACAAATACAACCTCTTCTCTGTAGCTCCAAATTCAACTGAACTGTTAAGTGTACTAAACTTCATCTGTTGACTTGAGGACAACTTAAGCACGAAAGGCAGTGTTTTGATGAAGCTGCAGACATATTCAAGAATGCTCCTATAAAAATTAAGCTAGGCAAGACCAAAATCTACAAGACCAACTGATACAGCTGACTTTTTGGGCACAGCCCTTCTTCCGATCCAGGAGATATTAAATAAATATCCAATGTCTTGCAGTGGTAGACAGAACATTAAAAAAACCCTTTTCTGATAGCAGTCTGAATGACCCACATTACCAAACATCACAGGAACAACATTGTCGGCACGTAACAGCATTTAACAGGGCCAAGAGCTCATCTCTTGTGTGGTACTGAGCTGCCAAGCACCACTTCCAAAAAACCTGTGGTATTGGTCTCCACAATCCCATTTGGTGCATTTCAACCAAGACACAGTATTAAAGCTTTTAAGAGAACAAGAGACTGAGACAAAAATCAGTGAATGCATAAACAGAGGAAGACTGTGAGCCTTATGCTGCCACCAAGACATGGAGAACAAAGTGTAGCAAACTTGAACTAGTCATAGAGAAGTTCAAGTACCCTGAAATGAAAGCATAGTAAGAATGTTTAAATTACAGAAGGAGCTGCAGAACTGCCATCTTAATAGGATAAATATCTTCAAGGAATGACTTAAGTCTAGTCAATTCTGCCTTGGGGTAGAAGGACAGACTTCCTTTCCCCCCCCTCAAGTTTTGAAGGACACAGGTCATTAAACAAAGCCTGATCACTGTCCTTCAAATTTCTACTTAAACCCCCTCTTTAAGAAGTTCTATATAAAAAACTCAATAATTCAGTTACTGATGTTTCCAGAACCTCAACGATCACGACTACCTCTAACATCTCACTGTATCATTTGGCTCTCCCACCTTTCTCTATCATAAGGTCTCAAGTTTCAATAACACCTTTTAGTCCTCCTCTTGCAGGATGCATAGTTGACCAGGGAACAGTCAGCAGCAATTTCAATGCTAATCAACGATATGTTATGGAGACTAAAAGCCTTAGTTGTATTCTAAGTCTTCATTAGCAGTTCAGCTGCTCTTTGAGTCCATGGAAGTTTGCTCCACTAAGACACAGAACCGTTTTGCTGGAGCTTTTTGTGAAGTGTCTGTAGAATGAGCAGAAAACCAACTACAACCATGTGTGCTTACACCCTGGCCCATCCAGCCTTTATCGATTTAATTAAAAAAGCAGGTAAATCTGAATCACAAGATAAAGTCTATTAATCCTGGAAATACAGTTCCATTATTTCTCTATATTAAGCATTTCACAGAAAGAGTTATCACACATTGCTGGGGGGGGAGGGGGCGGAATCAAACCATGTGAAACTATTCCAGCAAGTAATCTAAATGGAGACTAACTAGAAACTTTAGTTTCAAAGATCTTTTTAAAGGGATAATTAGTGAATGAAGATATAATCTGGAAAACATCTTTGTGCCAGAGTTAAACAATTTCTTAAGAATTTCTTAAGAAGTTTCACATCTATCAAGCCTAATTCCAGCCCACCAATGGAAGCACAGGCATTTAACACACCACTTCTGTTATTCTGACCCCTCATCAGAATAAAGTCCTGAGGAAAAATATGCTTGCTACAA
>JAYKAV010002794.1:608824-645034 GCA_035582835.1 Phoebastria nigripes | reverse complement strand
AGTTTGACCCTTCCATAGGAAAACCTGAAGAACATCAGCTTTATGCCTGGCAAAATAACTTCTGCAGTTTTTCATATTCAAATTATTGATCCCCAACTCCCACCCAACAGGGCAAAGGCCTGCAGGAAACACCACAGCTATCGTAAGTTTTTGGATATTTTCTTAAATATGTTCTTCACCTTCTGAAAATAAAAAAGAGAAGGGGGGAAGAAGTCTAAGGTGCAATATCTACAATTTTTCTAACTACTTCCTTTTTCCAGTCTTCTGCTGAGCAAAAAAACCCTGCGCAAATAAAAAGTTATTAGCTAACTACACAAGCAGAGCAGTGGAGCTATACATTAAGAGCTGTGAAGGACATAAAAATAGACAAAAGGAAAGCTCATATAATCTTTTATTTATGGTCATTTTAGGCGTAACTTGTAACAAAGTAGTTGATAAAAGTTCAGCCATGCAGTGTTTTTCCTCTTGGTTCATGTAGCCTGTGAAGTTCTACTTCAAACAAGCTTATGTGTATTTTGGGAGAAGATCCCAAGCCACTCCCAACCCAGGTCTCACAGAACAAAAACCACACTCTTAACAACTAACACTTTATATAAACCAGCTACACAAGATCCAACTTGATTTTCAGAATCTTTCTTTCAGTAACACTGTCATCCCCACCCTTCCTTTACTTCAGTTGCTGCTATGAAAAATCTTAGGTACTAACATACTCAGATACTATAGCAAGATTTCCACCACACTCATCCAAGAAAGCTACAGGTCTCATCAAAACCTCCTGTAGAAATACTAACTTCTTGACAAAATGGAGGGATGGGGAAAACCTTCCTTTCCAATACCTTTGTGTTTTATCAACAGGGAGAAACAAAATAAACAAAAAACCAACAACAACAGCAACAAAGAGGTAACATCTTGAAAAACTTATCAAGGGTCAGTCAGTTATTGCTCATTTAGGTTGCTCCCACAGTAGGACACTATGGGATGCAAATATAACTGGATAGGAGATCAATGTGGTGCATGGATTTAACAGAAACTCACACTGAAAGCTGTTAAGTGTATTATGCATCTAAGTTGAAAGAACTGCAAGAGTTGAAGGGGTTACAGAAATTTGCAGAAACTGTACCTTCTGTGGAGTAGTCTTATAAAAACAGAGTGAAAGCATCATGGGCATAAGCAGGATATTGCTCACAGGACAGAGTAAGAACACATGTTTATGTACCATAATTATTCATTTCTTCAAAGTTTTGCGTTTTCCTTAAATAATTCTGCACCAGAACAAGACACTTTCAGTGACTGCCACTGAAGGTTTTGTGTTGTAAAGAAGCAACAGAATCTCTCATTCACAATATCCGGATGCCCTGATTTATAGCTCACTGTCCTCCATTTGAGAGGCTGACTCTGCTCTTGGATTTTTTTTTTTTTTCTCCTGTAAGAGGAGAGATGAATTCTCCAATCCTCTTAGCAGATACCTACCCCCTACCTTGCCTACCACAAAAACTTTTATAAACTAAAAACCCCACCCTAAAAAAAAAAAAAAAAAAAGTCCTGTAAGTTCCTAACCCCTTACCAAATACCTTTAAAAAGTTCTTCTAAAATTTGCCACTGTACAATGTCCCTGGGTAGGTGAGCAGGTGCACACTTCTTAAAGCAAGCACAGCCAGTCTTGCAATGTAAAAGCAACTCTCTCCAGCTGATGCTCGACTACAGCACTGGAAATTAGTTCACTGTTTGCATGCAGTAAGTATAAAACAGACAAGAGGTTTTGCATATTCTGCTACTACTATCAGGATGTCTCATTCCAGCAGGGTTTGTTACATTGAGCTAGAACAGGGACACTCGGTCAGGTCTTTACAAAGGTACTCTTTGAAATGTGTGCACCAGCTCCACCTCTCTACTGCGAGCCAGAGGCAACCTCCACTTGTGAGAAGTGCAACAGCATTCATTATACAGCTACTCCCCGAGGCCAAGAATTAGTTTCTCCTGCAGAAACATGAGACATGTAACATTTCCATAACCTTGGTGGAGTCCAGACAAAATTCTACTTTAGGTCTAGATCAACAACACTGCTTGAATAACCCTCATCGATGCCTCTTCAGCTTTTCCTGCGTTACTACTGCCAGCAAGAACATACATGTGGGTGTACAGCGTGGAAAGAACTTTCTTCACTTCAGTCACAGGAGAGCACTTATGGACTGCCTCAGCTGAACTTGAACCGCCAGTTCCTAGACACCCATTTTGTTTCAACAGAATGAAAGAGAAAATTTAATGGCACAGAACCCACAAATAACCATTTTCAGTCTGTATTCCTTCAACTCCAAAACAGGTAAACATCTTCTCATTAGGTTCTCATTCAGGGTTTTCTTCTTTTATACTTTGTCCCAAAGCTCTGTCAAAAGCTAGTTGTGCGTGGGTTTTTTTTTTTGTTGTTGTTTTGTTTTGGTTTTTTTTAATAATAATAATGCCAACTCTTACTATGTTTAAAGCAAAGCGTTGGACGATCCCCCTTCCCTGCACCCCGAACTATGCGAGATATATATTACCCACCTCTCAAATGGAAGAGTAACAAACCCCTTCCTGGAAAACCTGGCTGAGGAGTGTCAACAGGTGCCCGTATGACATTGAAGCTCAAGTTTCTTGTCCATCATCCTCAATGAGAGAATATATACAATCTTAGCATTTCTAAAACAAACTTTCCAAACTAGGAATAAAATTAAGTACGCTATCTAAAAGAATAGAGAAAATGTGCAGATGACTTAACTCAAAGCTGAACTGCATAACTGGAATCAGGATATTTTAAGTTATCCAGAGTGGAGCAGCACTGGTTCTCACCCACACCTTTTTCTGTCACTTGCAAAAAGAAATTGAACAATTTTCCCTAGGAAGAGTATCCTTATCCCTCCAAACTGCAAAATTCCTATTCTAAAGATTTGTAATATTAATTTCTAAGGAAGCAGATAAAAATTTCCAAATTGTCCTAAAATAGCAATGAATTAGAACAAAGAAGAAAAAATCTTACATACTATATATTCAAGTGATACAATTTGTGTATGATGCACCCTTGACTACTGGAATTTTTCCACTTCGAGGTGACTACACAGGATTAAGCAAGAACAATCCTCACAGCAGTGTATATGTCCCCAAAACCCTGGGAGCCAGAACTACAGACAAGAAACGATAAAGGAATGTGCTGAATTGCTGCTTTTTTTGTTTGTTTGTTTGTTTTAAACTCTCAGACTATTAACCCAGCTTGTTAACATTTATAGGAACATCGGGCATAGGACTCAAAGGACCCTTCATGTCATCAACTCCTCCTCCCATCATGTCATAGCCCCATTAAGTGATAAATATATCAAATTTCACCTTCTTTGAGCATCAAAACAGACTGAAGCAGTTATTAGGGGTGCCACATCATTCCCAATACTCCTGAATTTTTTTTTTAATCCTACTCTCAATAATCTATAGTGACACTTCTTTCCTTCTACCCCATCTCTTCCTTTTTCCTCTATCCCTATACATACTCCCAGAAAAACAATGGTCTGCAGCCAGGGCAAGTTTCTTAATTACAAACCATTTTACAGACTGTCATGGCAAATGGGGGAGGTTCCTGACAGCTGGAAGAAAGCAAATGGAACTCCTGTCTTCAAGAAGGGCAAGGAGGGAGGCTCTGGATAACTACAGGCGGGTTAGCCTTACCTCCATTCCTGACAAGATGATGGAGCAAATAACCCTGGAAGCCATTTCTAAACACACGAGGACAAGAAGGTGATCAGAAGTAGTCAGCATGGATATAAGAAGGGGAAATCATGCCTGACCAACCTGATAGACTTCCATGATGAAAGCCTGGTGGACGAGGGGATGTTGTTTCTCTTTACTTCAGCAGGGCTTTCAACACTGTCTCGCATGACAACATCCTAATAGATAAACTGATGAAGTATGGACTAAATAAATGGACAGTGAGATGGCCTGGAAACTGTCTGGACTGTCAGGCTCAAAGGGTTGTGATCAGCAGCTTAAAGTCCAGGTGAAGACCAGCCTCTACAAATAAGAGATTAGTAAGAACACCGAGTTCTAAAGGAAAAAGAAGAAATTCCAAGTTACCTAAATTTTAGTGAGGTGTTTAATATGTCTCATCATCTCAGCACTACTACATAGCTCACTTTTTCTTACCATACCATGCTGTTGCTATTGACCTGTGTGGACATTAGCTATAAAAGATGGATGGGAATGCAGGGAAGCGGGCAGTGTCAAAAGTGCAGCCAAAATAAGCATAGAAAGTTTCACTAGAAAGGCTTGCAAATAGATAGATATAATGTCAGGATCTTAGTTGTCATCTCCCCACCTCCCCGAAGCGTTCAATGCAAAAAACCAGATACCTAACAGTGATAGCTTACAAAGGATAAATATATTGCTTTTCCAAGTATCAGAGGTACAGAACAATGGGGAAATGCATTTTATGAGGTACAGATGATTAGATTAAAACTGGTCAACAAAATTTTAAAATAGGAAGATTTAACACACAAATAGCAAGGGAAACTTCCTCAAAGTGACATTTAAGTTTTGTCAGCGATAACCTCATCCAGTAGTAATAGAAGTTTTGTGATACAGTATTTGGAAGTCTAAAAATAGCACATACCTCACTGGTAGTGAAAAGAATTAAAACTATAAGGCATATTTCCATCAAAAGAAGTAAAGCCTTCTCACATCTTCTGAACCATAAGGGGCATGCAGACACCTATTCTAACTTGATAGCGCTAACATTTCTTAAATGGCAAAGTTTTCAGTTCCATACTCATTCATTTGTAAGAATACCTCATAATTTAAGTGCAAATAAAAAAATTACAATCAAAACCACTACAAATATATGAACATTAAGTTTACTGTTGCATAAAATCAGAATTCTTAATAAAATTTGCAAAGATTCCTAGAAAAAAAAAAAGAAGAACCCTGATTTTCAAAGGGATTACTGAAAATACTACTTTTGGTGAAAAAGACAGTGCAGGTTTCCTTGTGTAATCCCTTAAGCACCATGTCAGGCATTCCGACATGAGAAGAACTGTTTACAATCTTAGTTCAGCTTGTATGTAGTTCTTATTTAAAACTGAAGTGACAAATGAAAAAGCCACTATTTTGTACTTTTTTTACTTTTGACTACAGTTGGTTACTTTTTTCCCCTCTTTAAGCAAAGTCATTAACAACAGTTCTCTGCTCATGTTATTGAGTTTGTTCTCAGCTGCATGAATAATCGCTGTATAATTTATTACCCCCTGTAATAAATGTGAACATTTATTTTAAGAATTCTGCATATCCTCAATTCTGTCAGTTCTTGCTACTGCTACTTCACCTGGCTATTCCTCAACTGATTTTTAATCTTCCATCTTCTAACATCATAGAAAGTATCCATGCCGTTGTTTGATTTTTTTTTTAATTCTAGTCTGAAAAGCTATGTTGCATTTCAAGTTGCTATATTTAAGTTCATCACACAGACAGGTGTAGATTTAGGGTAAGGAAGATCTAATTACACAGCACAGCATTAAACATCCCACCTCGCATCCGGTGGGTAAGAGAAAAAAGCAGCAGCAGCAGGTTGTTTTGAGGCAGTGTGCTTTTGTGGAAGGTGCCAGGAGATTAATCTGGTTTAATTAAATGGATCACTAGCAGGCCTTATGTAAGAAGCAAGGCCATACACACTAATGAAAGACTGAATGAGGACATGTTTTTAATTCAGAAAGAACAACTTCTTTAGGTTGAGCTGAAATTGTGTAACAGCTTTTTTTTTTTTTTGGTCCTAAATGAGCACTTGGAACTAAAACTAGTTCCAAAATCATTGAATATTTGAAGATAACAATGACTGTGTGTGGACGGTGCTTACTTAAATTGTATACTATACATCAAAAAAATGCACACAAACACATCAGACAGACTTCAAATATACTGCATATCTGGAATTAAGCCACACAAAGGATGCTCATTTCCTATTAATTTTTTCATAGCTTATGCTAGGACAGCAAGATTTCACTAGACTCACCAGATGTTCTCTGAAGGAGAGAGTCATCAGGAACAAATGTCCATACCTAAGATTCCATTCTTGGAGAATGTTTTGTTCCATTTTTAACCAAAAACCCAGTATATGTTCATTTCTTTTAATTCTCTTTATTCTCCTCTACCTATCTGGTATAGTTCTTTGGTATAGCTTTTTGCTTTCTTACTATTTCTTGATTCTGGTAATGAATACTTATTTGCATTACAGGATCAAGAACAAAGGACCAAGTCTAAAGAAAAGTCACCTATGTCACACAGATGCTATACCTGTTTTAGATTCAGAGGGCGACAAAATCCAGGAGGAATTGTTTTTAACCCCAACAGTGCCAACAGACAAAGTTTAACCGCACTTACCAAAGGAAACTAGTCTTCCATTCCTCCAGGCACACTGTGAACACACTCATGTTCCAAGATAACTTCGCATATAGACAGGAGTACCAGCTTTGAAATTACAATATTTTAGCAAGTTGCCCTCCAAGCCCCTACTGGTTCACATTCCCAAAATTCTCTATGCTCATATCCACGGCCTCAATTACAAGTTAGTAAAAAAACCAAGTTACCCACAGACTTCAAAGCAGTGATAAGATTAATGTAGGATAACTCTCCTGAGTAATGATTTAAATAACGACCTAATCAACTAATGCATTCAACAGCGCACAAACAATCCTTCTTTACATGAAGATTTTGCTATGAAATCAAAGTGAAAAGGCAGTGTTCTGGATGACCTTGGTATACCACTGAACGAATTTACATGGAATGTAACCTCAAACAAGACACTACAATAAAGACCATTTTAAGTAGTCTCCTCCCTACTGCAAAGTCTTCAAACGCTGCAAAACCCCCGACCGTATTACGATGCAAATTTAGAGTAGTAAAACCAGGTGGCAAAAGTGAGAGCATTTCTAGTGGCATCTATTGCTCATTGTTAAAAGTGGCACCCAGAAAAAAAGATAAAAGTTCCTCAAAACTTGAAATAAGAAAATACCGTTATTTATTGCAAATACGAATTCTGATGATTAAAAACTTCACATGAAGGTAGAACCTCATCTTTATTCAAACACATTATATCTTTTATCCTGGCTATTTCTCCAATTTGTCAAGTTTCTTTTGAATTTTAATCCCATCATCCAATGCACTCCCAACTCTTTTCATATTGGTGTTACTGGTAGATTGCATGGGCACATTAAGTCCGTCATCATGGACATCAATGAAAATACCGTAATACGACAGGACAAGTCAGACCTCTGTGGGACTCCATTTGACACACCCTTCTCTTTTGACAATATTTTAAGCATGTTTTTAAAACAGGTTTCCTTAGTTCGCTTATCAGTGAATACTGTCAAATCCCTGCTATAGGCAAGCCACGGTGTATAGCTTTTCTACACTCTATAAAGGCCTCTTGCCTTACCAGGGAAAAAGGTTACCATTTCAAAATCCTGGGCAAATTTTTGCCCTCTATCAGTACTTCAATGACACAGCTAAAAATTACAAGTAGGACATCCCCACACACATACCCAAATTGAAAAGAATAATCTCACTGTGACTCAGATTCACAGTATCAGACAAACTCTTCAAGTCCCAAATGGAAATTCGGAAGAAGTCTCATCACACATCATAGAATCATAGAATCATTAARGTTGGAAAAGACCCCTAAGATCATCGAGTCCAACCGTCAACCCAACACCACCATGCCCAATAAACCATGTCCCTAAGTGCCTCATCTACACATCTTTTARATACTTCCAGGGATGGTGACTCCACCACTGCCCTGGGCAGCCTGGTCCAATGTTKAACCACTCTTTCAGGAAAGAAATTTTTCCTCATGTCCAATCTAAACCTCCCCTGGCGCAACTTGAGGCCATTTCCTCTCATCCTATTGCTAGTTACTTGGCAGAAGAGACTGASACCCACCTTGCTGCAACCTCCTTTCAGGTAGTTGTAGAGCGTGATAAGGTCTCCCCTCAGCCTCCTCTTCTCTAGGCTAAAACAGTCCCAGTTCCCCCAGCCGCTCCTCATAAGACTTGTTCTCCAGACCCTTCACCAGCTTCGTTGCCCTTTTCTGGACAYGCTCCAGCACCTCAATGTCCTTCTTGTAGTGAGGGGCCCAAAACACAGCTCAGTTCAAAACATCCTTGTTTTAGAAGATGCAGAAAAAACACAACACCCCTTATCTTCCTGTCAGCCTGACTAAAGACCAGACATTTATTTTTTCCAGTATTCTCCACAAGTACTTGCCTTCCTGACAACTGCTCCCAGCACTCAAAATTATTTTTAAGATACCTTCCTTAAAAAAAANCACAAAGAAAACAAACAAACAAAAAACCCACCAAAAAACCCACCAACTTTTTCCACATTTAGAGTTCTCTTCACTGCTTCAAGCAAACGTGATTTTTTCCAGAACCTAAAGTTCTTGTGGAAAGACTACAACATATCAGCTATCAAGCTTTCAATTGAAATTGCCGTTTGATTCAAACAGGAAAGAGCAACTACCTCCGGAGCAGATTCATATTGACTAAGTACCATTACCCTTTAGATACTCATTTGTAAAAAGATAATTTGTGGACAGATATGAAGCACGTCTCAGTAAGAAGAAATAAAAGAATGGATACATAAGCAAAAATCACCAACGCAGAGTAAGGACAAAAGGCAGCAGGCCTGATAACAAACATCTAATCCCAAACTTGCTCAACCAGGAGTAAAAGCGCACTACGGTTATGATTCTAGAACTCCCATTACAAATGGTGAATAGGTGGACAAAATGCTGGGGAACAGAAGACATCATCATTCTGAGCTCTACAGCACAACTTGAGCTCACAGCACAAGTGAATTTATAAAGCTTAATACTTGGTTAAAGACCAAATGTATCAAACAATAAACAAAAAATACTATTTTAAAAATCAAGTCTTTAGGTTTTTTGGGGGGGGGTGGGGGGGTTGTTGCTTTTTGTTGTTTTGGGGTTTGTTTGGGTTTTTTTGTTTTGGGATGGTTTTTTTTGGTTGGTTGTTGTTTTTTTTTTTCCTCCATATTTAAACACCACTGATAGGAGACATGGGGTCCAACAGAGCAGAGGGATATTTGCAGCTCTGGCACAAGTCACCTGTGACCCCAGGGAAGTGAACGTGTCTGTCACCTTCCCCACTAGCACCTGAGAAGATTCCTTCCACCCATAAACCACCCATCCATGTTTCCTTGCACATTGTCCCTCTGATTCACCATTAATACTATTTGTGGCTCCTGCTAATCTGTTCTTCTGACAGCTGTATCACATGCTGTGCTGAGATGTTTTAAGCATTAACTATATCACACGCATATTTAACAACTGCATATATTTATATCTCAGTTACCTCCTCCCCTTGTCAAAATACACTATTTAAATGTAAAAAAATCCGTACCTCAACAGGTTTTGTTTTGACCTCAGATCCCCACATGACTAAGCACCATGACAGTGCCAATAAGAACCGATATTCTGATTATATAAAAGCATGACTATATTGCMAGCGAGCCCTTAAAAGCTGCCTGCTGTCACATCAAGAATAAGTGAAAAGAAGAGAACTTACCTGCTGGCAAGGAAAGTCTTGAAATATCTGTAACAATAAAGAAATACTTTTAGAAACAGAAGGATAAATAGCTCTAAAACTGCATTGGCCTAATCATTTTTCTGCAAGGCTGTACTTGTTTAATAAAGCACATTATCTGAAGCAATTTGCTAGCTGCTAGGCATGCCACATGCAAATCAAAAGCATTTGCCTTGTCTCACCCTGTTCATTAACAAGATTACATTTGCCCACCTAACTGAAGGACAAAGATTATACTGCTAGGCAATGAGTGTAATTACTACAGCAGAATACAGGTCACTACGCACAAATTAAGTGTTACATACGGATTTCACCATTATCACCTACATAATTTCAGAGCTGAAAGTGTCAGGGTTAGTCTCTGCATATGAAGAGGACATTATTGTATGTTTTCTTTATTCTTAAACCTTTAGAGAAAAGGTAGCCAAGCTTAGTGGCTTGGATAAGTATGGAACACAAGAAATAATATTAAAAGAAAGGAGACTGATTTTTGTCACTGAGRCACATGAGACACAGTCACTGAACATTTTTATAGTAAACGCCAAGGTTGTCTTGAGCTGCAACCAACTTCACAAGAACCACTGTCTCAGAGTCTAAATAGAACATATTAAAAATTATACCCTAAAGAAAGATGGGTGTAAGTGCATATACATTAATTTTTCCAAAATAGGTAATTATATAAACTATAACTCATTATATGCCTTCTGCCTGCTTTTCATACATCTACTTGTCATCTCAGCACCCACGATCGTAACTGGGACTTGAGGTGCCAATCAGAGCTCAGAACAGAAACTAGAACCCACAAAGAACTAGAAAGAAAGAATTACTCAAAGTCTGTAAGGACAAGCACTGGGGACACACATCAAGGGGTTAATGAAAGCGGAAACAAATACAAGGGGGGGGGGGGGCGGCGAGAAAGGGGAAAGAGTAAGAAACTGAACTGAACCTAAGAAAAAGGTCTGCACAGTTATTTGGTTAAAAGGAGACAGCAATGCTGAGTAATAAAATTGTCATATTGGGTACAAAATCCACATGGAAACTGAACTTTAACCATAGGTGTAGCAACTGGAACAGATTCATAGATTATCAGGGCAGATGGCCACTGCTTTGCTACCTATTAGAAGAAATAACAAGGCTTAATAAATTTATTAGCCCTGCTCTCGCCAACAGATTTTTAACATCATGCTTGCTTTCATTTATAATCCATGTTTGTGTCTGCAAAACATGGTAAAACTTGAATACCAAAGAGAATTACACCTGAAATTTAAAGGCAGCCTACTAAAAATTTCTAAATTGAACTGTGGTACTCTGAGGAGACAGTGAAACAGCAGAATAGATTTAACACACACTTAAAATGCAAAATGAAAATAGCAATAGGACACCCCAGCAGAGAAAACATTGCATGCTTTGTTCTGGCAGAACAAACAAAGTTTAAAAAGTTATTAAGGTACATTTAAAAGACGCTCCTCATGCTGTCTGCTTATGAGAAAAAAAACCAGCTTATGTGATAAGAAATGCCTTGAGACAGGAGAAAACCAGACAGGAAGAAGCTGCATAAACTGCAGGAAGGAAAAGCCTCAAGTCGCCTCCTGCAACAGCTTCTGCACAGAATCCAGATCAGCACATAAGGAATGGAGCTTTCTTCCGGCAGAAAAATACACTCCAGTGACAATTAACTTGGAAAGTTAAATAAATCAAGAGAAATGTTGCATCTTTTTGTTTGTTTACAGATGTTTGATAGTTCCCATGCACTTTTTATAAAATTGCAAAAGAATTCCTGCTTGTCACTAGGCTATATAATACAAACAACTGCAGCCACCTGAGTAAAAAAAAACAAACTAAAATAAAATTGCAGAGCAGAAAATACCACATTTTATTTTAATTTTTCTACAGTGATGGAAACTAATCTCTAAGTTTCATTTCCAAATTAAAGAACACGGAGAAATTTAAGTTACTACAAAAAATTACAAGCTGCATTAAAATTTTCTTCTAATTCTTGATGTACTGGAAAAGTTTTATCACAGCTTTTATTACTCTTGAAGTAGACTATTTGGTTAAGTGTGCCTACAAAACAGATTTCAAGAAAATAACGGTAAACATAACCACCAGAAAAATACATTATCATACACACACAGCTAGGCAGAAAACATTAATTTACATTCCAGGAACTTAGCCATGCAATTTCAAACACCTCCAGGGAAAGCTCTGCAGCTAAGACATGCACATATTTTTAACTTAAGAAAGACGTGATCATACTGTAGTGTTTGTCCCCAACACCTGAGACACTGTTTCCGCTGCGATCTCTCCCCGCACAGGCACCAGCATGCACATAGATCCCATTACTGCTCTGGGACCTAACCAAACGGGGCACCTACAAGATCAGCACTGTTACTATATTTAAAGTCAAACACTGTAATGATTTCTTACTTCCATGTTCCACTGCAAATTAGTTCCATAAGTGCATTAACTGAAGAGATGCTACACCTCTGGGACAAGTATACTGAACAGCTTCCTGCAAGTACACTAAATTGTATTAGAAGAACGTGTAAGAGCAACTGTTTTCTACGATTAATTGACACACACTAGATTTAAAAACAAGTAGGACAAAAGAAATTGAAGCCTGAAGGTCATATTAGTCTACTCAAAATTGTATAAATGCACTTAGCAAGTTACTTGTGTCATATTTTTCAAAGATTTCCATTAAGCACAAGGTCCTCTATAGGCTAATGCATCTTAATTCTGGCAAGCACCAGCCACTACAGAAACGTCAACTCATAATAGCATAAATGAAGCAAACACTGTCACAATTCCAAAGATAAAAGTAATAATTCCACCTTTTTGTGTGTGTGTTTGTGTATCCAGACACCACAACAGTAAGTGAATGTTCATTACCTTCATGTATTTTTATTAGCTGCAAAGTCACATCAGGAACTTTGATGACATTTCTTACCCTTGGGTTTACCCTGTCTCCCCAGCACTCTCTAATCTTTTCTGGCTTGAAACTTCTTAGCTTTATTCTCCAAATATGGTTTTCATTTAACATCTAACACTGAAAAAAGATTAGTGGATTCTGGCAACATTTTAAAAACTCCATTCACTGAGAAGTAAACTGAGACTATGCATTTAGGTAGCTACTCATTTCAGATCACGTTTACAAACTTGCCTTCTTTGCTGTGCAAAACCTTTCCCTGTTTGAAGCACATTATAGCATTCAGATCTCTATATAGGAGAAAGTCATTCAATGCTGAGATTTGAAGAGAAAAAACAAAAGCTAGGCTCCTAATCTGGTTTGTGACTGTAAGGAGAGACTTGAAAGCATTTTGGGGAGCTGTCCTGTTGGTAAGGATTCCCTCATGCAATGGAGGTCTGGACTGACTTTTCTTCTAACTTGTTTCCTGAATGCACGTGAATGCTGTCACACAAATCACATTTACAGCTGTACAACATGAACCAACCTTACGTTTCCTATCTGCTCCAAAGTAGTTCTTCAAAGCGAAATTAAAAATTAACCACATTTCACATGCTTCTACGCCTACTGATACTTTCAAGGGATCAGTCATGTTCTGCATTTATATTCTTATATGTCTTACCGTGCTACTAGGTAGGGAGCAAGCTGTCAGTTTGAATAGGCAGAAAGAAAAATAATTTCTGGACCACATTCTTTACAAACTTTTATATACTTTGTAAATGTTAACCAGTTCTCAAGGAAAACTGGTTTTATCCCAAATAGATATTGGGAGGATGGAGCAGATGGCCTCAAGAGGTCCTTTCCAACCAAGGTTTCTGTACTACCATACACAGATGACAGTAACAGAACAGGAAAGAAGCTGTAACGACATCAGAGGTGCTACAAAATAAGAAAGTCCCTCAGTCAAAAAAACCTTGCCAAGTAAATCAATTACCTACATGAATTCACTGAGGAACAAAAAAAACCCCTGTATTTTAACAAAAGAATACTACTATTACTTCTATACCCATTGAGATGGTTTTGGGCAGTATAGTCCTCAGATAGGCTTTGTGGATCCTGTCACAAATAGTTTTTTCTATGATTTATGGATGCCTTGACTACTGGATATCTCTAACACTATATTTGTTTTTATGAAACTATGCATTTTGCATTGCAGAGTTTCCTCAAATGTTTTCTTGGAAATGAAGCCACAACTTTAACATCTTCTTTCCAAGAGTAACATCTAATCATCGAAAAACAGGAATATTTTGTGAGCTTCATGTTCCTACCTCAAGGTAAAATGAGAATATGGCTCCACAAACAACCACAGAGGCTCAGACTCTCACCCCATCTGCAGCACTGATCTCTTTCCAGAGCTGTGGTAAGCAGCAGACCACAAGAAATTTAATCCTGTTCTCCTGTAGCGGGAACTGCCTGACTCTAACCTAACAGTATTCCCTTGAAATGAATTCAGATATTCAGTTCATGAACCGATCTCTCATTCCAGTGAAGAGTAAAGGCTTGCAGCACATGAGGAACCACAGACCACAGTCTCCAGGAAGCAGAGTAGCTCATGTCATTCAACAACAATCCTTCCAACTCAACGAGGAATATCACAGACTCAACGTAAGATGCAATTTTCCTATTTATCTACCGGTACCAAAATCATTTAGGAATACACGCGCATATTCAGCTTTTAGCCTTTGCGTGACTGATGCTGAAGGATGTTGCCTTAGAGGCTGGATTCAACAGCCTGGAAGTCTCCTTCCCTATTATTCTCCAGCAGGCTAAAAAGGCGGCTGGATGTTCCTCTAATCTTTAATTAAGTTGAGATCTCATCGTCTATGTCAAAATACTTTTCTTTTTTTAAAAAGCAAATAATTAAGCAGAAAACACCAGTCACCTTTCAAAAAAACTGCTTTGTAAAATTATGTTTGTTGAGAAACTCAAGGATTTATCCATGATCATCCGATCTGTCAAGCAAAGACCTTGGAGATACGATGAATTCATTCTGACAGCACACCCGCTAAGGAAAAAGCTGTTAAAAAGTTTTACAATATGATTAAAAGATTACATAAACCACCAGTTAGATTGTTCCACAAATGTATTTTTTTTTCCTTCATCCTTACAAGTGCATCTCTTATTTCTAACCTAAATCTAACCTACTTCTAATTTAGCAGTCTGCAGATCTGAATGTTAACAACCCTTTATTATATCATTTCCCATTAAGGCAATTTTAGGGCAATTTTAAAGAGTAACTCAACCAAATCTTATATTAGCTACATAGAATGAGAGGCAGAAGTGGCTCACTATAAAGGCCCATTTTTCTAAACCTTCAATCATTCTTACAAGTCTTTGAATGCTCAAACTATTTTTGCTTTTAGTAGCTTCCTCAATTTGCAAACACCAATACCTGACACAGTGTTCGTAAGTCAATCATAACAGTGCTAAAAATACCATTTGCTTACTTAGATGGAGTTTTTTCCCCTATTGACATATTTATTGCATTTGCCTTAGGCACAGCAGTAGCCAAATATCCCCCATTAACTGTAATTTTTTATCTGTTACCATGGGGAGAGATGGAGTGGGATGATTCTAGGACAGACACTTCATCCACAAAACTTGCCAGCGTTTTTTTGTGCTTTGGCCAGATCAGAAGAAATTCAGTGTACAAAACCACACACCTTTTGTTTACAACCCTACTTCATAGGAGATCCTCGTTGCACTGTAGTCCTTTATTATCTTTGTTTAAATCTTTGCTTCAACTTCGAATATCAGCAGTAATGATTTAATGCTTTCACTTACGTCTGTTGAAAAGGTTAACTAGCAAACAGCCAAGAATGAACCCCTATGAGACCCTCCTCGGGAAATGTGCACAGCCTATGTTATATTTTTGCGAAGTTCTGTTTAACCAGTTATTAACTTTAATGCAAGTTGCTGCCTCTGAAACACAACAGAAACACAACATTAAGGCAAGGAAAAATTGGAGGACCAACTGAAGTACTGCATAGAACGCTATCTTTTTTTTTCCAGATTGTATGTTTGGTTGACAAAATATGTACTAGGCACATTTACGCTGTGATCACCACCCTATCTGACATACCTCAAATAGCTTTAAACACGCATGAGCATAATGTTATTACAGCAGTACAAGTGTTAGTGTCAGCTAACTTGTCCTGTACCTCAGGAACATGTTCAGTTTATATTTGCTTCCATAACTGACAAATTGACAAATCAGTAGCTAATTAACTGTTGTGTTCTTCTCACTACCCCAATCATCTGTTTATACCTGCCTTCTGCTTCCCACCCACCGTGATTTAAAAACAAAACCGATGTTTAGTCTCCCTAGTTTAAMGCATCTACAAAAAGTCTTTCAGCAGTTTCCAATCACAATTTCCCCTCTGCCACTGACAGAAACTCCTCCTAAATCACTCTGCTGACGGTTCTTAAATACTAGTTTTTGAAATTGAAAAAAATCCAAATTCTGATTAAGATGCTGAGAGTAATCCACATGTATTTTCCTTCATCTCCGCTGAACTCTGCCCTGAACTAAAAGAGCATGCACCTGGAAACTTTAAATTCATTTACACCACATCATTGAGCATGTCCACAAAGTTACCTATCCAGCCACCAGTAGCCAAATTTTAGACCAAGCATACTGAACAGTAAGATATCAAATGAAAAAGTTCTGGTGGAAGCTACATTCAAGGAGGTTAAGAAGAGCAAAAGAAATTACCCAATCATTACTCAGGGTAGGTGGGATCAACCTCACTACACAGTGAGTTACAGAACATGCAGCATCTGAGTAACTCAGATAAAGAATTTATTCTCAATATCTACACAAGTTCTATATAAATCTTTTGCCTATGGGGAAGAGAGGTATGGATAGAGAAAAGTCTGGAGTAAGGTCACCAAGAACTGGCTTTATTCAGCATCTCAAAATGAGTACGTGAAATCTTCAAGTCTGCAGGTGATATTAAGTTCTTATGGGTAGACAAAAGCCATGCCAATGGGAAAAAAATCCAGAAGGATCTCACAATATGAAGCAAGTCGCTAAAAGACAGCGGATACACTTTGACGTAGATAGACATGATGTAATGCAACTAGGGGAAAAATATTCTGAGCAATACCTCCTTAACCACTTAACACTTGCACTTTCTCCAGTTCCAACTGCGGGAGGAAGGCTGAGTCACTCTTTTCTCCGAAATCATCAGCTCAAAGTAGCTGACCAAAAAAAGGCAATAAAACATTGTGTATCATTAGGAAGGGTACTGAAAACATGGTATTTCAACATGTTACTGCACAAAACAATAAAGCATCCACATCTTGTATTCAGTTCTGGTCTCTGCACAAGAAGGAATACATAGTAGAGTTAGAGAATGTCTAGAGCAGGACAGCTGAAGTGATCGAGGAATAGAGCAGCTGCCACATAAGGCCAGGCTACAAAATCTGGGACTCCTCAGCCAGGAGGACACGAGCTGTGAATATGACCACAGCTTACAAGCAGGGGGGAAAAGCAGGCAGGGGGGAGGGGGAAGAAAGAAAAAGGAAAAGCAAATCAATGCAGGACCACTGTTCATCAAATCCTCCCAGTATGAGTAGTAGGAGACGTTTGAGGAAACTACTGGAGATCAGCTTGAAACCAGTAAGAGTGCAAGAGTGCCGCTCTTCACAGCTGGCAGTGAGCTTCCTGAAGTTCCTGCTAGAGAAGGGTGTGGAGGCAGGTACCATCAGCAAGTTCAAAGGCAATATTGTCAGATTCACAGTGGGTTGACAAGGAAAGATGACAAGGACTAGTCAGGGAGATACCAGCTAGCATCCCTGACACAATGGGGATACTGAAGAAATACAGGGCCAGGCGTGCAAACTCTATTTAAACAACACCTGCTGCTGCCACCAAGGCACRCTGCTGGGCTGGAAGATCACGGGTCTCATCCAGCAGCATCTCTTGTGTTCTTAAACTCCCCGCCGTGGCTCTGTGAAGATGTAGGACAGTCACAAGCTTTAGACATGACCTATAAGAATACCTACTCAATCAGAAGTGCAGTTGTAAGAATATATCAGCTACATTATAGGAATGTTCTTATCCTTTAATGGCTTATAGCAAAAGGAGACATGTTTAACTCTGAATGAGCCCAGGAAACTTTAAAGCCACTTAAGATGTTTAAGGAGGGACATCTGTGTGCTGGCAATGGTTCAGATCTATCAGGAGTATCTCCAGCACTAAGACCTGCGATCATGTAATCCTGATGGAAATACTGTGACATTTTATGACCTAACAATGCAGGCCCTCAGGCAAGCTTAGGGAAAGCTGTAGATGTGCACTCTATACATGTCTAGCTACCCCCCCATTTGTAGTACGGAGTACTTGTTCTTAAAAGTGATAGGTTTAGTGGAATTTCCACCACCACCACCACCCCCAAAAAAAAAACCAACATTGTCTTGACATTGCTTGTTATAATTGAATTTCCCTTCTCATTTTCCATGACGGACTCATGACATGCAGTGTGCCACCGCAAGTCATCCACGTTTTCAAAAGGTGACAGGATTTTATAGTTCCTGTACTGAAATACACATTAGCACTGCATGCCAGTAAAGCGTTTTGCACTCTAAGTATGACAGGAACTCAGAAAGAGCATGTAGATGTTTCAGAACGTAAAATAAATGTTTTCCCAGGCAGAGAAATGAACACCAAGGACACAACCAAGAACAGGAGAGAGTTAGGAGAAAGTACTTCAGGCAAAATACTGAAAAATAACTCAAATGGAGCTACAGATCCCAGAACACAATGTAAGAGAGAACTGCTTTCTTGGGTGTTTTTTTGTTTTGGGGTTTTTTTAGGGGGTCTTGGGGTTTTGTTTTGTTTTAAAAGGATAACTAGTTAAGAAGATTTAAAGTAACAAACTAACAATGTAACAAAAAGCCACTCAGTTTCTTTTTGGAATACTAAAACAGTATTTTGCAAGTTTTTTGGGTTTTGTTTTTTTTAAAGACAAATTCTTAGAAAGTTGGGAGAGTCATTCCCTTCATGTTCCACCACTGTAAAATTATGCCGTTTCCATGGTTATGGCCCACACATGGATTCCATTGTTACAGCAGTTTTTCAGAAGCTAGAATTAAAGTTTTAAGTTTTTTCATTTGAAGTTACAGAACATTCAAGGCGAGTGAAAGAAGGCTGAGGACAATCAATGCAACCAACACAGAGGGAGGGAAGGAGAAGGAAAAAATTTAAAGGACAGCTTTCCAGTAAAAAACACACACAAAGTAGTTTCTCAAAAGTTTAACAGCAGATTACCAACTTTGCACATAAATTGTACTTACCTAAAAAAAAAAAAAAAAAAGGGCCGTTACTAGTTAACACTTGCATGCATGAAAAGATTAACTTACTTAGTGCCTAAAAAATAAAACGTTTTATTGATCTCAATGGGATTACTGCAAGGCATTCAAAGCGAGCTTGACAGCAGCTGCAGAAGTTTTGTTCTGTACAGAAATCTGCCCCAATAAACAAGATAAAATCTATTTTTAACAAGAATACTGGTGGTTTTTTAGTCTAATAATGATACTGTGGATGGAGAACAATTTTGCTGCAGCGAGAGCTCATTCTCAAAGCAAAGCATAACATCCCTTTACAACAAATGGGCATTTCCACAAGCAGATGGCTTAGGGCATTTGCAGCAACAGCTACAGAGAGTCTGAAATCAGTTCTCCAGTGAGACATAACAGTGTTGGATCTTAGCRATGTAAGAAATAACAGAGAACTGAGGACAGCGTGCTCGGCGCGTTAGACAAACTTCCAATAAATGTACCACCACAGGCACAGGGAAGACTCCTTTAATGTAATCTTGTTGTTTCAGCAAGCCTTACATGTCTTACTAGGGACAGAGATTACAACGCTTCCAACTACTGTACTGTCCGGAGGCGCAACATGYTGCAAAGTGTAATTCTGGTGGGTTGGGGTTTTTTTTTGTTTAGTGGGGGKTTTTTTGATTGGTGGTTTTTTTTGTTGTTGGGTTTTTTTAAGTCAAAAAAGCTTTCCAAAAYCTAGGTCACAAAGGAATGTTGTTTCAAGAACCATCTAGATTGAATAAGTTATTTGTCAAAGAACAGAGCAGACGCAGGGCAATGAGAATTAGCAAGGAGATAATAAAAACATTATTATTTCTATCGTTACACAAGCATACGTAATTATTTTTAAGCCAAAAAGACACAGAGCCTACCTCAGGGCCTGAAATAGGAATTTAGGGGCAACAGAAATAAAGACAACAAATCAGGAAAGGGCAGGGCAAAAGAGTCATTGTAGAGCTACATATTATGCACTCATCTAAACTGACATAATTAATTTTTCTTGATACATTTCATGATAGCGGTATTTGGGTTAGGGTGGTTCCCTCCTCCCCCCCCCCCCATGCAAGGCAGATGCACCAGCAGAAATAGAGAAAATCTTTTCCCTAGCTTCTCCTCTGCTTCTGTCCCCTTTTATACAGTTTTCCAGATGGAAAAGAAATGGAGGATGAACTAAGACAGCAAAAAAGATGACAAGTGAGGTGGGGAGGAACCACAGGCAGAAAAAACAGCAAAAGAAAAACACACACATACACCAGGACAAAGAAACCAAGAGAGATGACTGACGAAAACTACATTACAAAGGGAAAAAAGGGGGTAGTGGGGGAACAAGACTGCAGACAGAAGAATTTCAGTACACAACATGAGACAGGCTTTCTTCTCCTAATTGGTTCTGTCATGTAGCCATCGGAGAGCGACTCAAAAGACACTGTCGTTCGTGTAAAAGGAAAACCCCCAACACGTCTGTTCTCTGCAAGAATGTGATCAAACAAGAGACCCAGTTGGCTTGACAAAACACAACACGCATGCAACTTCCATATTCTGTTTGCTGCGACTTCCAAACACAGCCATTACTCATATCAGCAAAGTGAGCAAGTCAAATAGTTTGTTTCTAGTACAGTAACACCCAAAGTCTAGCAACATGATTAATGGATTCTCATACCCACAAACTCACTGAAAAATTTCTGCTTGGCATCATTAAGATTCTATCAGTCCTGAACTGCAATTTAAGATAGCATTTTTCTGCTGCTCTATTTAATCCGTTTAATGCACAGTAAAAACTTAATTTGACAAAATTGAATGCATTATTTCTCTCTGCCTCCGGCATGAAACAGATTAAGACCACCAGAAATACTTGCAGAAAGATTTAAGACTCATTACATCTTAGGTRGCAGATAAACATTAGATACGCTACAAACTCTATAGTCTGTAGACTCAATACTGTGTCTAAGAGCTGTGGTTTTTTACTTAACACTGTAATTACCTCCCCAGCAGCTAACCCAAGTTGCGCCTCCTACACAAGCCACAACTGCAATTTTTAAAGTAAAATATCATAAAATATCATTTCATACAATACAGACAAATTCCACAGACACTAGGGAGAAAGAACAAGGATAGCAAAGACAACTCAATTTACATACACTTTACATCTCCTGTGTAGGCTCCTGGCCAAAACCAGGTTGGATAAATGCATGTGTCAGAACAGAATGAGTTCTAGGTCCAGGTCCCTGCTGTCTCAGATGAGATAACAAGCAGCTTACAGCCCTACCCAAAATTGATCAAGGTTCAATTTAAACTAGTTAGATTATCCACAGAAATATTGAAAGACAATGACAGAAAGCTGTCATATGAATATTTGGAGGTCCATACAGAATGGTTTGAAGCTATAAGTTAACACGTTTGAAGCTATAAGTTAACACGTTTGAAGCTATAAGTTAACACGTTTGAAGCTATAAGTTAACACGTTACAGCAGACACATCTACTAGTCAGTCCCGCTGGCAGCCCCAGAGCTGGAGGTACCCGAACGATCCTGGGGCGAGACTGGAGCTGATTCTCCAAGAAGCAGCTCTTGTCATCCCAGCGCCAAGGCTACAGCGTGACAGCACTATTTGTACTGTGAAGTAAAGACTTCTGCCTTCAGGGCTGTCAAACTGATTTTCCTCACAAATAATTAACAGACCAATTTTAAGGGCAGCAGTAGGGAAAGGAATCCTGACGGGAGTACTGTTCACAAAACACACTCATTTCTTTCTTAGCTAAAAATCACTAAGTCCCTTAGTAACTCTGACTTACCTTATATCACTAAGTATTTAAGTACTAGAGTATTGCACGTTTATTTTAAACAGATTTTAAGTCTACCATAATTTCATATCTAGACATGACTTCCTAGGAAAAAAAAAAAATTTCCAATACAAAATGCATCTACTATTAAAAAAAAAAAAATGCCTGAAATTTACTATTTCTGCTGATGTTAAGAAACAGTGCTGTTTCACTTGAAAAATACATAGTCAAATATTCCAGTAACAGCTTTTTCCATTTATGCAGAGGGATCATATAGTGTATACACTTGTACAATTACATCTTACTTGAACTTGCTTTCTTGATATATAAAATGCGATACTAATGGTGAATACATACACTGTTGACGTCTAATGATTCCTTATCAGCAAGCAAGTTAGCTGTAACATGCATTGGCAGAAATAAAGAAAATCACGATRTGGTCTCCTTTAAGACTAAACAGAAAAGGACCGCAAAGATCTCAATTATATAAGTGTATTTGGTACAGCCCTGTGTAGGTTGGACTCAGTGAACAAATATTTTCTGCACAAAGATAAGAATTCAAGACCACAAGGAAGCATACAGAAGAAATGTGTGCTTTTACCTCAGCAATGAGTGCTGGAAGGCAGTAAAACGTAAATGTTTTGTACCACAATATAACCTGTAGGAAATTAGGGTAACAAGAATAATGAAGCCTAAACCAAGAAAAAACAGTGTCAAGCTTTTTAAATTCTTCACTGATATTGTAGTTTACTCATTACCCCACCATTCTGCGTGCCTGAAAAGCCAACGGCAGCTCACCTCTTTTTTATTTCAAACAAGGATAAATTATTTGAGGACTATTCTCTAAAAAGCTTTTCCTTTTCTGATCATTCATTGGGCATGGAAGAAGGAAAGACCAGCAAAAAAAGCTATCCAGCTTTCTCTGCTCCTGATCCAACTTAGACAAAGTCAGATGCCGCTGAATCCCACAAGAGTAAGAATGATGATGAAGAGCAGAACTGACAGTTGTTTCACACACTTTCAACCTCAGTAACATTAAGGTGGTGAACATTTTTAATTACACTATGATCTAGTTTTCAAATTATCATGTCATGAAGTGTCAGGTACCCCAGCACACTAAGTTACTTAGAATACATTGTAACAATATTTTCTATCTCCCATAACATGCAGAACACCTATGCGATGCTTATTAAAAAATTAAAATTAATCAAATATTGAAACAAGATTGAGTTCATCAAGATTTCTTTTCCCCAATCTTCCCTCTCCGAATTGCTGCTGAAGGCATTCTAAAACTCACCCTCAAAAAAATCATTTGAGCTCAAGCTTATAAATGAGAAAGAAAAAGGCTTAAGGTCCAAATTAAAAACCTTATTCAAATTTCCAATAATTATTACAAAGAGACTAATTTTCAGTGCAAGCTGTTTCAAGATCCAAACAGGTTCAGAGTGGATGTGAACTTAAATTTGCTCGAAAACGTTAAAGTAATTCTGGCACAAAATCATCCAACTACTGCACGAGAATGCCAGTATTTCAGGAACTTCTGAACACATACATCTTCTACTGATATGCAGAAAGAGATCTAATTAAAGAACTGTAGTGTGTACTTCTTCCAGTGTCAGCTCTGGTACAGTTAATATTTATTTCGTTATTGTGCAAATTAAACATTTGTGACAGTACAAAGGAATTCCGGGCTGCATGTGCTAAAAACATGTCACAGAATTGGAGCTGAAATAATTTCTACTTTGTATTTGTCTGCTGCAGCCCCACACAAGAAGAAATGCGCAAGTTCTTAATAAGAGGATACTGAAAGCTTGGAGCAAACCAGAGGAAGCTCAAAGAACGCCAAGAATTATTTTCAGCCTAAATGACAGGGATGTTAACCCTGCTGCCACATGAATGCACTTTAAGTCAGTCCATTTATCTCCTTTCTCCCAATTCCTGAATCACAGAGCAGTGACAAAAGTCACGAGGCCAGAAGGAAACCTATGGAATGTCTCTCTATTTCTGTAGAGAGGAGAAACCACAGAAATCCTCTAGAAGAATTTGGGGTAAACTGGACAACTGTTCCTCCTGCTATCCCATTTAACCRTATGAATCCCATACCCTAATTGGATGTTTTTCTAAGTTTTCAAACTTATTTTTGCCTCAGCAGCTGTAAAGATCTCTTCGTTTTCACAGTGCAAAGGAAAACTGAAAGCAATGCCAGAAAGCTTCCAAATTTAAAAAGCAAGACTAAGATGCAAATGAATGGCACAGCATGGTGCTTAATAGGATATCCAAGATCRCAAGACCGCCTTACACACTTCCAACACAATTTTACCTTCTTGAAACATTAAAATACTTAAATACATTGTTTTGAAATACCAAATGAAAAAATTTAGAAGTCAAGAAACTTTTCAGCATTATTTCCCATACACCCATATACTCAACACCACCACAATGTTCAGAACACCCTTGAGCAAGGAGAAAGCACAACAACCACCAGTGTGGCCCCTTCATCCCAATACACCTGTACACTAGCAAATCTTTCATGAAACTCATCCAACCTGCCATTACCTGCCTCCTGACAGCCATTCTGGTTAACCCCCAAGCCCCAACCCCATCTCCTTGCTACCAGTTGGCAAGAAACATCATAGTGCTCTGGATGGTTCAAAGTTCCGAGTGTACCGGTTTGGGGGACACCATGTGTGCACGCTGATGTCGGCAGCCTGAAGTCTGCAGCTCCATTCAGCTGCGTTTTGAAGCTTCTGCCTCTGTGCTGAATTTGGTAGGAACCAGCTTATGGCCAAAAAGCATGGGGGAGAGGATAACGGAGAGATGGTATGCAGCACAAGCCTAATTATTTAGGAAAGCAAGGTAACAACAGACAATACTGTCATTAAGAACATGACCATAGAGAGAGAAGTGTGGTGTCAGGGRTGGTGACTTCTAATGGTTTCATCCTGTCCAAAGGAGTTTCTGTGCAGGGAAGAAGGGCATCATCTGGTCCAAACTACCTCTTACAGACAACATACACAAAAAAGCTTATCCCAACGATGTACAATTACAGTATACTAGCTAAAACTCATTTAGGTCACCTCAGAAAAAGCAATACCGAAGAAAAAAAAAATTCCAATTTTTCCCACATAGACTTTTCTAATGAAGACATCTTCACATCTGTCTGTAGACATTAGACAATGTCAACAGATTTGGCAATTACATACAGCTCTAAAATTTGAGGTCTACAAATTAATTACACACTGTTCTAAAAATCATTAAGTGCAGTTTTGAGGCTGGGCAGACAGCAGTGACTTGCCATGACTCATCCTGAGGCCTCTTTCCAAAGCACTAATGTGAATGCAAGAACACCCAAATTTTACCTTTCTGACCTGTTCTACATCCAGAACATCTATTTCTGAAAAGTTTGAAGAAAAATACTATCTTGTTTGGCTTTTTAAGGAGTTAATACTAAGAGAATATAAAGTTCCAACTCCTCCATCTCTTCCCCAAAGTACAAAAATACCAAGCTAGACTRAGAAACTAAGGACTTTATCTGGGCTTCCAAGATCTAGTCTCCGCAGGACTTAACTCCCCATTGTCTCCTCAGCCTCCATCCCAAACCCTAAAACTAAAGCCATTCAAAATGCAAATATGTTGCTTTTGCAGTTGGGGTAAGCAAATACAGTAGTTTTGTCACAAAATGGTTCCAATGACTCGTGCTCCCTTCTGTGCAGATCATTAATGGACACCTTGTCTCTTATAAACTGCTGGTTGACGGAGCCAACCTACTACRTCTGATGTCCCAAGGCCAACATGGCTCTCCCTCCTGACATCAGCTTTTTCAATGACATCTCAAAGACAAAAGAACAAACAAGGAACCCTCACTCTACCTGCTGAAGAGTTAAGACAATCTCACTGTGTTATGTTAACTTTTATCAGCTCATCATTAGAGACAAGACTTGCAGGTAGTAAGCAGCTTTAACTGCTGAACTCAGCAGCTGCCCTCTATATGAAAGAGAGTTCCTGGTGGGCTTTTAAATTTTACATTATGACCAAGACTAGAGACCTGGTGGACCTCCACCCCAACACCCTTTGAAGACAGGTACATTACTCAAATGAAAGGCAATCAATTGTAAAATTGATTCAGAACCAAACAAACATGCATCCAAATGCTTTTAAGTAGCATAAAATATTAAAAATAACTCATATGGCCTCATACAACAGCCATGAAAATTTATTTTCAGGAACAAAATCCTCTCATTCAAGAAAATCATGACAGACGATGAAATTTATTTAATTCACATGTATAAGTTGTGAGAATAAGCTAGCAGAAACCTATGTTGGGAACATTCATGGACTGGATTACAGCCCTGATTACTGGCTAAATACTGACATTTGTGACTGAAAGCTCCAGAAAACTGAGGTCTGACTTTTGGGTTTTTGGGAAACTGAATGCCATGAGATGGAGAGTGTGAATGATAAGAGTGTGGAATTTCCACGTATTTTACATGCAAATAACATTACCTTCACCTTAGAAAACTTGTTAGCAGTAGCTCATTTCTTATTTTGTTCTATCCTTATTTTCCCTTCACATTTACAAGCATTTCAAAGAGTAACTTGCATGGYAAAACAGGCCAGTCTCAAGTTTGTGAAATGGGTTAAATATGTGAAGTGCATGTGTAAAACATACAGTAATTTGCAATTCAGATGCCTTGCTTTCAGAACCACCACTGTGTGTTAAAGTATGGAGTTGGAGATCAATTAACCACAACTCAGAAGTGCCTTGAAGCTTAAAAAGCAGCAATGCACAAATCAATATTTAATTTGCAGTCAGTGTAGGAGTTAAAAATGTAACAGAAGTTATCTACAAAGTGTATATATTCTAAACCATAAAGTGAAATAAACACCAACGTGCACTACCAACAGCCTCAGCAATTATATACTATGAATATTTCAACGTAATTTTCTTTTAATATCCCCTGCTTTTAACAAAAATTTTGGAATAACCACCCCATTTAAGCTACAAATGGCACATACATGCCATTATTTGCATAATCCAAAAATCCAAAAGCAAWTTTTTTCCACATATTTCTCTTTCTACCACAGGGAATAAAGTAGGCTTGGAGAGGTTTCCTTGTCCTTGGGCTGCTCACATCCCTGTTTCCCTCCTTCAAATTTCTGCATTCTTCAGAAATTTGAGGTATCACAGACAAATCAAGACACGTCTTTGCTTCAAAACACATTTTAGGCAATTTTAACAATACAAGAGAACAGTAAAAATAAGAAAATGCAAAGTTACCAGGATTTCCTGAATGGACTGCGTATGACCTCGATTAGTCATCAGACCAGCTATACAGAAAATATGGATGCTGCAGGGATGAAAACCAGTATTAACTGAAATGTGCCAATTTGCAGAAATTCTGCACTGCTGCCACTTAAGAGGACTGAGAAAAAACAGTAGTTCTACCATCCCCAAAAGCAACAAGTCTTTTGTTCAGTTTCTATAATCTTCTATAATTAACTGTAACTTCTATGAGAGCAAAAATTCTACACCTGAGGCCAAGCTTTGGGCCTTTCCTGCAAACTGCTTTTCAAATGTTCACAGGTTCCTGCTAATTTCTCTTGAAAAATTATTTTGAAGAAAGGGGAAAGAAGTTGTTCATGCTAAAGTAACAAATTTAAAATAAACTCCACCCAACTCGCCCAAATAACACAGAAATTATTTTTTCGTGAAAAAAGTATTTTACAGTTCAGATGCAAATTTAGGGATTAAGTATTTTCTTTAAAAATACAAATCAGGTGAGGAACCTGAATGAAGAAGGGATTACATAGTCTTGTACTTAAACACAGAGAGCCTTCTGATTGACCGCAGCCCGCCCTCCCCACCTTAATGCTTCCACACTTTGCCCACTATGAATTAGGGGATGCACAACTTGCTATTAGAAAAGCATTACATGTTAAAAGACTAATTAACTCTGTATTTGTGCATTTCAGCTAATTCTTAAATCTGTGATGCTCCCCTTAATATAGCCATCACAAATTTTCTTCGTATGATGACACCTTCAAGTGGAAGTTTTAGTTAGAAAAGCTAAACCAGCATCTTCTGACCCATATTAGTCATACTGCTTGTATACAGTTATTGCAGTGACGGTAGCAGCATTCTGTGCAGGTTTTCTGCTGTCATCACTATGGATACAGAGACCATCAGTATATTAAGCAATGTAATTTACTGTTTTCCTTATGTCATTCTGTCTCCTTTCCAGTGGGAGAGCTGCATTTATGTTATGTCTCCAAAGCCAAGTGTTTGTTACCAAAAGCAACATCAAAAAAATTAATACCTTGTATTAGTACCAGGATTCAGTAATTTTTATGTCACTTGAACTCTGGATTTAGTATAGAGCTCTAACTCTTAACCTTTTCCTTCAAGAAGTAAAAGAGTAACTTTTGAAGTTTCATACCATATACATATGTTTATACGCACATACACACATCCCCCCAGCAAATCTTCCAGGTAGCTTTGGCTTGGCTTCTCTTCAAACCTTATGAACAGGAAACCTCTGAACTGAAGCCCAGATTTCACCACCACCACCAGATGTCCTATTCTTCATTGACTACTTACATCCATACAAGATCTCCTGGAGAAAGTGGGCCTCAAAATAAATTAAAAGAAAAAAAAAAGAAAAAAAAAAAAAAAAAAAAAAAAAAAGAAAAAAAAAAAAAAAAAAAAAAAAAAAAAAAAAAAAAAAAAAAAAAAAGAAAAAGCTATGCAAAAAACCTCCCCCAAAAAAGATTTAGAGGTCATTGTTTAACGGCCACCTTCATTTAAGGTCACATCTGTTTAGGATTTAGCATAGAGCTAGAAGCACAAGGACTCTGGCTGGATACAAATATATCCTGTGCTCAGGAATTTTTTAAGGTATCAAAGGATTAATCCATAGCCCCTAACACCCTTCAAAAAGGAGGTGCAAGTTAACATCCTGTTTGTTTTTCAAAACCAAAAATTATTATGCAGAGGCTTCTAAGGTAAATTATTCACCATAATAAGAGTCCAACTCAAATTTATATGTGATTTGTAAGAGTTAGCTTACATTAAAGGCAGAGGAGTACAACCTGAATTGTTCTGCTTAAAATAGCTATGATAAAATATGGTTCAGATTTCCAGGAATATTACTACTAGCAAAACAACATGAAAAGACTTCCAGAAACAGGAGAAAGTTACAATACATTGAGTATTATACTATTAGAAAAAGCCTACCATTCCTTTTGGACATTGCTCTTGTAGAGATCATTTAGAATAAAGGAATAGGCTGAAGGAAGAACTCCATGACAACAGCTGCCCCAATTCCTTTGGGCTTTAACACCTACTATGATTCTGCCAAGCTTTTATCGTCCTATCCTGAAAGTTAAATCGAGTAGACTGATCCTGAAAGAGGGAAATGACAACACAACCACCTGCTAACAATACAYATAAATATAACATGGAATGCCAAACTTGGAGTCCTGTCGACAACCACAACTTTAAGTGCCCTTTTCCTTTCCACATTCTAAATACTATTTTTCTAAAATAAGAAATTACTTTTTTTTTTTTTTTTAAATGGGAATCTTGATTAGCAATTTAAAGACTGCACCTTCCACAATACAGCTGGGAACAGACTGTGTTACAATATACCTTCCACATGTTGTTAAAGGGCAGTATTTCAGCAGTACCTGGAACAGCTATTAATAACTTCTGCTAGGTGATCAAGGCTCCCTCTTGGTACAGAGCACTGTATCTCATTTAATCCATTCATTTATGGGTGCAGTTACAGACTCTTATTGCCTTCTCATGTCCTCTTCATCCTCCCTAATAAGGAAACAATATCCAAGCTGCATTAGTCCAGAAACTTGCCCAGGGAATTCAAGTTGCCTGCTTTACTTCTTGCCGCAGAAAAAAAAAAAAAGTACTGATTCATAGCTACCAGTAAGAAAGAAACAAAAGAAATCACATCACTTCTGATAGCCATCTGCTCTATACCCAAGATAGCAGTATGTGTGAACAGTACACAATATAATCAAAAATAAACCACTATTTCTGCCAATTCCTGCTACTATAAAGGGATTTAATGAAATTCAAGCACGTGAAAACACAGCATTATTTCCAAAACTTAATAGTTTCAAAAGAAATTGGCATCTAAAGAATTATGATGCATTAGAAAGACTTACGCAACTCAAGGTCCCAAATTATCTGCAAGCATTTAGACATAAAGGGGAGTCAGGCCAATTTGAAAGGATTTATACTGGCTGTTCACATATAACTGGGAATGTGTCTTATAAATACATGAGAAGGAAAGATGTCGCATCAGAGGCTTCTAACACTGTATCGCATGATTTTCCACCAGCTTTACAACTAGGTAAGAATAACCAACCATGCATATACAAAATGAGATTACTAGCAAGACAATAATACCACAGAAAATCTGGAGCTTTTAGTGAATCAAAAGTGAACAAGAACTATTGAGACTACTGAGAGAAGGGGAAAATAAACAAAAAAACTAACATTATGTTGGGACTTGTGAACAACAGGTGCCAAACATAAGGGAGACAAGTAATCTTTTCACTTTATACAATGCCGATAAGGGTTAAGCTAGAATATCAGGTCCCGTTTTGAGCACAGCACAGTATTTATAAGCCCTGAATTTCCTGAGGAGTGAAATTCCCTGTGTCTCAGGCAGTGCTAATTAAAACACATTTCAGGAAGTGCACTCGAGACCGCTTCTCTTCAGAGGAAGTTCTCCGTGAACATCTGCCAGGAAATAACCCAGATCTTTCCTTTACTACAGCACACACAAACCAACCTTGGCAACCCCTGGGTTGTCACTTGCTGGTCCTGTCGCCTATCAACCTGGCCAATATTTTTCCCCACAATATTTTATGACTTGTTAGTACATTTGTATCCACTAGCTTTCCTTTTCTTATAAGGACGCTCACTACAACCTGGTCTATAACTACAACTCAAGATGCTACACCAATAACAAACACTATCACAAAGGATAATAGGAAGCTGGTGAAGGGTCTGGAGAACAAGTCTTATGAGGAGCGGCTGAGGGAACTGTTTAGGGGACTGTTTAGCCTGCAGAGGAGGAGGCTGAGGGGGGGACCTTATCGAGCTCTACAACTACCTGAAAGGAGGTTGCAGCGAGGTGGGTGTTGGTCTCTTCTCCCAAGTAACTAGCGATAGGACGAGAGGAAATGGTCTCAAGTTGCGCCAGGGGAGGTTTAGATTGGACATTAGGAAAAATTTCTTTCCTGAAAGAGTGGTTAARCATTGGAAGAGGCTGCCCAGGGAAGTGGTGGAGTCACCATCCCTGGAAGTATTTAAAAGACGTGTAGATGAGGCCTTAGGGACATGGTTTAGTGGGGCTTGGTGGTGTTGGGTTGACGGTTGGACTCGATGATCTTAGAGGTCTTTTCCAACCTTTATGATTCTATGCCTGGCAAGCTGTCCTGGTTTCAGCTGGGATAGAGTTAATTTTTTTCCTAGCAGTTGGTATAGTGCTATGTTTTGGATTTAGTATGAGAAGAATGTTGATAACACACTGATGTTTTTAGTTGTTGCTAAGTAGTCTACTAGTCAAGGACTCTTCAGCTTCCCATGCTCTGCCAGGTGCACAAGAAGCTGGGAGGGAGCATAGCCAGGACAGCTGACCCAGCTGGTCAATGGGGTATTCCATACCATGTGATGTCATGCTCAGTATATAAAGCTGGGGGAAGAAGAAGGAAGGGGGGGATGTTCGGAGTGATGGCGTTTGTCTTCCCAAGTAACCATTACACGTGATGGAGCCCTGCTTTCCTGGAGATGGCTGAACACCTGCCTGCCGATGGGAAGTAGTGAATGAATTACTTGTTTTGCTTTGCTTGCATGCRCGGCTTTTGCTTTACTTATTAAACTGTCTTTATCTCAACYCATGAGTTTTCTCACTTTTACCCTTCCGATTCTCTCCCCCATCCCACCAGGGGGGAGTGAGTGAGCGGCTGTCTGGTGCTTAGTTGCTGGCTGGGGTTAAACCACGACACAAGCCTAACTCAGTTTACAGGTAAAAACTGAAATTTTCAAGCCTTGAAAAGATTATGGTCTGGTTTGAATTTTGGTCTTTTTGATGCTCTCGGGAAATTCCCTTCAAGTTTTCTTTTTACAAGCAGGAAAGTAACACACTTTTCAAGGGGCACTCAAAGGCTGATACCGAGTTGATCCACTAAGTGTCTGATATTTGGACATACTGAAAGGTCATTCTACCACCTAGCAGCGAGAAGCACATTATCATTGATTACCTTGTATAAGATACGGTCTGGGTGAATGATTCAGAATATCCTGCTGCTTTTAAAAACTTTCCTAGGCCAGTGTTAAACAGTCTTGTGTATTTCCTGCAGCAAGTAACAGGCAGTACAGATCTTAACCCATTAACCAAAATACAGGATCAAAGGAGGATTATACATTACCAGTGAGCAAGTGAAGTGTTCTCATAGAAATAGAGCTACAGCGAACTTTACTGCAAATATAGCCCTGCATTCCCAAGAGCTCCAAGTCTATTTTTAGAGCAGCGATAAATACACTAGTGGGATGGAACAGAATAGCCATAGTGAAACAGAATTAGTTTTGCTTTTTAGACCAATAAAATGGGTTGCATCCCCCTTCATTATGACTATAAATAAGAGCCTACCACCATAATAGCTAAAAAACCATGTATAGGCATGCTTGACTTCAGATATAAGAACTACTCTTACTGATTTGAATATGTCAACATGGTTTTACAAATTTGAACAGGTATGTGTGTGCAGGGCTGGGATGAAGAAAAAAAAAATTAGTTGCCCCGAGATGAGAAGAAGAATCTACTCTGTGAAAAGGTGTTAAAAAACATTTCGAAGCTGAAATAATGGTGCAATGTACAGGCTAATGCCCTGATGTATGGGGAAAAGTCTCATGGATATTTAACCAAGTCAAACATTCAGAAATCTGCAATTTAAACAGCCTAGAAGGTAGCAGCAGCAGCATTACATGGCTATGCCTGGCATCATCAGAATGTACTACTACAGATCCATCCAAGTTGTATTACAAAGGAGTGCTATTTACAGAGTCAAACTTCGTTTTCTGCTTTATATTTCCCTACTCACATTAACAGAAGGGCTAGCAACCAAAACAAATAATTTGTTTTGGTATACAGAAGACCTTTGGCACCTCCAGGGGGAAGACTAAAACCCTACTTCATTCTACCTCGGTAACATATTCCAAGATAATCCGGACAGGCTGAGGTTTTATTAAACTCTGCTGAGGGATGAGACAACTAAGGCGAATATCACAAGCACTGAAATTTATTTTCTTCAGCCCACTTAGTTCTGTGTAAAAGACAACAGTTGCTCTCGGGAGAGACTGAGCAACAATAACTAAGCTGAGCAAAGGCCAGGACAGAGAGTTCAGGAAGGCATTAAGCACCACGTGGCATGGTTTGTGTTCATTACATTCAAGTTCATTGCTTTTAAAACTCTGGTGATGCCTGCCAATACAGACAGAGCACAGAGCCCTTCACAGAAAGAACCCAGCCAGAGGGGAGAGCATTGTTGTGTTCTGCACTGAACCGCTGGTGAACTCATACACGCTTGTGAACCCAGCCTGCTTGGAAGAAGCTGAAGTTTACCATAACCTTGGTGGAAAAGTAAATCTTTCTCCAATGCCCCAGAAGTCCAGAATAATAAACCAGATAGCAAACCCAGCAAAATTCCACTTTCAGAAGCCAGGAGGAGCTGTAAGCACATAGGTGTTATTGACAAGAAGCAATATACATTAATTATCTTGACACTTGAGAATACAGTGGTTATTCTTCACAGTTTTAAGTGCAAACTGAAATCTTTTGAAACAGATTTTGTATCAAGAAAGGAAAAGCCCTGAGTGTATTAAAACAAGATTACACGCATAACATCCAAAATATACAGAAAACATGGATCTTTAACATTTCATTAGGGAAGCATTTCTTACTGCAAGAGACAGATAAATTAATGTTCCTTTTTTATCTCCATACTGTTTTTAAATGAGTGCTATGCTGGATACAACAGGGTTGCTCATCAAATACTAGTTTAATTTCAACTGAAATAAAACCGTAAAGTTGGAAAGCATCTGATGTCACTTGCAGTAGGGATACAATCAGGAGAACATCTTTTGGAAGCTGCTTCTTAGGTGGAAGTGCTAGCACCACCTACTGTCAATGGCTGTCCAACATCTTTGAAAACACACACATACGATAAATACCTGTACAATTACATGTACTTTTAGCTACAGAACCCCTGCATCAATTCAGGGCATAAAGACTGGCCTGAGGAGTAAGTCAGAATTATAAAGCTAAACAGAACTGTTGCTCATAATCCCTTCCTGTTGATATGTCTTCTGCATTCGCTAATAAATAATCAGAGTAAATAACTAGCATCAGGAAGAAGACAAAGAATACTTCATGAGCTGAAGCAATTAAGTGTCATCTATGCATTCAGGGTTTCTGGATGATGTTAGCAGAGTCATTTAGTCAAGTTTTCTGCAATCACCATGCTTTTTTCTTTCATGGACACATGCCTTGATACCTGGGGGGTTAAATACAGAATTGCCAAGTACTTTCAGGTGCTATTCAAATCAGTGAGAGATCTGCTTTGAGTGCAAATTTTAAGTGTTACAACAAAAAATGGCATGTCTGAGCAGGGACCTAAAATTGAAACCTTTTATCTCAAATTCTGTCACTCCATCCAATACAGATACTAATAATATCATAAAATGAATGGGTAAAGCCAGCACTACCGTGGCAAACTTAACAGGAAAAATCCATCCTTTAAGAGAAGGGCTTGAAGAGTGCTGTGAATAGACAAGTATATTTTTGGTACCAAACAAGGTAGAGGTTCTGTGGAACAAAGTACGTGGTCGTGTAACAAAAGTACTATCATGATACACATAAAAGTTTAATTTTTGCAGTAATGAATATAAGACTTACAATAACAGTTTATAAAGCAGCTAGGTAAGCAAGAGATGCAGTACCTTTTTCTGTCACTTCCACTGGAACTGTCATTCCAGTATTTGCATATATAATACCAATTTCAAAGAGTAAGTAGCACTAATCTCTTCCTCCTACCAAATCCCCAGCCAGAAAAAATATACACACTTCAATGTAAACCTGACAAGTCAGAAGTACTTGCAATTTCCATTTAAGATCTTCCACTGTTTCTTCTTCTTACTTGCCATTATATTTCACAGCCTTGTTATTCACAGGGCTGGTTTTCTATAAAGTCTTATCTAGGAAGGTACTGCAAGATATTTACCTAACAAACTAATAACTACTTAGTTGTCATGGTTTTACCAGGATATGACTCACTTCAGCCTTTTACAAACCATGTATTCCAAAGAACAAATGGCTTCAGTTCACAAAACATACAAGCATGCTTTTTTGCCTATGACATCACGACAGTCATAGCTGTTCCTTTTAAAAGGTCAAACAAAATGAAAGGAAGCATAAAAAACCTGAAATCGTAGGTCTGATTTGTAGGCCTTTATAGATGATAAAATGAAGGGGGGGGGGCCTGTCCCCGTCCCCCCCCCCATCCCCCCAGTTTTCTGCATTTGTCACACTATTAGTTTTCCATGTTCAAAAAATATTTTTAAAATGTCTGAGTTTCCATCCGAATCATAATTTGGTTTTAATATGATACATAAGGCAACAAATTTTAGTCTTAAATTGATAAAAATATCGGTACTGGTGCTTTTTGTTCAAACTGAAGTACTTTGGGTTTTTTCCAGTTTAGGTGACAAAACTGAAGACTACTGTTTTTTAAACCACTCAACTTATTCCTTGGAGCAGTGAAAGTAGATGGAATTCCTTGGAAAAAAACTAGTTGCATAATACAAACATCATTCCATACCAGAAAAGGGAAGGAAGAAATTAGAAAGGAGAAGCAATTAGTCACCGTAAACTTGAAAATTGAAGTTTAAGAAAGGCTGACTAACATCCAGACCACTCATGAAGTAAGAAGTTAAGCAAAAAAGCTACTGAAGAATAAAGACATCTACCCCTGCAAATTTAGATAGTCAAGAGATGCTAAGTGATCCTCTGCTGTTTCCTGAAGGTGAAAATATGGAGAGATCCTGGAGAGGCAATACTCTGAAGTCGAACTGCAAGATAACAGTCTGAAATCCCATTAGGGGCCTAGTCCACGTGAAATGCTAGCAGCCACATCTCCTTTGTTCTCAAGTGCATTACAGCCCAGGCAAGAACAACATTAACGTAATCTAAAACACGTGGTATAAAAGTTTTAAACAAGGCTCTCTGCATCAGTAACTTAGATGCAAAAGTGCTCTTGAAGTGGCAGGCGATGAATTTTGTTACCTGCCAAAGCCTAAAAAAATAATGTAAAATAATGTAATACAGGCTCCCAAACCACCAACCACAGAGAAGGCTGTAGAAAGAGGAGGAAAACAAAAACCACCAAACCAGAAAAGAAAGAAAGAAAGAAGAGGGGGAAAAAAGAAAAAAAAAAAAAAAAAAAAA
>JAYKAV010002794.1:594366-608812 GCA_035582835.1 Phoebastria nigripes | reverse complement strand
AATATTCCAAACATCCATATAAGTCAGCACCAATAAAAGCAGAAGTCAGAAATACCACGCATACTGAGGAATAAAACTGAAGTTTGCAAATATAACCATTCACTCGGGGGGGTGGGGATGTCACAAGGAATCAAAAAAAATAGGAGACCAGAAATAGATTCCTGTAATACAAAGAATACTATGGTTACCCAACTCCTCTACTCCTGCTTACAGCAAAACTACTTAAGATTAGGCCAAGCGCCCCTACAGCAAAGATTTTGCTTAAGACAAATCTTTATATACTACAGAAAAGCAGAACGTGAAAATAGAGAATCATTAATATTTCGCTCCAAAGCCAGTACGTCCATCTGGTCAGACAATTTCCAGCTAAATAGTTTTGGTAGGTGAGAAAACACCTTACAAATTCCTCCCATGCACAATAAATTACTTGCTGCACAGGCTACCCACCTCTGTACCCCTCAGGCTGAATGGAAGGGCCATAAATGGGATGTCAGAGAAAGGCCAGTTCTAGGAGGCTCAGGGAAAAAGACAAATCAAGAAATTCTGTTTTAACACCCACTGTTTAAAAAAAATCAGTATTTTCAACAATAATTACAAGGAAAGAACAAAAAAACCCAAAACAACAACAACAAAGAAATCTCAACTTGAACAGTTTTACCCAGAATAAAACCCTGCGCGAAAGTGAAATCATTAGCTGTTCCACATACCTTAAGTAGACGTTCCAGCTCTCAGCAGCAGGTGCTCAATACAGGATGAAACATGAAATCTGAAATAAACATTTAGAATTGATCAGGTTATTTTCTTGACCTAACATCAATGTAGTCAAATATCCAACAAGCTTAAAAGCAAGCAACTGATATTCTTATTGTGAAGACAAGATAACCTTCCAAAGGAATGAGCTGCAGTATGTACCCTACCTTACAAGTGCAGATTGTTTAGCTGGAAGTCCTTGGAGGGGGAGGGGAACACGACCAAAAAAACCACCACAAAAAGAAGTTTGTAGAAGTAGAAGCCAGGGGCTTACATTTGAACTCAAAATAGATACCTTACAAAGCAAGTTGCCAGAAATCCTGTGGGTCCCATGAAAGTAAACTAAAAATTTCACAAGTTGTATGGTTTTGGTATTTTGAAGAAGGAAGAGGGTTAAAGAAGGATTCTGAAGTGAACCTTTCATATAGCTAACATACATTTAATGGAAACAACAATTCAGTGAGTACTGAAAACCCTGATGAGTGATTCAAAACGTTAGCAGCATCCAGATCTGGAATTAGAAAGAGTGCTTCCCTGGGGGGAAAAAAAGTGTGTGGGAAGAACTAGTTAAAAGCATTTATTTCCTCCGGGTATGTGCATCATAGGACAGCCAAGCCAGTTTTCAGCTGAAGTAACAAATACATACAGATATAGCTCAAAACACACACGTAACACACTGTCCAGAAAGAGTTGTGGTTTTTCTCCTTAAAGGAAATGATCGAACCAAAAGAACTCCAGAGTTGAGTAATCTACAGAGTTGGTTTGCTATTTTGCTAGTTGTTTTTGCTCTTTTGCCTCTTGAACAAATATATACTACAGGGACAAAGGTAGTACCAGTAGAAAGCCTAAGCTTACATATTAAGCACTTAAAAAAATCAATTTTTAAGAACTGTTTCTGAAACTTTATTCACCTTAGCTACTTAAGCTTTTCCCACACACAAAGGCCACTGCAAGATTTCCATAAGAGAAGAGAATCTGATGACATAAAGCAAAGTAACACGAAAAGGGTAAGAGAAACTGTGCAGAGATTTTTTTTTTTTTTTTTTTAAAAACCAGAACACTCAAATCCTATTTTAAGTGTTCATCTAAGCTCTAATAAACTGAAATAATAAGAAAACCAAAATACTTAAATTTCTACATTAAAGCCACAGAAATGTGCCACAGACACTCACCTGAAACACCCACCCATACCATCGGGAAAAATATCACCGAGAACTTGAACTGCTTTTATGGTGGCATGTCAGAGGAATGGCACTGCCTCAAAATACTAATTTTAAAGTTAACACAGAATCTGTTAAGTTAGCCGGCTGTCCCATTATCTCTACCAGACTGAGTGGCAAACGACAGCTTTGCCCAGAATCATGTCTGCTCTGAATATTTTTAGGGAATTAGTCATGATTTGGGACAATTTGTGAAAACACCAACGGTTAACACAATGGGAATGACATCATGACAAGTCCTTTATGAAAAGGGAAATTGCTTATGAGACTGTTTCTCAGACTGAGAAACCTGTGCAGTTATTGACTGATATGGCAAAAGCTACTTTTAATTTCCAAGGCCGACAGTAATGACCTTTCCCCACTCTGGGTAGTTACGTCAATAGCACCCTTAAAGCATTTGTTAAAATAATTGTGTGTGTAATACCACAGGACTTACTCACATGCAACATCAAAAATGCACCAAACACAAATAGTAGAAAAATATTATTTTAATTGCTTAGGCATCAATAATGCAAACTCTTACAAGCATGCTAAATTTTCCACACAAGTTATCCCACAGATTTTCAACAGAACTACCCATGTGTGTAAAATTCAGTGTACAAACGCATGCTACTGTGATTTGATGTTGGACGGTAACCCTAGAGCACATAAAGGGCCTCTCTTTTGGTCATTAGCTATTAAGAGAGTAATGCAGTCAGCGACGATCCAAACACAGGATCATTTCATCTCCCTTACACTGACAGCCGTTTCCAGGCGTACCTTCCCAAGATTTGTTCTCGCAGATTACTTACTGATTTAATTCATTCACCAATTACTTCGGAAGCAAGCGGTGACAAGAACTCTCCTATGCTCAACTCAAGTTTGACCAGTTGTAACGCTTCTTAAAACATCAATTAGTCTCATTCCAATTGGGATAAATGCTGAAAGCTTCTAAAGTGGTCAAAAGGAGATTAAACATAAAAAGTGGTTTGGGTTAAGCAAAATATTGTGCTTTTATTTCAACTTTTTGTAAAAAAAAAAAAACAAAACAACCTATATATCTTACAAAATGGTTTCTTTAAAGTAAAAAAACCCAAATACATCTGCGGGGGGGGGGGGGTGTACAAAAGAATTTTTCATAGCTTTTGAAATTTCTCTACCTTTCTCCACAAAGGAAGGGTTTTCAGTAAACTGACAATATTTAAACATTAAGTTTAACACATTTTTTGTGGTGGAAAACTATTCTTTTTTAGACTTTTTCCAATTGGCAGCTCTAAGTCACCCATTTAGTCCAGTTTTATTTGTTTTTCCCCCCCCCCCCTTTTTTTAACTCAGTTTTATCTATCACTCTGACTTACATCATTTTCCTCTTAAAAAATCACACATAATCCTACCTGTTTTTCAATTAAAAGATAGAGCATCTTACTTGTAGATCTAAACCTCCATATACACTGTCTGAAATTTTAAGTTTTGTCTTCCAGCATCATCCCATTCCCTCTCCACTTTGACTTCTTCACCAAGCATACCACTGAAGACATAAGCCAATTACTAGTATCCAAGAAGAAAAACCTTAAAATATCTTCTAGGCATGGAGCTCATTCCTCAGCTTCTTTATGTTTTCAGCTACCTTTAATGCTCTTTGATCATGTTCTTCAAGAAAATTTGTCCCCTTTGCTCTTTTCTCATCATTCCATTAATTTACTCTTCACAAATTCCTTTCCTCCTAACCGTCTCCCAGATCCTCCACTCCATTTCAATACAGCAATTCATCATCTCAAGCTTTACAAAGATAAAGATGGACCACGAAAGATCAACATTACTTGTTTCACTTCCCTCTCCTACTTCTGATCCACAGCAGCAAAGCAAATAAACAGTTCAGTGCGATGCAACATTTTTATCCTTGTAAAGCATTTAACGTGATCAGATCTGGTCTCTAATGATGTCCCTTTGGCACTACAGTAACTCACAGGAAAACTCCACAGAAGATCATGGTAGACAAGAAAGACGTCAAGAGCTCTGCCAGTGCAGGGAAAGAACAGTAACAGCAGTTTCTGGACACAAGTAATATTTTCTTTAGCGGAGATGAGACATAATTATAACTAAGTTATCTGCAATGTTATTGTTCCTGCTAGTTATACAGTACATGTAGGTTTTTAGATACTCTCCTATATYTTGCGAAAACAACTGTATATACACAGCTTCTCTACACATCGAGCAATGAGGGTAATGGACCTGCCTGGAGCACTTTCAGCAGTAGCACCAAGAAGAAACCTATGCAGAAGAACAGTACAACACAGCCCTGAGTACAGTCTACTAACAAATGACCTATGGCCTTCAGGAAGAGTCCCAGAACAGTCAAGGCAGTTACTGCATTCTAGACTGACTCAAAGGCACTATTTGCATGGATACAATGCTGTGAAGATTTAATAGTCTTGAAACCCTTCGTGTTTCGGAATAATTGGAGTACAAGCACTAACTTGATTTTAACATTGCATAGTGGCTTGGACACCAGAAGAATGCAGTCCATAAAGCAGAATTTAGAACAGACTCATTGGACCCAAACACAGATCCAAAGCATATCACCACAAAACATATCCATGGGGCCACCGTCAGCCTCACCACCAGCAGTTCTACAGAAACTTCCAACCAGATTGTTATAACTTAATTGGGGGAAGAAGGGCAAACTTCAGTAAGATCTCACTTCCGTATCATATTAAAAACACGAAAAAAATAAAGGAGTCCCTACTTACTATCACCTCCTATTCGTAAGGGCCATCATACAAAATCAGCTATAAAGACAAAGATTTAACAACGTAGAACACAAGTTCAACGTAACACTTAAAACTGCTGTAACACAGACTCAGTCCAAAACACTATCATATTTCAAGTGACAGCTGTGCATTAAGTACTCACATTATATGCACATGGGCACCACAGTTTCCCCCTCCCCATTTCACTTTGACTATGCTTTTGTCAAGACTCACTACTTTCATCTTGCCTCTCCAAAACTGATCTTGACCCAGCAACCCACAAGGCCTTGCCTTATTTTACCACTTCTATCAACTTCAAGAGTAAGGTATTAAAGCAAGTGTGCTTTATGTACATTTATTTTCACAACTTGCTGCAGTCCTCACCTTTCCCGTACTTCCACTCTATGATCTCTTGCTTGCTATAATATGACCAACGTTCCTACTCCTGCTTGAGAATACTGTAGTTCAATACCTATTTCAACAGAAGTAACAAAGACGTTTAAAAGAAAGAACTTCAATGCAATCCCCATTTATCTCCCAAAAGCCACATAGATACATACATTACAGAACTCCAAAATTTGTTTCCTAGGAAGGGTAGCTTCTGTGTTCAATACTCTTCTCAGATTATGAAACAGTTTAAAGGTTTTGTTTGCCTTTAAGAGAAGAAAAAGCTGATTCAGTTGTAAAATGAAGCCAATGATCCACACTCCTGTCTAAGAATTCCCTCTCCTCTTTTGATGAAAAGAGAGCAAGGCATAAAACTAGCTGTTGAAAGCACTGAAACAGTATGAGACAAGCAGTACTGCCATCACACAAAGAAACTCTCCCCCTTCTACTAAGGCTGAATCAGCAGGSGCTTTGTAGCCTATGACACAACTAAACTTTCCCTTCATTTAAATCCCCATCTGAGGATTAATTGTCGATGCTGCACACCATCTTCTTCTAAAGGTGCCTAATCTCCTAAAGAAATCCACTTGGTTGTTTACTAATTTCATGTAGGTAACAAATTTCCAGCAACAAGGGAATGAAATCCAGAAAACTAAAGCTCGATTTCTTATAAAAATSAAATACTGTCGCAAACTCTAGGCATAAGATGGAAGAGAAGCTTATTTGGCATTATATCCCTCTCCTCCTTTTGACTCCATTCCTTGACTAAGTCTTACATGGGCTCTGACTATGTTATTTTTGTTTCTGTCCACAACCCAAGAAATACAAGTAATAAAACTCAATCTAATATTCACAAAACGTTCAAGAAGAGACAGTCAGAATATTCCCACAAGAGATGCACATGCCTTTTTTTTTTTTCCTCTATTTCCCTTATAAACTTCAATCCTTAAACCGTACCATCAAAATACATGGGCAAAATAAAAGGAATATTATTCACTTCTGGAAATAGATTGATTATTCCTGACAACCACTGATTAATTAAAATGTCCAAAACAATTTATGTACATATGCACTAAGGTATATAATAACAATGCTATCCTCCCCCTTGGAGGAGATCCCCCCTAGACAAAATCACRCAATTTACACAGGCAATGCTAAACAAGGAATCCACGTAAACCTGAAATTATTAGATTATCCTGATAATGAAGATTTAGTATCTAGTTTGACTAGGTGCTTTTATAACTGATTAAACAGAATTCAATACAAATGATGAGCAAGAGGCTTCCCCCTGCCTCCATACCACATGGATTTTTTTTTTTAAATTACTTTTAGTTCCCCAGACCATAGCAAACAGCTTACAAGAGTTTATACACATTGCACAAATGCACACTCTTAGCTCCACCTTTTAGTTTAGAGGCTCCCTGAAAGCTCAGATGTAGCACTCAAATGTTAATTCCAGCAGCTTTTGCCTCTAAATCTTAACATAGTGTTTAAAAAGCTATCCGATCAATGAGTGTATTCTTTCAGAAGGAACATCTGAAATGCAGGGTGCGTCATTAATACCAGTTTCCAGCAGAGGCTGTACTAAGTACAGAAAGGCACACAGATCACGTTTTAATTTGTCTCCATATACATTTTCACTAAAGATTACTTAATTCTGTTTCCCAAGCTCAGCAGTGACTTACTCCTTCCATGACAAAATGCTGAGAAACATTTTGACTTGCTTTAAAACAGATTAATTTGACTTACAATTAAGAGGAAGCCCACTGGTGCAACATCAATACACAAGCTATCATACTAAAGAGTGAAAGATAAGACATAAAAAGAAAGTATAGATCTACCAGAAGTTCCTATTATTCTGAAAGCAAAGCTCAGTTTATTAATACGCAATAAAATAGTCATTAATCAAAGGGCAATACCAAAAGGAATAAGAAAAGTCATCCTCTAAGGCCACTTTATTAACTTGCTTGCACAGTTTAGAAGTCTTGCATGTTTTCTTCCATGATATTTTGTAAATGTATGACAAAATGGCAACTAAGCTAATTGTTCTAATATCAGTAACCAGTTTATAATTCTGTTTTTCAAGCCATATCTAGGTAACATCTGTGTCTATAGACGAGCATGACAGTTTCATTTATGGAAAGGATCTTCTCTCCGTGATCTTTACAGCCATAACTGCGAACAGCATTCCACAAAGAAAATACAAGATCCTTTGCCTGCAACAGATTTACATCAAAGCTGCACAGTCTCAGGCAATAGCTAACAAGATAACAGAGAGGACTTGCTTACAAGAGCTCAGAGAAAACTATCAGTTGCTGGGGTTACTGTCAAACTACCTTTTGACTATCGGTGTAAACCTGAAAATAATAACCCCACATTCTTTACCTGTTAGCATCACTAAAATCAGTGCTGGATAGGACTCAAGAGGTCATCTTGTCAATCTGCCACTCCTGAAGTAGGGGTAAATAGCATTTCCCTTCTGACAGATGTCTGATTTATTCTTAGATACTGTCAGTGACAAGACTCCCCTCCCTATTCCAGTCCAATGGTTTGTTATTCTTAGCATTAGAAGTCTTCCTCCCCAAGTAACCAACCCAAGTCCTCAGTCTTATTATTTAAGTCAACTATTTCTTGTTTTAGCCCCCATAAACCTTTGTCGTCTTCCTCCTTGTAGTAGCCTAGCGCATGTGAATAACTTAAAGACTATGACAAGATAAAAGGTTAACATCTTAATTTGTTCAGTTCTTGTGTGTCATATTCTTCAGGTATCTGATCTGCTACTGAAAGCATCCAAAAGAGAGGAAAACCCTTTCTCGATGTACAGTGCCCAGAACTGAAAATAGCATTCTAACTAAATCCTACCAGTACCAAATTCAGTAGAATGATTACTCCAAGTATTTACCTGCTTGCTACACCACAGTAGAGAATTTCTTTTTCTGCGCTAGCAGAACAAGGTTAATCACAAACTGAGCACCAATCAATCAATAACCTGCACATCACTGCTTACTCAGCTCTTGCAGAACTTGAAAAGTATGTTTTGAGCAGACATTTGAACAAAAAAATTCAAAATGCACTAAATATGGAGTAGGAAGAAGCTGTGGAGTTGAGAGACACCAGAACAAGTGCCAAGAAAACAGCCAGCTTCGTGATTTATACAAACTAAAGTGAAAATGACAAGATAATTAATAAACCAACTGGAATCTAGAAGCCTCTAGGATATGGTACTTAAGCCTGAAATAGAAAGTGAGAGCTGATAAAAATTCAGAATTACTTCTTTAGACATTAATTAACAGAATTCTCATAATGGTGCTGTTAACACAAGAGTAAGAACAGAAACTGTAGTTTGTAACGTTTGCAGAGAGTTTCACTGCAAGGAAGAGACCCTTCCATGTCAGCAGTGTGTAAAGGTTTCCTGAGCGAAGGCTGGCAATAGAAAACTAGTTAAAAATGTAACAAAATTAAACAGTCTTCAGTACAATTAGAAACAGAACTTAGAGAATAAAACCCTCCAACTTGTGGCTCATCTCAGAGGGATATGCATTTTTATATACATATTATCAACCAGCTTTCGTTCCTACTCATAAAATAAAATGCAAGTGCATTTTATTTAGTAAATGCAAATGCAGGTGAATCAGGCATCATGAAAGGTTAACAAGTACACTGACAAACGTGAATTAATTGCAATGGCCATGCCAAGGTTCATTCCAAGCATTAAGATGGCACCTTAAATGAACAACTTTCATCCAACATCGTGGTTTCTACTTTTCCTCGTAAGGGGTACTTCAAACCCCTCTACAGAAAGCACTTCAGAATTGCCATGTGTTTATATGCCAGTGGATGAAGCCTAAGCAAAGCACTGTCCTCATTTTAAAGGGAAATAAAACAACAGCACAGCAGGTAAATTATTTTAGCCATCAAAAGGAAAAAAATAAGCCACAGAAGAGGCAGAAATAAAATTCCTGCCTCCCGACTTCCAAAAATGTGATTGTACCGATGTTTCCTATCTCTTTCCACCACTGGTTAACAAAAACAGTGATATCAGGCATGAGAGGTCCTAGGCATTGGCAAAAATACGAGAATACCTCCATCAAGTTCTGGAACTTGCTGGGGGAAAAGATGAAGAAAGGGCAATAAGGACTAATACAAAGTTAAAGTAGTACCAAGTTTAACTCTTTACAAAGAGTAAGTTCAAGCAACTGAACTATAAAGGTACCTGTTACACATGTTAACTTTTGTGTGCCGCTGCCTAGACTGTAAAATCAATTACGAAGAAGTAACCCTGCCTTTAAACAGCTTCCACTACAGAAGAGCATCAGTAAAGGAGCAAAGGGGATGGAGGAGGAGACTGCTAAAACCTGAGGTATAAGCAGGTATAAAAGAACCACAAGAGCGTTCAGCCACCAGCAAAAGGAATTTCTGCTTGAAGAAAAGTGTATTAGAAATAGCAGGGAAAAAAAAAGTTGGGAAACAGCTTGGTTAATTAACCAAAAATAAAAAGGAACTGTACTCTTTTAAACGCTAACTTTATTTTTCTCCTTTCTGTATTAACCTTTACTCGAGAAAAGTGGGCAATAAAAATTCCAATATTCTAAACCAGAACATAGACAATTTTTCCCTCAAAGGACAGAAAGATTACGACTGATCAGTCCAAAAAAAGAAATCATGAACAGATACCTATGTAAAAATAAGAAAAGGCAGTAGATTTTATGCTTTTACACTATCTTTCATAGAAGAAGAATTTAAAAGATTGCCTAAAATCAGTAAAAGGAAATTCTCTTTTAAAGATCACAGAATTTCTGAATCTCAATGCTACAGAGTACAACTGAGGAGAAACTTGCCTCAGCATTCACACTGAGCATAAAACCTACAACAGACAGGATGAAACAGGTATTGATTGATATAAATCCCCACCACTGGGTGTAACTCAGACATTGGGATTTATAAGTCTCTTACTAGCATCTTCAGTAGCAGTAATCTTGAAGGCAATGCTAGGAAATTAAGTATCGAATGCAGACGGACCCGAGACCTTACTGGCTATTGTATGTCCCATGGATTATATCAGTAAACGTTCCTTGCAGTGTTAAGAAAGGCCTGGGAAAAAAGCTAGGTACCTGAAGAAGTGCATTCAGATCTTTAAAACATATCATTTAGCTCATTTTGAGCTTCTGCTAAACTAGACTCCTGCTACCCCCTTGCAACCAAATTATTTGCTATCCTAGCAGCAAGAAAACAGGAAAAAGTAGCAGCTCCTCCTTCCCGTATTTTAAAAAAAAAAAAAAAAAAAAAAAAAAAAAAAATCAGCTGCTGCTTCAAATCCTTCCCAGGAACTTTAATGGTACTAAAGGAAAAATTATCTCTGCCTTCCAAAGATACTTTATAGCCTCAGATGGTCTGCTCCCTCTCCCCTCCCCCAAAACGAAATAAAACAAAAGCAGGAATTGCACATTTTCATGGGTGGGTAAACAATGAAAAACCCCAAGCATGGCAGCAGGAAGCAGGAGTAGTTAGCAGTCAGTAGAGCCCTCTGACCTCTTTCTTACTGTCCCGAACAGTGAGAACAGCTCCAGCTCCATCACTACAACCTCTGCAAAGGCAATGAGAAATACCTCATTTAAGGACTCTTAACATATACACTAAATGCTTCTAAATTTATTGTTCATCAACATACCTAGAATGATAGCAGTGGCGAAGAATATGTAATTTCCCATTACTGTCTCCAGGACAACTGATGCACACGTTTTGCTTATACACTTTTGGTCAAAAGGAATGAAATTAGCCTAGGGTCTTAAAATGAGTTAAATTACAGTTCCATGGGCAGGGAAAGGGTCAAGATTAATCTTAAGGATTAAGCTCTAAAGTGACCTATATTACACTGGATGAAGTTGGAACCCTGCAGCAAAATGAAACTGAGTTGAGTGCTTGGTCAGTTCCCCTTCCCAGGGAAAAAAAAAGAAAAAAAAGAAAAAAANAAAAAAAAAAAAAAAACCACCCAAAAAAAAAACCACCACACCAAAAAAACCCCAAACAACTAATACTTCAGTGCAATAGGAAGCTAACAAAAACTACTTAAACTTTTTCTATATGCCCTTTCTGCACTGAACATGATAAAAAAAGGGCAGAGGACCAATGCAGAGAGTTAGACAGTGGGGAAAAAAGTCTTCAAGTCATAGGGGACAAAGGAAATCCAGTACAGGAGAGTTTTACCAGTTCAGCCGTAGACTGCTACAGATCCGAAGAAAATTTAGATGCACCCACAATTAACGCTGATGCAAGCGAAGCATCTGTTCTCTAACAAAGCCTGTTGCCTTCAGCTTTTGTTATTTACCTACTCCATTCTGATTTTTACTTGACAGAAATTGCATTCAAACCTTGTAAACCAGATTTCAGAAACTATTCTCCAATTTCTTCTTAATCTATGAACCACTGACACCACCAGTGATCTGCATCTCCAGATTTCAAGTACTGTCAGAGCCAGAGAGCATTCAGTTTCTGTGGTTCTCCTGCCATCTCTGAAACTATTTCTTCCATATACATGATCCCCTGTGTCAACTCCCTCCAACAACACATCCCTCTGACCTAGCTTTCAAAACACCCCCTTGCAAATTTTAGTAGTTCATACACCTTTCAGCACAACACACCTGGGTAATCACAACTGTTTCTCTTGTGTCTGCTTTAATACAAACAGAGAAAATCAGATCAAGCCATCTGACGTTTTTTGTGCTTTTGGTTGTTTGGGTTTTTTTTTTTTTTGGTGTGGTTGGGTGGTTGTTTTTTTTAATCATTCTCTATTCATGAAGACCTAACACTCAAAAGTCTCCCCAGKTGCAAGACTTGCATCCCAGTGTCAGGAACACTAAATGCTGAGCAAGCAACAAACTCCTACCTTAGGAAGCTTACATGGTAGAAAGAACACAAAGTTTCAAACGAATGGGATAGGGAAAATAAAAATTTAAGCCTACAACACAAAACCTGCAGGTTTTTAAGCTGTTCAGTCCCTAAATAGCCACTTTCTTCAACAGTTCATCTGATTAGCCATCAACCACTGCCTGAATATGGAAAGCAGGACATGAAAAACAAGAGCTTTTAGAAAGATCTACTTGATCATCTCCACAGAAGTTCTTCCTCTCCTACACTAAAAAGACTATTTAAAACCAGGTATCTATCTGGATATCATGTTTTCCATTTAATTTCCCGTTCTTTCAACTTCATGTCTTTCTAACAGACAAAATAAACCACATTCATTGAACACTGGTGGTAGAACACACTGGACTTCCGAGGTTCCTAAGTGGCAGTCACATACAAATCAAGAGACTCACTTGAAATTGCTAACAGTTTACAAACTCTAATCTTGCATTAATCTGCATTAAGTACTAGGTTTTTTTTCAAACACTTAAAAAAATAAAAGACAGCTTTTAGTACAAAGTAACTATCCTGTTGAAGTTACCATTCAGGGAGACAAGAATCACTGCAGTTCAGGTGCTAAATAAGTACATTCAAAATTAGAGTTTTAGAGTCTTCCTAAATCATTTCTGCTATCATCCCATACAAGAGCTCAAAGTGATACAGTAAGGATTTGTTTGTTGCAGTTTTTAAAATCCTGACCTCTAATTAAAACCTTTTTAAGAAATTACGTCAATATGTCCATGTTTTCATGTTACTCAGCAATGGTACTTGAAACTTTAGAATTACACTAACACAAGATGAGAGGAAAAACAGATTTAGTCTGGAAACCACATCTGATGGAGCTAAATAACAGCCACACACTTGAGTTTTCATTGACAGCTGTCCAAAATGAGGACTCAAAAGCTTACTGGTAAGAAGTAAATAAAACCCATGTTTTCACTGCTAGCATCCCAGACTGGTAGTTATAACACGAGAAAAAAGATCTGGAGTATGAATTCTAGCATAAGAGTGTTCCTTTTAAATACCTTCTACCAATTTATTGAAATTTGTCCAGAATGTGAGAATAGAGGCACTTTATGCAATAATCTACATCAAATGAAAGCTACAAATGTTCAATTTAAGGCAGAAAATCATGCAAGCATACAAGATTTGAACATACAGATTTTACAGCAAAATCACAACCTACTTATAGTTACCAATATTCTGCAAAGCATGACTATTGTTTAAACACCAGTGTAGGTAGCTGTCAAAAACCTGTAGGTGAACACACATACATATATTTAACAACAACCAGCAACACAATGTACTTCAAAACTGCACTTTGAGAACACAGAAAGTTCTCTGTCATAGTGAAAAAGCCTTTTCCACAAATCCTCAGAGATATAAAAGGAATGGGAATAACCCRTATTGTTACTATGAATGTTCTATCACATGAAAGACCATACTGCTACACACAGCAATGCCTACCAGGGGAAGAAAAAAAMCATCATTCCCCCATTCAACTATTAGCCATCATGTGGTAAACCATTTAAAAAAACCAAAACAAAACCCTTTCAACAACATGTAACATATTTTGAAGCAAAGTTACATCACTAGATATCTAGAAGTTGAAACAATTTTTAAAGCTATTTCAGCAAATTATGCATTCAAGACACAAGAGTGCTATTCTAAGAATACTGATTTCTGGATTAAGTACTCCAATACACTACTAGTTGATTGCTATGTCATCTACACATGCTTAGTACTTTTAATAATACCTAAGGCTGAGGCCGAACAAAGCTTAGACCTTTTGATAAATAAATACTATGCCATCTTCCTTTTATGTGTATGTTTCAACCTTCCCGCAAAATAAAAGGTCAACCAACACAAACATCAATCCAAGCCATGTTCTACAAAAACTGGATTTAAGACATAATAGCACAAAAGACAAATTAATTTCAGAACTGTTCTTCTCTTGTTGTAGAGTTTACAGTCCTGTGAGAGAAAATGTTTCCCAGCAACTAGTGTCTCCTCCTTCTTTTGGGGTTTTTTTGGTTTGTTTTGTTAACAGTACCCCAGATTTTAGGTCCATTAAATTTATTGCATGGGCTCCAATCTCAAAGGTACACATACACATTCTTTACAGAATCTCAGCCATAAACTTTGCTTTAAGAAATCCAAAGGCTGTGGCCCCAATCCACAAATCACACCATATGGGCAAAGGTGTTCCAACAAACATACAAGGTAGGATAACAGTCTGATTTCAGAGGTAACAAAAAAGGAGCCGGGTAGAGAAAGGAAGTGGTGGAATTTTGGACATCATAACAAGCTGTTCCAAATAACTATGTAACATTTAATATTTTCTGGCCCCAATCCCGTTATGCTCTTGACCTTACCCAGGTTTAATAGAATCAGAGATGATAAAGGCAGACAAGCTCTGAAGAATGTGGGACTTTTCCAATTAACACGGGGGGGGGG
>JAYKAV010002794.1:522766-594331 GCA_035582835.1 Phoebastria nigripes | reverse complement strand
TAAACAACCAAAGGAGTCTGAATTTTTAAGGGACATTGCAATACCACTTCACTTTTAAGCTAACATTTACATTAAATACTTCAATATGAATCCCCAAGTGTTTCTCCTTTCAAGTGAACTTTTTGTTCAACGCATTTACTACACCACTGCTATTATCCTAGTCAAACTGCCAAAAACCGAGCTGCAGGCTGACGCTGCAAGAGTGGTCGGGCCTACAGGATACACTCTGCTTTCAGAGCACTTAAATAAGACTGACTGCAAGTCAGCTAACACAGAAACAATATAGCGAACAATCTTTCGGCCAGCAAAAAAAAAAAAAAAAAAAAAGGGAAATCAAAGAGAAAAAGACTACCCCTTGTTCAAAAAAAGCACCATCTGAGTAAAGGAGGTTTGGAAAGAGAATGGATGTGAAAATTGGCAATCTACAGCATATGCTTCAAAATTAGTCTCAGGGATTTGAGGAGAAAGATACTGTTACAGCTGCAGAAGTACAATTCTCACCATACTCCAAAATCGGGTTTACAACCGAAAAAACAAATATCAAATTTCTTCAAGAAGTGCAAAGGCTCCTCTATCTAATCCAACTTCTGCGGCACCAGCCGGGTCGATCAAAACCCACGCTGAGGAACACTTGCTCCCCCTTCCCCTCTACAGATTTAGGAGGCTATCCCCGGGTTAAAACGTGTATGTGACCAAAGAGCTGYCCCTGCTTCTCTTTGGATCAAACAACCCCACTCTCCAGTGACCGCAGTAACAGAACAAACCAATAAAAAAACAAAAAACAAAAAACCAAAACAAAACCCAAAACCAAACCCCCAAAAACCCCAACACGCACAAAAAGAAGAAACCTCAACCACTTCCCCTGCGCTCCTACCCAGGCTCTAAGAGGCAACCACAGATTCACCAGCACGCCTGGACAGAGGCAGGGGCAAGCCAGGCGGCCCGGCTCCGGCAGCGAGGGGACACCTCCTCCTCCTCCCTTTCCTTTCCCTTTGTTTACTTTACGGACCGTCCCGCTCCGCCTCGCCGAGCCGCGGCCCCGCCACCGCCGAGCCGCCAGCACCGAGCCGCCTCCCGCCACATCCGGTGGGACCGGACCGGCGCGGCCGCCCCGGGGAGCAGGGAGGGCCGGCCGCGGGCCGAGCCTCCCGGGCGGGCGGGCAGAGCGGAGGGGGCGGCCGGCTTCACCCCGGGGAGGGGTGGAAGGGGCAGGCGGTGCACCAGATGACCTCTCCCCGCAGCCTCCTTTTCTCCCACTCCCTTCCCATCCAGCCCGTCCCCCCAACACCGCCCAACCAAGCTCCCTCGCAGGCGCCGCGGGGGAGGGAAGCGGGTCTGCCCGGACCCCAAGCCCACCCCCCCTCCCCCACCCGCCTTCTCCCTCAGCCGGCCGGAGTCCTTCGCTCGCACCGCGGCCGCAGGGGGGGGGGGGGGGGGGGGTGTCTCCTGTGCCCCCTCCCCGGTGTCCAAGGCAGCCTCTCCCGAGGGATACAGAAGAAACGGGCGGCTCTTCCCTGAGGAAACGGGGCCGCCGTCGCACCCCGAGCCGGGAAGGGGGGGGGGAGACACGGAAGGAGAAGCCGCTGCCCCCCCCCACACCTCTTCCCACCGTCCCCCTCTCCCCCCACCCCGTTATGTAAGTTAGGGCCGTTGGGGCCGCTGCGCCTCACTCCGCCTGTCCCCCTCGCCCCTTCCGTCCCCTCCTCCTCCTCCTCTCCTCAGGCAGCCCCTGCCGCCAGCACTCACCGCGCTGCGGGCAGCCGCCTCCGGCCGGCCGGCCCCCGGCGAGCGGAGGGGCTGGGGCGAGGGGAAAAGAAGCAGCGGAGTTGTCCCGCCAGCGCCGGCTACTGAGGCCGCCCGCCTGCCGCCCCGCTCTAGGTGGGTCTGCGCAGCGGCACGGGCAGCCGCCTGCCTCACTGACTGCCTACCCGCCCCGGCCACTCCAGGCCGCTCCCCCGCCCTCCCGGCGCGCTGCACCATGGGATGCGCGGCTGCCCTCTCCCTCCCTCTTCGCCTGGTTCGCTCCCCACACTAACATGGCTGCGGGGGATGGAGGTGGGGGGGGTCAGGCTGCCGCCCCTCAAACCGGGGGGGGAGCCGCCCCGCTCCGCCTGCGCAGGCGCAGCGTGCGGGCCTCAGGTGGCGCGAGCCCGTTAGTCCGCGCTGCYGCCTCGAATCCTGTCAGGGGCGGCCGCGGCGATGGTGGCGGGGCGCATCCCGTCCTTTCGCTGGCCCCAGGGGCTCTTCCCGCCCTCCTTCCCCGAGACAACGCAGATCCTGAAGGGCCGGTGGAAAGCGGGGGTTAGTTCGGGAAGAGGGGAGGTTTAACCCCTTGTCCTCACTCCGCTTTTCAGAAGCGGCTCTCGGCGCTCAGGCTTGCGTCCTCGGTGTCTCCCTGTTCATCTGTGRCTGGGCGTCCCAGCTGCTTGGAGGCGTGAAAATGCCTCAAGACAGACTCGCTCTGTGGTCTTTTCTGGGGCCTCTGGCCTTGCTTCATTTCCACGGTGGCACCAGTTGGCACAATTGTTCTCTTGTTTGAAGACTGGGATATTCTCTTTCAAGGAAAAACTTGCATATTTACTTACATATGACCACTGTTTGTATGCTTGTCAGTCATTGAGTATATTTAATAAACTAAGTCTGAAATAGTAATTCTAAAAGTCCCTATTAATCTGTCGCTTACCTCTAGTGGCAGTTGAACTTGGTTTTTGCTCTTCTGCGTGCCCCAGGCAGCCTGAGCTTGAGCAGGTCCCGAACCTCCACCTCTGGAAGTTGCCAGTGTATCTGGAAACTGGAGGTAGGATGCATTTTGCCTTGGTTTAGGAGTATCTTTAGCTGAGCTAGGCTGGGCTGCCTTTATAGTTGATGGAGAAGTAGTCAATATAGTCAATGGCATCTGGGATGYGAGTCATCTGATCAAACATGGGTAGTTCAGGGTAACACAAGTCACGCTCTTAAACTTCCCTATGTTTATTAGTTTTCCAGGCACTACAAAGAAACTCAAGGGAGACGTGCTAAACAAGTAGGTGCCTAGATTGTAAATACAGTTTTTCAGGTGAATCCCACCTAAAATGTTGCAAGCCTCTCCAGGAGCCAATCCATCAGCTAAGCTCTGAGCATGATACAAATGCAAAATGCATTGAGCACCATATAAAAATAAGTCCTAGAAACTCTCTTTTAAACAGCAGTGCAGCATTCCTATCCATCTTTTATAGAAATGCTTGGCCATTAGAGTAGTTACTAACAAAATGGGAGACTCAGTGACTTCCTTAGCCCAAGAGATTCATACCTGAATCTGTCAGTCTCCTGGGAGAGTCCTTTAACCAGCAGGCTGTAAGCTAGACAGGATAGCAAATACGCTCTACCCTTTCTACTGAAGCTGGACCACTATGCAGAAATGAAGGAAGGAAGGAAGGAAGAATGATTTCAGTTATTTTATAATTATTGGTCTTGGGATGACTATTGATGCTCTTGCCAGAAAAGGTAGAAATGTGCTAAATAAAATTACTGATGACAGAAAGTTGGGAGACATCAATAAAGAGGATGTTCACAGTAACACACAGGAAAAATTGAATGCTCTTGAGGACTGGGATAGTAAAAATGGAAGGAAATGCATGAGTAAAACAGGAGTATATTTTCTGATATAATACAGAGGGAAGGGGTGGTATAAATACTGGAAAAGGAAAATGAAAGGGAAAATGGAGCTTCATAATTTTTTATTATATGGTTGTTAGCAATAGCGGGGAATTGTATTAAATGACCCTTCCAAGCATTTGATCCCAATTTTTTATAGTTTCTCCGTTGTCTCAGCCTTTGTCCAAAGATGTCAAAGTGCTCTAGCCTCTGAGCAAACTTGTGAAGAAGATAGTTATCCCCATTTTTTTACACTGGAAAGCTGAGACGGTATTTGAGTTGCCAAATTCACACATTATTCACTGGATGAACAGGCCTAAAAGCAAATAGCTCCTCTCCAGAGCTATATCCTACGCATACAAGATAGTGGCAATACCTACTTTCTGTCATGCATAGTATATCCTATTGATTTTATATACAGGTTTAATAAACATTCTTCATTTAGATATGTTTTCAAATGTCCTTGCTTTAATAAATAAATACTATTCCTGTGTTTTTATAACTTTATCCTCTGCAGGTTCTCTGGGCAATATCAATGTACCAATTCTCTCCATTTTACAGGTGGAAAAACTGTTAAGAGATATGTGGTGATTTCTGGAGGAGACAGAATAAAGCCAGAGCAATGGTAGAACTGTGAATCTGATTCTTCTATTTCTGCTCAATCTTTTAATAGTTACACTTTTTCATATGGAAAAGAAGTATGCTGTCTGAAGTCCTTGGGAGCTTTCCCATTGATTTTAGTGGGATGAAGGCAAGCCCAAAATAATATATCAAATTGATGGTTCGTAGCAATTCCTGAAAAGTCTCTGTTTCAGGTCCTGGTGAGAACTTTTTTTGTTGGTTTCTTGTTGCTTTCTTTCATCAGCAAAATGCTTGTAAAAACAGAAGCCTTCAGCAGCATACTGATTTTGATAGAACACTTGCCGGGAAATCTTTCTCATGTTACAGAATGCAATTTTTAGTCAAATGTAGAGGAAGTTCCATAAAAGCTGGTGTTTCAAGCTCTCAGCTGGGAGAGGGGAGCTGTGTTGATGTCCAATGAAAACTTACATGATTATCCAAAATGATAGCTTCAGCAGAAACTCATGAGACACCAGTAGGATGATAGTCATGGCTTCTGTAGGGACTATAAAGCATCCAGATTCAAATCTTTGCTCTGTCTCTAGGTGCCATTTTTTTCCCGCTCCAACTTCAGGGTCTCATCCAAACTAATTGCCTATGAGAAAGGCACTTCCAGAAGCTCATCCATCCTACCTATTGAGAATACAATGAATCACTCTCCGATTACCTATTTTTCTCAATTGACTACGGGAGAGCCTAGGTAATTAGCCTAAATCTTTACATAGCTAAACTTTTATAAGTTGTGACTCGCACCTTTGTCTTCCAAGATTCTTGTTTTCTTCTGATTCTTGAGAACTTGCGCAGAAAAGTAAAATAATTTTCTTGCCCCCTCTGTCTACACAGAGGTTGTTGGTAGGTGGAAAAAAGACTATCCCCTATAATTTATTATCCAATGATTAATATTGAGGTAAGACATTCAGTTTAATACTAATGGTATTATTTGTCCAGTCCATGCCATTATCTCATTTAATTTACAGTGATTATTAAACCTGTACTGCATTGGTATAAACAAAAAGGTAGGAAACTTCATTATAGCGTAGCATGTATTGTCTTTCCTTTTATTAAGTGATGGAGCTGGAGGTAATGGCTCTAAAGAGAACTAGTTCTTTCTGGTGTTTTCGAGCACAGCTGCAGTCAGGCATCTTCAGCTTTTCTGCAGGATGGTGAATATTCATTAAAACAACCAGAGTGATCAGGCTTATGAGAGACAGGTAGCTCTGAACTGCAGGGCTATTTCAAGCTGTGACAATGAAATGCAGGGGGATTTGGGAAAAAGGAGAAAATGGCAAGATGTTAAATATTTCACAAAATACACAGTAACATTCTTCATCATAAGAGGAAATTTTTTTTTTAATCATTTAAATCAACCCCAGATGAAGAAGTCTTCAACTGCATACATAAGGAATCTACATAGTACTCTGACACTGGTGAAGGAAAAGTATATAGTAAATACCTATTTTATAAGTAGATAGAAATCAAATGACAACGCCCATCTTATCAGAGTCACAGCCTGCTGCAAACCTTATGCTGCAAGTTTTTCTCATGTGGGAGTTTTCATATTTAATCAGTAGGGTCAGCAGCATGGTTTACCTTGAGGGATCAGGTCATACATTTAACAGTGAATAATGCCACACAGATGGAGGATGAGCGTTACAGCAATTAGGGGCACAGTGGTATGTGCAGCCTCATGATTAGAAGGTACAGACTTGAACAATTAAAGGCACCAAAATGTTAATAATGTTAATATGCACATCTCTGCTTCTCTCTGGATTTAAAAAAAAAAAAAGGCAAACCATTATATTAGCATTTCTGGGCAGCGTCTAGAGTAGAAGCCGAATGGAAAGTCACCAGTGGAGGTTTTTCTAATTTATTAAAAAAAAAAAACAACAAAACAAAACACAAAGAAATTCTTAAGAAAAGCTCCAAGGGAAATCGGCAAAATTACACAGGATCAGGAAGGAAATTTCAGGTAGGAAATTTGGTGTGGAAAAAACTAATTAGCAGCTGGGGGACCCACTTGATGAGTTGCTGTTATTAAATAAAACCTCCAAAGCAAATGTTAATGTGTTAATTAGAAGCAGGATAATAACCTCCTAGATTTCCCAGTGGGAACAAAACAAAACAAAACAAAACAAAAACAAGACAATTTTTTTCTGGATATAACTGGCTAAAACTAAACATGGCAGCAAGGGAACCCTCCCAGTACTGCTGCTTCGTTTTCTGATGTGTGCAGCGTTGCTACCCTAATGGTAACGTAGACCCCCTTACCTGGCCTTTCAGCGTGGTGACTAGGTGGAAGCATGGGATCAAGAAGTTTATTTATCTTTCTAGAAAATCAGACAAAATCTCTGTCCTGATTGGTAGCTTTGATTTCTAGAAAGAAAGGAAAGGTCCCACATTGGCTTAGTTAGACTGCTTCCAAGTAAGAAATGGAAATTAAAAGGAAAGAGGAGAGATTCATTCTGTGTCCAGTCGGTACGAAAGCACAAGAGAGCCAGGAGACTCTCAGATGGAGTCCTAGTGTGATGGCATGGGAAGTAAAATTCATGATCTATCCTAAAGGACTGTTCTTCCCATCAGAGATTCTTTTCTTCTCATTTTATTTTGGCTTCCATGATAGAAATCAACTTTTTTTTTTCCTTTTTTTTTTTTTTTTTTTGCCAACCAAACCTCAGACAAACTTGTAGCTGAGCCAAACCAATCCATATATTTTAAAACTGCATTCTGTTGAGACCAAGCAGCATAAAGGGATGGAGTTCTCACGGACATTTAGAAACGCTTGAATTCTTTGACTTATCTTCTGCAGTTTTCTACTGTTTTGATGCCTTGAGCTGTGTTGCATTCTGTGTTTTCTCAGAAAGGCTCGAGAGAAGGAGGGTATTCAGGAGTATGCGCTGTCAGCGGGGCTAGCTTGTGGGACAGCCAGGGTTGGAGCCGCAGCGCTTACGTTCCAGGAGTGCACTTGGTGGCTTTCCCAGTAAAGATACAGCCTTTCATCTCTTCCAGTTCTGACCCAACCCGTGATCCTTATATTTTCATTTAGTCAAACTGGTATTGAAGAAATGGATTTTTTTTATTTTGTCCTTACGCAGTTCTGGTTCTTTGTCATTAATTAGATCAAGTCAGCTTTTTGCAGGAACTGCGACAGTAGCATCATCACTCTGTTCTCTGTCAAATCCCTCCCAAAAATCCCTTCAGCTGCTTTGGTAAGCTTACACTTTTTCTGTAGAGCCCCTTGATGTGTAAAATGTATGCGATGTTTTGATCAAAGGAGTTCTTGTACTTMATGCAAATTTGAACACACTTATAGCAGTCAGATGTGAATGTATAGATCTAATCCTCCTGATCTCCACAGAGTGACACTGGGCCCATGGGACATCAGTCCAGCTAGCAAGGAGGGCAGGGATGATTGGTGAGGAATATTTTAACTTCTTTATTTTATTTTAAGACTGTGTTAAGTTTTATCCATTTGTGATAAGATTAACTAATGTTCTGAACACCTATCGTCTAAAAGGTCACAATGACCACATTTGGGAAAACCTGTCTTTTTTTCTTTCACATTTTTTTCAACATCTAAGCAAATGGCAAAAAAAAAATCTCCTTTCTGCAATCCTTTCAGCCACTTTAAATGGCATTTTAAGCATCAGAGAACAATTTTCTGTAGATTTATTTTCAAAGACAGAACCAAATACTTTAAGTAGGGGGACTATTTTCTGTGGGTGTTAATGATCGTTGCTGACCAGTCTCATATTCAGTGAATGATTTTGAACGTATGTGCATATGGATTCTTCTAATGTTTCCTTTATTTTCCAGTCTCTGTTTATTCAACTGCAGTATCTACAAATTTTTTATCAACCTAATTTTTAATTCTAGGTGGAAGGAGTTCTGACGAGGCAATGTGACCAGTCACCTTGGAATCTGTCCCAGAATCATGAAGACTTTTATACTACTTTGATTTGGATTTTAGGAGTGGGATAGAGGACTAGTATTTGTTCCGTATTACTTTCCTCTGAGTTATCGAGTTCTTCTCATCTTGCCTAAAGTTGTGGCCCTGGAAATTTACTCTTTATCTCCTCTCTAACAAAAGAGTGGGGGATAGGGGCTCTAATCGCTCCATTGGACCAGGTGTCATTGGCTTTGATAGCTATGTTGCACTGTGGGACATGGTGAAGAGGACATGTTCTAGCACTTACTTCTGGGGTGGGGTGAATCTTCCTATCCTGTATCCCGTTTCAGAGGCAATCCCCTTGCATTACATTTTCCTCTTGTTAAAAAAGAGTTACTTTAAGTTATAGGCAAGATATTGCTGACCTGTATTAATTCATTTTACGATGGCTGCATAGAGAGTCCCTGCTGTCTACATGAAGTCATTAGTTGGGAACCACTGAATGAGTGACCTCATAAATTTAAGTCAGCCAGGAGGTAGAAGGCTTCTGTCATTCCTCTAATTTGTTCATCCTGTGCTGCTTTGAAAGCTGGAATAAAAATGGAATAAAAGAGGATTGTAATTTTCTTGAGTTCAGGTCCTTGCTCTTCAGTTGCCTAATTAAAAACTGATAATTTATTCTCATTTAGGATTCTGCACAGAAAGGATACTGCTCTTGCACAAAGTTTTTGAAGAGAGCCTCTGCAATGGATAAAATAYGGAGCTAATTATCATAGCAGATTTGTTTAGAAGACAGTGATGCACTGGAAAATACTTTCTTCGCAGGATTGTCGAACTCGTGGATATCCTGTTCTTTATCCCTTCAGTACCCTGACTGACATTCATTGGCGTGTATGCATTTGCAGGATAGAAAAAGAGAGATTTTCTGTATTGTCTTCTTTTCCCTGTTACACGCACAATTCTGCTTACTAGTTTCCTCAGTACGGGCACAACAACTTTTCGTGTTTTGGAGGTGTTCTGTGAAGTGCCTTTGTATCTGCCTACCTCAATGCCACGCTTGAGTTTATTTCCTTTTTAGGAAGAATATTGCACACAAAAAAAAAGGTAAGAGAGAAGACCTGTGGTTTGACTTAAATCAGTGTGTTTTGCTTTGCAGGACTAAATGAGTTGATTGYGGCGCATGTAGGAGGGAGTTCATACTTTACAATAACCTCTGAAGAATAGACCACATTCCTTAACAACTGTATTCTTACATATCCTCATGTTGTCTRCCATTTCAGTTTGATATAGCAAGCACTGAAAACAAATATTTCTCTTGGGTTCCTTTATTCTGAAACCAATTGCTGTAACAGAAAGATTGCAGCCAGATGCATWTCAGTTTGCACAAAGATTTTTGTTCTTTGTGGCAATCTGACATTCTTGCATCAAAGTCACTATTAGCTATAGAAAGGTGAATTGACAGCAGCTGAATCATCTATAACACAGCTTTTAATCAGAATCTGTTCTTGAAAATGTTACTCTCCCCCCAAAAAGAAAAAAACTGGAATACTTTTAATTTTTATTGAACCAGTTTTAAAAGTATGACTGTTTAGCTTTATAACAGAATTATTGCATCGAATAAAGGCTTCAGGAACAGCAAAAGAGGAGCGTACCAAATTATGGATTTCTCTTTCTACAAGAGTCAAACATTTCTTTCTTAGGGATGTCTGCCTCTCTAGAAAGTTACCTGGCTGCTGTGGTATGCAGGAAGGGAAAGAGCCTTGTAAATCAGATGTGGATTATTTCTTATTATTTATTTAGAAAGATATTTTTTGCAAATCACAATATTARCTTTCTAAGAGTATTACTGATCTGCATAATACATATACAGGATATTTAACTGTTAAAGAGTTTGCAAGTTAGAAGCAGCAGTGAAGTGTTAGGTCTTTTTTTCTGCTATGAACTTCATGTGGGGTTTAATGTCATTTGGTGTTTTGCTGCCTCCAGTTCTAGTCTGTAAAATAGGCGTAGTAATTTGATAGCTATGGAAAGGTATTGGGAGCTATTACAATTAGGAGAGGTTCAGAAAAGAGATTGAAGGTGCCTGAACATGGAAGACAAAGTGTATAAGCCAAGGTTTTTTCTCTTTCTTCATACAGTTGTTTTCCCAACCCTCTTATCTGTATCTTAGAAAAAAAAACTCCTACAGTTTCAGTGAAGGACTGAAGTTGTGGGTAATGGAGAAGCAAAGATTTCCTTACTGTTTTGTTTTGATGTTGCTAGATCAGCTCCTGCATCAGACTTTTTTTTTAAATCTGTTTATGTTAAGCTAGTCACAGTCTGAGCTGCTTTGTTTATTTACCAAGCAGGTGCAACAAGTGTAGAGGTTTTTCAAGCTCCTGATAGTTATCCCAATGCTGTCTTTCACTATGATTTAAATCAGATTAATGCAACCAAAATGTAATAAAAATAAGTAATAAGTATGTAATAAAATATGTAATAAATATGTAATACCAAAGACCGTTAAGACATTTGAGAGATTTCATACTTAAAAGGCAAATTCTTGTCTGTAGAAGTACATATTGGTTCTCTTTGCWGTAAGGAGAGGAGCCCTGCAATGTGTCTGAAAACAGAAACTCACAGATGTTGATGTCAAGAATAGAAATAAAGTCCATCACTTCTAACCAGGTGCCAAGGAGAATGTTAATATCTGCAGAGAATATTGTTTTCCTTAAGTTCACATTGAAATCATATGTAAATATTCTGGGAAACAGATGATATTTGGGGAATATTTATATATTTTGGCATTATTTTGATGTAGTAAGGAAAAAAAGCTCCTTGAGCATATCAAGGTATTACAGTGACTAGCTCAGAAAGTCGGAAGCAGCTGCAGAGCCACCAGCTGAAATGCCTGGGTAGGCAAACAAAGAGCTGTATGCTGTTTGCAACATTTCTTCCAGATATTAGCATCTGGGCTACTTGGCACGTATACCTCCCCTACYCTATGTGGAAAAGATAGAAATGTTACGTTTAGATAAAATATTACATGAAGTTTGGCAATAGAGCTTCTGGAATTTCAAGTTTATCTGTAATTTCCCTGCGGTGAAGAGAACACCCTTTCTCTAGGGCTGGTGAAGAGTTGGAGTAGTTTTATTTACATCTAGTGGAAATTATGAGAAAGTTTGCAGCCCTAGTTTTTATGTGGATAGATCCAGTCCTTGCACCAATTCAGTCAGTCTCTGCCTGAGAAGTACTCCATGGGAAACAAAAATTAAAAAGAACAAATTCAATAGCAATAGTGGTGTTATTTTTAAGCTACYGTGCTGAACAATGTCCCCTCAGTAAAAATAATACAAATACTAGATTATTAACCACAATAAATGAGGACTGTTTTAGAGTCCATTAGGCTTCTGTTGTCTTTCTTACACTGCAGCTGTAGTGTCAAGTATTAAAATTACTGGGAAGTCACCTGTGGAATATTTGATGTCCTTAAATACAGGCTTGGTGATGTTTATTTTTAGGTACATAGAGCAACAATCCTTCATTATTTTTCYTTTTTGCTGTAAATTAAAGTATTTTTCTTGAATTTCAAGAGACATACTTGATACATTCATTCATGAGCTAAAATAAACCAAAGTGAGCCCACAGAGGAAGAGATTACTATAGGAGAATAGCTTTTACTACTGTTAAACTAGCCAAATATTTGCAGTTTTGCAATGATTCATCCTCTTTCCTCTCTTGTTCAGCAGTATTTTGGAAGAGCAGAATAAGGAAGGAGCTAATGATACTCCTAGTCCAAAAGAAGATCAAGTCCTTTTTTGGTGATTAATTTTATCTGAACCAAATCCTTCGTTGCCATAATGTGGCCACAGAAGTGAGCGGAACTGCCCCTATTCATCCCAACTGAGGAGCAAGCCCTTTATCTTACGGTTTTATTCATATTTATTATTTATTTTAAAATAAATGCTACTATTTAACATTCATTATTATTTCTATGAAAGGAAATACTCAGGCCTGGAGACCTATCCTGAGAAAAGTATGGCAACACATAGATTGGGACGATCCTGCAAAGAGCGAGGTTGGGACTGAAAGGAAGCTCATGAATCATCAGTGCGGTGCCCTGCTATCACCAACTGCCTCGTGCCATGACCCTGATCCTGAATTGGTCAAATTCAACCACAAAACAGTTAACTTCCCAGTCCTACTCAAGGGTGCGTAGTAAACTAGTCACGAGTGAGAAACCTTCTTTCAGTCTCCACCGTACGTTTGTCTGTGATRTTATGTGTGTTTGCCTTTTTCCCCAGGTTGTACCTTATGTTAAACAGTTCTTTTCTTTCCCTTCCCTTCTTTTCTCCTGTTCTGTATCTACAGGCAGCAGCCAGTTCCCCTCTCGCCCTTTAAGGTGTCTCCACCCACTTAAATAAATTAGTTCCCCATTCACTTTTGGGTTCTCTCCCTTGAGCATTCGCAATGTGAAAACATTAGTTCAGTCCCAACTGTCTTTGGGAGTCACTCAGATACTTCCCTCTGAAATAAAAACTAGCTGTACTGTTGGGTTTGTTCACTTCAAAGACCACTCCCAGGGGATCATACAAGCAGTTCTATAGGTTTATCTCCCTTTGTCCTATACAGTCCTCCAACACCCTACTAAAAGGCTTTATACCCTCAGAAAAATTTCAGTTAGGCCTTATGGCAACAGGGAAGAGCCCCAAGAACCCCAAATAGATGCGTCAGTCTGCTCTAGAGAGGGTTTAGCCCTGAAAACCACGCATGTCCTGGAATCATAGAACAGTTTGGGTTGGAAGGGACCTTCAAAGATCATCTAGTCCAACCCCCCTGCCATGGGCAGGGACATCTTTCACTAGATCAGGTTGCTCAAAGCCCCAGCCAGCCTGACCTTCAACACTGCCAATGGTGGGGCAAAGGACATCACTGCTTTGCACTTCCTTGCATAGGGGCCAGGGATCATTCACTGTGGCAGATACATTTAGCATCCTTAGTATTCTCAGGCTTGCAGTTTCCCTGATGAGAGAGAGTCCTTTGGGCTGGGGTTTTAAGATGCTGAGTCCTCAACAKCAATACTCAATTAAAGTATTCTCATTCCTTGCTTTTCACTCCAGCCCCGTGCTACTACAACTGTATCAGTAAAGATGCGTGAGGGGCTGGGTTGGGAACTGGAGCTCGTCTGGCTTAAAAAAAYACATTGGGGTTCTCAACCATTATACAGTTTTCTTAAATATAGTTAAAAGTTGTAAGATAAAGGCACACAAACATGCATATCAGTTGCAGAAGCCAGAAGGGAGAAAAAAACCCTTGAGATTTACTTCCATTTATTTACTTTTCCTCTTACTCAGAGTTAAATAGAAACACCGGTTTCTAATAAAATAGAGGAATATTCTCATTGCTGATCCACCTCTTCATCTCTAAAAGAAAAAACACATTCAGACCTTTGTGTCCAGAATGCGCCGAGGACAGATACTGCATACAGGCAATCGAGACCATGAGAGTCGTTTCCAGAAAGACTGTTTTATCCACGGCTTCTACCTGTGTGTTTCAATAATACCTGCACTTCTGTGATGTTTCATCTGAAGAGCTCAAAGCACATTATAGATACAGGTTTAGCAAAATTGATAGCGGTCTCTGAAAGGTAAGAAGGATTCCCATCTGCAGGCATGCCAGGTGGTACCTCAACAGATAAAACRTCCCGCTCAGGGTCAGAAAAATGAGTTGGTAGCAAAGCTGGAAGAGAACTTTGAGAAGTGAATTTCATATTACTGATGGCAGCTAGCTGCCTTGCTGTAGCTGTRCTCGGGGAACATTGATCTTACTCTTGTTGATACGAGTGAACTTCTCTAGACAAAGAATCACACATAAAACCAAACCATTTATCAGCTGTCAAGAGAAGCGAACTGTACAATGTTAGCCTGTCACAACTGTAATGCAGGCAGCAATTAGTAAGCACTAAAGTGGTGACGTTTTTCCTCTCCATCCTTGATGCATGTTTCCATAAAGCTTTGGTCCTATGTAAAACTATTTGCTAGACTCTTAGCTTGGAAGCGCATATTCTGATCACGGAGTGCTTCAGCCTGAAAACTCTTCCACCACTCATGCTTTTTTGAAATTTAGTATTCAAGGATCTTTCCATTTTGACATGCTAGTCATGTTTCTAGAAGCAGAAGCACCTAGCTTATAACTAAGTCCCTAGAGGCCTGAAAAGAGAAATGTATAGCTTCAATACCTGCAGTGAAATTGCTGTGCCATTAGAGGCAAYGTGCAAACTTGGCCTATAGGTAAATTAAAAACCAATGGGTTAAAAACTTTGGACAATGCCCTTAATATATGCTTTGACTTTTGGACAGCCCTGAAGTGGTCAGGCAGTTGGACTAGATGATTATTGTAGGTCCCTTCCAACTGAAATATTCTATTCTATTCTATTCTATTCTATTCTATTCTCAAAAAAGGAAAATCCAAAAGCCCAAGGTGTGGAGAGTAAAGTATAAATCCGTACTCTTTTCCACCATCCATCTACTCCCATTGGAGTTGTRCAGTAACAGTAAAGGGAGAGTAAAAACTTTGGCAAGGTGCCTTAGACATCTTTGATTCCCCCAGCACTATATTAGCTATCTGCTGATGGCACTTAAAAGAGATAACAAGACAAAATCATAGCTTCCGTCCCAGCTAGGTAAATATAAAAATGACTACAGGAATGGGTAAGCAGTATTTCATCTGTCCACTGCCAGCTATAGTAGAGATACCCCATTCTTCTCTAACTATAGGTGACAGATGAGTCTTCTTGTCAGACCCAACAAAACCCATCCCACCTTGAGGTCATACAGGGGAATGTATCAAAATGAATAGATCATCAAGTCTGGTGAAATACTTAAGAGGGTGAAAACGTATTTCCCCATGGCTGATCCTTGATTTTATGTGATCTTGAAGTGCCTTTTTTCTTCATCCTTTCTTACAGAAGACCACAAGTAGCTTTGTCTGCCCTGCAGGGACCTGAACATATTAAAAGGTCACTGCTAGATCAAAAGGAATATGCTTTTAAAAAAAATTATTTCCCTCAGTTCCCAATCATGCCATGTTAAAGCTGTAATAAAAAACATGCCCAGTTTACCTGCATGATTTTTGTTTATCATTTATCTTAGCATACTGAAAATCAGAGTCATTCTTCTCCCATATAGTCACTTGTTCTTGCTAGTTTTATACTCATTGAAGCAGTAATAGTGCCAAAGCTTGCAAGGAAATATTTAAACAATAATTAACTTCTTAATTCTGTGTGTGGGCAGGCCCCTTGTTTCCCCTGGAGCACAACTGATTTTCAAGATATTTATTTGGGATTTCAGGGTGTTTGCATATTGTGTATGGCTCCCTATGTATGTGTTGGTATGTGTGTGGGATGCCTCTGGGCATATTTGCCTGCAGCTGAGCCTGCACAACATTCCCCTTAGAACAKGCAAGTTTTCCAATATGAAAGTTTAAAAAAAACAACCCTCTCTCCTATTTTATTTCAGTCCCTAGATAAAAGGCAGCAAATYGCATGGCTGTTCCATCAAGCCATGTTACGGTGGCACAATAAATGCGTGTCACTCCTGGCTGTAGGGTGCTAGGAGAGATCAGTTTTCAGCATCTGTCCACCAGAAGTTCAGCCTGGAGCAGTCACCCTCTACAGAGGTTTTCCTTTTCAATTTTTCCAATAAACAGGGCTGCACAGTATTATTGCTAATGCTAATCTGATTTTCTCTGGGAGGTGGTTAAGCATGTGGCTAGAATTTGTATTAGCGGTTACTACAATTGCTTGTGTTTCYATACTCCCTTCCCATTCAGCTTCCTCTTTACAAGTCACCTCTTCCGTGGCACGTAAGAAATGGCTGGAAGAACAATATAGAGACTCTACACTGAAACTGCATATGAAATGTATCCAGGCTGTGTGTTCCTCCATGTTGCATGAGAGGCCTTCACAGAAAGAAAGTTCTGAATGCAAAATTCAGACCTCAAATCATTAAAAAATACTGGCATTATGAAGAGATTTTAAAGTGGTTTGTTTTGAACAACTGTGGAAATGGCTGTGACTCAATAATCCAGTTTATAATGTAGCCCTTTCTACCCTAAAGCTGCCTGGATGGAGCAGGGGTGAGACGAGCCTTGTGTGCACCCGTTTGTAGCGGTTTCTTCTCATCGTTAAAGATCAGGGCACTTCCAGGGGAAGAAACAGGCCACAGCTTTGTAGCTAGAAATCATGGAGAAGCCAGGGCCATTCATGAACAGTTCAGGTGAAATTGCTGTCACCAAACTTCAGGTGTGCTAGTTTTATTCCTTAGTATTTGGGGGAAAGACGTAGGCACTTTAGGGACAAGAAGGCTGTGGGAGGCACCTACGCTGCAGACAGCTGAAGTTGGGAGAGATGAGTCCAACCCTTTGGGACTAAACCTTGTTTCCAGCCCCAAGGAATGCTGAGGTAGCATTGAAGGACTTGTTGTTTCACGCCTGCCCGATGGGAGACTGGAGGCACATAAGAATAGATTAAATCAGCCCAGCTGGCGTTATCTTCTTCATATATTCCCCTCAGAGCAAGAGCAAGGTGCTGCATGGACCCTCGCGTTCTTCTGCTGCTGCAACCTCCAACATGCAGACTCCTACAAAGACTTCTGCTCACCCAGATGTTTCAAAGTACAAATGGGCCCTTTTGCAGGGGAGAAAAGACCCATCTGTGACTTTCAAATCAGTTTTCCCTTCGATTTGCTTCGTTCTGTGTGATTTGTCATAACACTTCAAAAAGAACGGTCTATGTAACAGATTTCCAACAATGACATGGGTAAAGCCGGGCATTAACCTTAAATGTTTTTTCTTCTTGTTACGTTGCACTTAATAGTGCACAGTTATACTCCCTGTGTGTTGAGAGAGCAGGAAATTATATAGTAAATGTTAGCAGAAGCTGACGTTTAGGCTTTTATTATCACTTGATAAACCCATGTAAATCCCATTAACGCTGAGAGGAGTTACATGTGTATATCAGGGGAAAAAAGAGACCATTTGCTCTCGAGTGCATGTAACTAATTAAAAATTTAAGAGCATATAGTACATAATTATATTGGACTGTAGGTTAATGCTCCTGAATGAAAAATGCCAGATGAGCTGAAATGCTTATACAGAACAAGAGAAACTCTGGCTGCCTCTGTGCAGAGAGCCTGCGTGCTCTCCGTGAATAGTCCTAGTATTCACTGCTCAGGCTCGCTCTATGGTTGGGGGCTGACGGAAATGGGCATATCGCCGGCTGTGACCTTGGTCAGGATCTGCAGGGCAGAAAACAATGCAGGGAAAGACAAGAGGACAAGCCTTGGCACCTACAAGCCGGTTTCGCATCCTCTGCTGAACTTATTTCTGGCAGTATTTTACTTGCCAGTGCAAGCAGCAGACAATGTCTTAATCATCACCTTTCTCACCACATGACAACCTGTCGCAACCATCAGAGAAGCTCAGGTTTAAGGCAGGCTGCTCTCCTGGGAAGAGTCCAGTGCCAGCATACTCTAAATGCCCGTTGATACCCAGCCTCCAGAGCGGTTTCAGAAATGTGTGCCTGCAGGAAGGGTGTCACCTTCCTATGAGCAAGAAGCCACCAGCCACTGGTATGGTCCAGACAGGATGCTCAWGGGGTTGCTAATTTGGAGTAGAAAACACAAATCCACCTTCTGCTTCCTATATAATTATGTTTTATTTCACAAGACTGTCTTAGAGCCATGTTAGAGTTAATATAATTGTAAGTAGCCAGTAATCTTTGTTAAAGACATGGATCATTGAAACAATAGCGGCAATTACCCCAGAGTTATCTGTCCGTGCCCCAACAAAGGCATGTGCAGCATACATGGATGGAGAATGGCTTCCATGCAGCTGAAAAAGAAGCCCCAGACCCTGGCACAAAGATGATAAGCATAGTCCCAAGGAAAAGGACCATGAAAGAGATTTTTCATTATTTGATTCTTCTCGAGGTTAAGGAAAACAGACTTCCAAATTCTTTGTAAATAAAGAGCGTGGGACCAAAGAAACACCCAGCTCTGCTACAGGTTTCATATCCACCTAGAAAAAACTTGCAAGGAATTAAAACCTCATATTTAAGTTAATATATGTTCCTGACAATCATTACATTTTATGGCAAGATGAAATTGCTAGAACTAAGTCCACGGGCAGGTGCACAGCCCAACTTTTTAGTGTGACTGTCAGCTTATTCCCATTTCCTTATAATCCTTCTATGGTTTCAGAAAGCCCCAGCAACACAAAAAAACAACCTTTAAAGTTTCTGTCATGTGATTTACACTCTTATAGCCACTGCTGTTTTGAATTTCACATCCATTCTTGAAGTGAAAGTTGAGCTGATCTTTTTTTTATGATAAAAGAGCAGCCACTGAATTAATAGCAGGTCAGTATATTAGAGCGTGGTTTGGCATTTATGTTGAGAATCTCCTGTCATCTTCACCACCACCCACAAATGCCATAGCAACCACATTGCAAAGGGGCTAAAATGCATGCACAGTTTAACGTGCTGTTAAATGAATGCACTTCTTGTTTTACTATTGTGATGATGAATTCATTTCAGCTGCAGTCACTGATTAGTAGAAAGCTTAGTTCCCACTGAAGAGAAAATAAACAAACCGCTCCGATTTTGCCTTTTTGGAATTTAGCAGTTATGTAGAATTCAGCTGTGTGGGCAATTAACTAAAAGGACCTCAAATTATATGTTGCACTTGCACTTGCACATGAGCTTTTAGAAGTGCCATAAGAAAGTAGTCTTTACAGAGAACACAAGGTTCAACCAGAAGAAGCAACAATTTGTTGAGAACTTAATACAGAACAATACTTGTTTATTCACCAGTGTTTGAATATTTAAGTAGTTCATGCAATTATTCTTAAGTATAATGGCCTGAGTTTCAGCAATGTTTTGTAAAGCTTGTGCAAGTCAATAATTTGCTGCAATTAAAGCAAATGCAATTAAATGCAGCGAGCATTGTGATTGCTTGCAAAATACAGGAACRTTGTTTTAAACACATTCTTATAATGTGTTAAAGGCACTTTAAAAGTGTGCTAAAGCTTGTTCTTTATCATGTACTTTCTTCACAGCTTGTTCCCCCATGAAAAGCTACCTCCAAAGGTGTGGGCTTTTCTCAAATACTGCCATGATCCCACTCTGTTACACCCACTTCTAACTTCCCCAATATCCCTGTATATCACTTCTAGGCATTAATTATTCCATACTCCTTGTAGGGATCATTAGTCAAATATTTCACTCAAAACATTGGCTTACATACTGTCCATAGACAGCTCTAAATCCAAGAACAAATTGTTCCTGTTACGTATTCACCCGTTATTTTTCCCCTCATTGTGCTTCCAGCCATCTCCCAGTAGAGCTGAAAAGAAGAAAACCCACACACATGAAAAGGGAGGGACTGCACGCAAGGCAGTATCTGCAGCCAGATGGAGTCAGTCTGATGTTAGCCACCCCTTTCTGACCTTTGTTTAACTGCCACGTTTGGCTACTGGCCTTTGAAGTGATGGGATAAGAGGTCTCCAAAAGGGGCAGGTAGGACAATGGAAATAAATGCTGCTGAGATATGGGCCCAGTAAATAACCGTTATTTTTAATGTCTTTCTCACGTACAGTGTTCCAAAGTGTTGCTGCTCTCCAGCCTTTCCGTTTTTCTCTTGCTCAAACTGGTCAATGCATAATGCTTCCTTCATCTGGGGGGAAAAGGCACAGCAGTTTTCTTGCTTGAGCCTGCTATCTTTGTCTCTTGGTTTAGCTTCTCTCTTGAGAGGTTAGATGAGAGCTTTGAAAGTGCTTGTTCTGAGACAGGCTATGCCACCAGATTCAAATCTCTCAAACAATGCAACATTTCTTTGGCACCGGGATCAGAACAGAGACAAAAACCACAGAATGAAAACAGAGCTGGAGGATCCCAGACCCAAATTCTTTGGCCACATTCGCACTCAAAATCTGGTGCACAACAGGCTCCCAGTCCCTGGCTTGACTAGACAGGAGGACCTGTCAGAGCATGCCGTAGCTCTTGGTTGGACCAGGCACCTGGATTTCTCTTTGAGAGAAAGGTTGGTGTGTTCCCCACCTATGGTGGCAGGACATGGCCAAAGCGTGCACCTGGTATGGGAACTCGGACCAAGTCTGGTGGCATGGGACATTTCTGTTGGCTAGACTGAAGACAACTTCTGATACTGGATTTCTCCCTGGAGGTTCTTGGATCAGTGTCCAGCCACCCCTTAGCTTTCTTTTGACTAGCTAAATAGACTAAGCTCCTTAAATCTCTCCCTGCAAGTCATCTTTCTCAGACTTGTGTACATTCTTGTGTCTCTTTCTTGAATTGTCTCCAGCTTTTCAACCTCCCGCTTGCTTTGTGGATGCAAGAACAGGGCACAATGCATTGGCAGCAGTTTCGGGAAGGGGGGAATACTCAGACAACATAATCCTCCTCTTCTCCCTGGATTTCCTCTGCTTATACACATACAGATTGGGTCAGTTCATGAACAGTTGATTACTCACCATGACTTGCAACCCTTTTTTGGTCATGGCTTTCCAGTGTAGAACCGCTGCAGCCCCCACCAGGCAAATATCTTCTTTCTCCGATCTAGTGACTTAACTTGGTTGTACTCGCTTACCTTCAGATTACCAATTACCCATTTGTATCAGTGACCTGTATTCCTTCTTTTTACCATTTTCCCAGCCTTTTTCATCTGAAAAATTTATTGWTCATGATTTAAAGGGGTTTTTTCCTAAGTTGTTGATAAAATACAATAGCGTAGAGCCAAGAACCAGTCCTTATGGGATCTCTCCAAACACACACCCACTCAAAGAAAATTTCTCTGGTTATAATTATATTTGAGACCTGAAGTTAGCCAATTCTTAATCCATTTAATGTGTTTTACAGTGGTTTTGTATTGTTTTAGTTACTTCATCAACATGCTGTACTGTTACAAGGCACATTTCTTACAGAAGCCTAACATCAATTCCCTCATCAGCCAAACTTGTAATCATCTAATGCAAACTTCCCCCGAGTTGCATTAAAAAATGGGCTAACGGGAGATACCTACCCCACTGCACAGCAGCGTAGTGCAGGAAGACCCATAACAGCATTAAACTGCCTCATTTGGGTATCAGTAGCAAGGTGGGCACACCAATACGGCGCTGTATAAATTATCTTTGCCCCCTGCTCTTCCCTGCAGTCTTGCTCTTGGCAAAGTGAAAAGCTGCTACAGACGGTGCTGGTGTTTCAGGCTCTCTCTTCGGAAGCTGGTTATACGATCCACTGAGCGACGTCCTGGAGGAGAGTCTGTTTTGCCAGGACTAATGCCACCCCTTTGTAACCAGAGACTCTCTTGTTTATAATTCCATAAAGGATTTGTAAGCTGAAGGTGTTTAAAAAAATCTCTGGTGTGTTGGAGGTAACCTCAGCCTTCTGTTTGGCTATCAACAAAGTACAGCACCTCTCTGGTTTCTCAAGCACTTGGAGGGCAACACGGGCGGAATGAAACTTTGAAGTAGGATGTTTATCCTCTTCTCCCAGAGTGTTTGGTGTGATTTTTATCAGGGAACGAGGTTGATCGAACTGTCTTTCTTTTTTCCAACTATAGCAGCATCTTACATGATACTCTCCTGATGTATTTGCCCTGCTAGAGATGAATGGAATAGGGTTTAGGTCATGGTACGTATCTTTAGTTACCTTTAAGTGGTATGGTCAGTACAAATGTAGTCATTTCCTTGGATGCAAAGAGGGTAATTCAAAGAGTTGTCCTTTTCAAAGACACCTTTTGAACTCAGAGAAGGGACTCCTGGAATATGCTAGTCTTCTGTGGGAATGGAAATTCACATATTTGCAGTAGCCTTGGATCTCTTGACTTCTCCAAAAGGTAGACAACCCACAAATTATATATACACACAAAATTAAGCAATTGTAATCTGGATTTAGATTTGGGAATGAACAGGATATTAATGAGATAATGTCTGGGCATGATATGGTCTCACTTCTTGGCATAAGAATGCATAATAATGTCTTCTACACTGTCTATTTAAAAGGACAAACTCTAATGATACCTTTTCAGTATTCCATACCTATTTATTTCTGTACATTTATTAGGATTAGATTATTTATAATTTCAACGTTTCTTAGTGTACATAAATTCCTATTTAATGCTTATAAATAACTTAAATATAAAGCTTCAAGGACAATGAGAAAACAGGAAACACTGGAGCAAAGGGAGGTTAACTCATCAAGGGCAATGCTGTTCCACTGGAAACTTTATCTGCTGCCTAAAATGGACTCGTTTGCTGTGAAGTCCAATAATGCTTTCAGGTTCAGTTTGATCATCAAAGCGGGGATTATTCAGCAGCAACAGCTAGAACAAAAACCATTACAGGAAGAAAATAGGAAGGCAAGATCTCTGCAACCAGGCTTTAATTCATGCTAATATGCACGAGAATGCAATTAGGGGAGGCTCTGAGTTGCAGGAATGCGTGCCCGACAACATGCAAATCTCATTTCGACAGGGGCAGCCAGCCGACGCGAGGTGGTTAATAGATTATCCGAGTTCTTATCACGCAGCAAACTATTTGGGGTGGAGTTCATTAATATAAATAAAAGAAAAGGAACATCAGCTCTGAAAGAATGAGTGGGTGGGTCAGTTATGAGATGGAGCAAATCCTCTCCTAGTAATACTCTCACTGCGACCACCTGTAGCTGCCTTTGCTCTTCGGAGAGTTCAGCCCTGCGGAGAGCAGGAAGCATGAGGCAGAAATTCTGTCTGAGCTGCATTTTTTTCCTCCCTTGATCTGCAAAAGGGATTGAAAGAAATTGTTGCTGCTGCTAATCGTTAATCACTCTGAAAACAAACCTGGCCTTGCAGAACTAACTGTGCAATCAGAGCACTGGGGAAATCAGGGAGAGGAAGAAAGTATTCAGATGGTTTCTAAATGCTCAGATGTCTCTAATTTGGGGTTTCCCATATTTCGCTTGTGTGATTATTTTGTAGTCTCATAAATTACACTGTTGAGAAGCTTTTCTTTTTGCACAATCTGCATTTTCCTTTGGACAATTACATCCAAACACTTCAATTTATTATTCCCCACTCACTTCTGACTGTAATGGTGTCCTTCTRCTGTCCCATCTATCTGCTGATTCAGTCTACTCCAGCCGAGAATGAATGAACCTGCATTGCGCTACCTATCACAGGAGAAAAATCCTGGTTGTAAAGCCGCTGCACTCACCACCAGCACCGAAGCCTCTTGATCTTCACTGGGACAGGCAGGGAGCATTGTAGAAAGCAGAAAGTCCCAGTATAAACTGGTGAATGCAAATTAAAGGATGCCCGTTAGACGTTGAAGTTTCTGTCTGGAGCATTGGCTTTTTACACACTTTGTATACTTTGTATCCTGYGATTCCTCTGTAAAAGTGTCACTTAATTGGAGCATGAGGTTCGATTCGCTGATCCCTATCTAGGCTCCTGAAGATAGATGGAAAAACGCCCGGGTGGTCAGTGATGCTGGGAAATGTCTGTGATGCAGCTTGCATACAGCACAGTCCTGTTTCAGTCCCACGTTTGCTGTTAGAGGGAAGGTGGCTGCACACTCAGGGCAGGTGGCTGGAAGTCCTTCCAGACCCACCTTCAGGGCATGCTCCTCGCCTCCATGCTTAGTTTCAGGCTCTTTCACTCTCCAAGGTTTTCAGAAGGTGTAAAAGCAAATCCCGGCAGCTGAATTTTCTTGACACACTCTCAGCTAAATCTCCTGAATTATCTTTTTTAAGGTTTCTTTAGCAGTCATTTTTATACAGACATGCATCTTTTTAGTTTCTCCTTTGGGTCTTTGCACTGGTGTGGTGTTGCAGGACTGCTGGTTGCGAGGAAGGGGTGGCTGGCATGAGTGCATGTGAAGGAAATGGAGAGGAACACTTGTTTGGAGAGGAAATAAAGGTGAACAATCACATGAACCTTGCAGATATGTTGAAACACAATAAAACATTGATGGTTTCAACTTTGGCAGTGAGGGAGTAATGTTGTTTAAACGCAGACACTCAAAGACCATGCAAATAATTTCCAGAGAGGAGAAAGATGATCCTATGGTCTGCTTTGCAGCTTGGACATGCCTTGAGTCTAGCAGCAAACCCTCCCTTGTGCGTAGGACCGCCTTGCCGTTTGGTATCTGGCAGGTGAATCGCTCCGTGCAGTGGGCTGTGTGTGGGATTTTCCCAGCCGAAACTTTGAAGTTGGCTGTTTTGCCTGTTCTGTGATGTGGTGATGTATGTTTATAATTTGTGAAGCAGCTCGGGGTGAAAGGCCTTCTGTAAATGCTGTTATTCATCAAGAAATAACCGGGCCTGTCCTTTAAATGTTAGCTGGCATCATTCCCAAACCCCACCACCACATTCAACTGTTTATTATTTTTACTACAGCGGCGCCCAAGGATGAAATGAGAGTGGGGGTCCCTTGCGCTAAATGCTATGCGAATATAAATGTCATCTTCTCAATGACAAGAGAGGAAAAGGCTGTGGGAAGGGAAATGTTTTATACGCTGTGTCTGAGATTCTTTCTTTCCCAGCTCAGCAAGGATGATTGGAGGGCAGAAGGTCTCTACATTTTACCTCAGACCTAACCGAAAAGTGGGCCCCTACAATAAGAACAGCCCCATCCAAGCATCTGGACTCCCCTTTTCACTGATGAGGGCAAAGAGTCATCCTGGGGGCAGTTCACCCAAGCTGGTTCAGACACCAAATTTAAGATGAGATGAACTGCATCCTTTGTGAATCTGCTTCTCTCCACTGATTAAAAGAGCAAATCCTAAAACAAATCCAGATGTAGACACTTATAGGTGAGTTGAATTTGGCCATTGCAGGTTGGGATGAGAGGAGCACCCAGGGAGAGAGACTGGGTGCTACTTGTTGGCAAACCCCACTATATCATTCTGTAGAAATCGAAAGGACCCTCGAGATATGTTGCCTCGACCTTGGGGCTGAGCCACACACTGATCTCCAAGGCTGTCTCTTTTTCCTTTGCTTTACAGGAGATAAAGCGATCAAAGAACATACGAACCCTCCCAGCTAAAAGTAGTGTAATGGTGGGAGTATGTATGTCCAACCAGAGTGGGACAAGTAGAAATACCGTAGTGAATTAGATGTTGTGAGTCTGACAAGAGGCTAGTCAAAGCTGCAACAAACCTCCATTTATCCCCACAGGAATGTAGCATGTCTTATAGGATGCCAAGGACAGTATTAATGTTAAAAACAAACAAAAAAGGTCTTCTGTGTGAAATTAATACTGAGTGTTAGTGCCTCGCATAGGGATTTGGACTCTCTTGGGCTTTTGGGCTGCAGCGCTCTCTGCGTTATTTCCAGGGCAATTAGTATCTTTAGTAAAAGTGCACCTGCTTACAAGCCGTGACGGACCATTATGGGTTTAATTCAGATGATTAGCTAAAATCCAGCTTCCGGAGCCAGCAGTTTGGGGCTGGAACTTGTGCACGAACAGAAGTGCCTGTGGCTTCCCTGCTTCCTGGCTCCTACTGACTCAGAAAGGCTCCGGCAGAGCCTCTCCTCCTTTTCGCATTTTAATGTCCAATTTTGGCAGGGCTCCACCATATCAGAATAAACCAAATGTAACAGAAGGAAATAATTTTGAACAGAACACAAGCTCCTCCCAATGAAAACACTGGGACAGCTTGTTTAAAGATCTCACCTCCAATCCCCTTACCTGTTTCTGCTTCCCATTCATTTGGGTTTCACACATGTGCAAGCCTCTTCGCTAAGTTGAGACCAATTTCTTTTGAGCTGGGCCCAAGCTCTTAGCAACTGGTTGGGAAAAATGGAGATAATTTTCCTGCTTGCATTGAGGTTCGCTTTGGGGAGTTACTCTCSACAGTCCCAAATGTCCTGGAACCATCTACTTTAGAATAACACTGTGTTGTGATGGTTGGAGAGTGTTCTGTGTCCCTGTCAGCATCTGATTGTGCTGAGTTTCATGGCTTGATATGAAAGAATTTATTTTCTTTAGGTCTGGGCTAAACAACTGCAGTGAGATTTTAACTCTTCCTGGGCTGGTTGARGGTCTCTAAGATGTTTTGCTCTGCCAAGGGGGAACCACTCCCCACCAGGGAGAGGAAGCCCAGTACACAGTGCAGTGCTGGTTTGAATTGGTCCCATATTCTTCTTGCTCTGGGTATGAAGAGTGTTTTTGGAGACTTTGAGGAAGTTTTGATTATTTCAGGAATGGTTGCATCCTACTCCTGGAGTAATTACTCTTACACCTCCTCCCTGGCCTGTTTACATATACCTGGACCAAAAAGCTGCCATCAGTAAGGTGGTGTTTTGTACCACCATGTGTGTCTTTCCATCTCTAAATCCCGTGGACCTGCCAGTGCTCAGCTTCATGAGCAAATACCACTGCAGATGCACTGCACCAGGTATATCAACAGAGACAGACTTGCCCTGTTACCCACTAGCTTTGCAGCACTAAAATTTGTCGTGTCGGTAAAAAGTGACATTACCTTATTTTCCTGTTATAGTAATTTATTCTTTGGACTTTGTGCTGATATTAAAAACACCCAACAACCAAATGTAAACACACCCTCTGACTCAGCCATGGTATACTTTAAAAGACACAACCTATAAACATCCTTTCCTGCTAAGGTCCAAACAAAGGCAAAAGGCCTTCCTCTAAGCAGGATGCTGTAAGGTTGAATTTGAACTTCTTCTGCAGATGCTATAGAGTCCCCTGCAGCTCTCTACCTTTATCCTATTTCTTCTATGAATTTTATTTATTATTCCCCAGATGACTGACTGACAATGCTTAATAGCATTCCTCAGTCATGCTGCCTGGCGTAGCAGGGCAGGGGCAGTTATTTGACTAAAAGCACCTACCAACATGTGACTGGCAGATTTGTTTTATCCATCGAGACAGATCACATGCCCAAGGAAATTGTTTGATTTCTGTTATCAGGGCTTGAAATTCGGTGGCTGTATGAACACTTTCCTCCTTCATTCTTCATGTTTCTGAGGAATGTGGGCAATGACAGGAATTGCAAATGCTTGTTAATTAAAAGAAATTTGATATAATTGCCAAAATGGAGTGAGAGGAGGCTGACTTATATGACTGGAGCATTAAAACTGCTGCCTACAACCTGTATGAGGAGTAGCGTGTGCCCAAGAGAAAAGGCTGAGTGGGAAGGAGACCGTGACCCATTTAGCTGTTAAATACAGAGATATTAAAGCTCTAACTAACGAAGTTAGGGGGTGTAGTGAGGGGTGAGTGTGCATGTGCCTGTAAAGGGGATTACAGACCATGGGTTCACATTAAGAGGTGAGTTGCTCCCGGAGCTTTTATCTGTAATAAATGGAAAGAAATACCGGGTAATGGGAGATTTCAATCATAAAGATGTATGCTGGAAGTCTCATATAACCAGAAATAAATCTCTTTGAAGTTTCTCAAATGATGTGTGATCATTTTCTAGCCCAGAAGATATTACACCCAACACGAGATAACAGTATTTCAGATTTCATTCTGACGGATTGGTCTGTGCGTTGGAAGCTGACGGTATCTTAGGAACATATGGCTGGGACTCCGTTTCAATAGAGGCAGAGGATGGACCGATGCAGTAATGAATATATTGGGTAGTTCAAAAGGGATAATTTCCCAGTACTGAAGCAGAATATGAAAGAATGAAAGTTGGGCTTTCTATAAGAGGATTTTACCAGCTGACCAACCACCTCGATTTCACAGTGATGCGAGAGGGCAATTTTGATTAAAAAGCCATCCTGCTAAAAAGGGAGAATGTCACACAGTATGAGATAAATGACTTAATAAGCTGATTGGGACAAATAAAATCTACCTTAAAGCGGACAAAGTTAGACATGACAGCAGCCATGCTGCCAGGGCATGCTGGAGGGCAGTGCGGGGGTGAGCTTTTGCCTTTGGTGGCTGAAACACTGCATCCAGTTTGCATGTTCAGATTTAGAAAATGTTGAAGACTGGGCTGAGCTGGTGTTGGTGGGAGGGAGAAGCTAGAGGCAGCCTAAGGCCCACCAAAAATGCTTCATAGCCAGATTTAGGAGCTCTGTCTGTTTAGTTTATCCAAAAGAAGACCAAGGGATGACTTGGTATCTGTGCCTATGTACTTTGTTGGGGAAGCACCAGGTAACTGGAGGCTCTTTAATCTTGGGCAGAAAGGCATGACAGCAGCCAGTGCTGGAAGGTTAAAGCTGGACAAATTGAAATGAGAAATAAGAGTTTCATTAAACACAGGAACACAATAGCCAGCCAGTGATGGACTCTCCATCTCTTGATAGCTTTGGATTAACATGCAGCACCGTTCTGCATGGTGTGGTGAATTAAAGCGTAGGTTCCTGGGCTGAAAACAGGGCTAGAGGAGGAGACTGTGCTGTGTGCTGTTGGGAAGTAAGCCGGTGGTTCTTCCTGCCTTTAAAAAAACTCTGAATCTGCGAGAAGCTGGTAAGGACACTGGTGATATTTTATTATACAAAGTCTATTCAATGTTCCATGAAGCTTTCTGGAATGATGCAGCATTGTCTTTCACAGGCGGCAAACTCGGTAGGGTGCTGGGAGAGACTGGTTCCAGCAAGATACGCTTGGGGAACATTATTCAAAGGCTCTCTGCTTTTCTATTGAGCCTCATGATCTATCAAAACCCAGGTTGGAGCCAGTAGATGGGAATTTTGGGTCCTGGAGTCCTGTCATGCTACTAGGGAAAGAGAAAAGATGTAATGAGGATGTTGGGCAGAGAGCGCATTGCTTTAGTTCCTGTTGTTTCCTGATTGCTGCTTTCTAGATAGATGGGGAACACATGTTGACTGGCCCTGGCAGCTGTGTGGTCCTTGCATTCCTGCTCTGCCTGGAGAGCACAGAAGCATCCTGGCAGGAAGGGAAAAAATGGCCAATTCTGCCAAAGTCCCCCAGACACCTGAGGACAAAGTGGAGCACGTTTAGATCTACCCCAACACATGGCATGAAGCAAGAGTAAATGTCTTGTTCTCCGTGGGGACATAAGTTGAAGAAACTACTTGCTGAATGAGTGACAGGGGAGGAAGCTAGGAGAAAGCTAGGAGAATGGGAAAAAGTAAGTTCAAAATCAGAAATACTGTGAAATGGCAAAATATCGTGGAAAAGGCTGAAGGTTTTATGCGAAGCTGACTTTAGCTATGCCACTACATCCCCCTCAGGGGACCTGTATCCTCATCTCAGCTCTGCTGAATGGCAACAGTCAAGTCACTACCTTCCCATGTCTCCATTGCCCTGGCTGTAAAACAGTATTTTACAGAGGACATTGGCATCTCCTGTGGAGAACAGCTTTTTAAGTGCTTGCTGTTATGATTATATTATTATTCCAAAGTGGGAGAAAGTAGTTTCTTTCCCTTTGCACCAATAATTGAACTTATCCAAGAATGACACATTGATGGGCTCTGGAAAGGGAGCAGGAGTGATGTCTAAACTGGCCTGAAATTCAGTCGACAGCTTGTAGCATCTCTGGAAAGCCTTCTGAGTACTTATTACTGTGTCTTCTGTCTTCAAAATCATGAAGGAAATCAAAGAGAGAAATCTGTGAAGTTTTTGCAAGTGGTCAGATGAATTTATTTCTTAGGAGTTCTCAGGTAACCAAAGTTTTCTTATCATTTTTCCCCAAAATTGCAGCCCTTTTCTTGATCTCACATATAATACTGGATAATCTGTCTCTTATTACAGTGCTTTCCCGGGGAAAGAAGGGATAAAAAGACATTTAGGATCTATCTAGCATTTCAGAAGGACCATTTCCAAGTGGGTCGATAGGTCTATTTCAGCAGAAAACTGGAAGAGCCTTGATCTTGCTGAAACTCATCCATCTGCATAGCTCTATTTCTACAGGTGTAGAATTCAGACCYGCAGTAAGATCTTGTGCGCTCACAAATCCCTCATGGGCATCGTGCAAAAGAGCCACTGCGATGAGGGGTAGTGAAATATTTGTAACAAGCCATTCTGCAGCTGCCCTGGATTTGAGAGAGAGAAGAGCCCCAAAAGACTGAAAACACCATGAAGTGCAGCATAGAAATAGCTTGCACAAAAAGCTCAGCTGTGGCTGCATGAATTAGTTCATTTGAACTGCCAAACATACCCAAACTCACTTATTCTGGCCTAACATTGCTTGTTATATTTCTAACATGGGAAGGGCACGGGTGCTCTTTGTCTGTAGTAAGTATTACAAAAGTCAAAAGAAAAAGGGAAAGAAAAAACCCTTCAGCTCCCCATAGCTAATCAGGTATTCACCTTGAACGAGTACTAATGAAACCAGCACCACATCAAAGGGGAAGCTGGCTCCAGCCGAGAAGGTTATTAAAAAATTTAACAGTACCAGACGGCCCCCAACCAGCATAAGTGACTACATTTTACATTCTGTTTTGTAAAAAGAAATGAAGCCCTGTGCTTGTCCTCTCAGCTGCCACCGGCTTTGGGGCTATCACAATCAAAAAGAGGCATTGGGGAAGCCATCCTTGCAGGCAAGGATGATTTTTTTGCTCAATGACTCGGTGTTTCTCTTCCACTCTTCACACAGTCAAGTTACCAGTACGTACTAACATGGGCCAAAACCACCAGGTGCTGACTTGCTTTTTGATGTAACGGCAATAGCTAACTCCTTTCTGTCATCAGAGTAAAAATATGTTAAATATTCTGAATGAGGAATACTGGGAATGGGTTACGTACAGTTTGACCTCCAGCTGCAGACAAGTGTAAGAGGAGAGGAGGGAGTCCCAAGCTGGGATGGAGCCACTCCTGCACTTGTACGTGGCTTCTGCTGCCACAAAATGGACATTTATATCAAATAGTGCTGCAGGTGAGGAGCCCAATCTGCCTCTTTGCCAGGGGCAAAGACGTGGGCATCTCCATATCCCTCCCAGCCTGAACTGCAGGATGATGCTCCAGAGATGCTCTTTTTAATGACAAGTGCACTGAGATTTCTTGGTGTATCAGCATGAAGGAGTCTTTATTGCTACCATCACTGGGGGATTTTCTACTAGACTTTGATAGCATAAAAGCATACCTGCATGCTTGCACACATGGATAGTGGGGTAAAAATTCTTCTCATATTAAAGTCTTAAAATCCTTAATTTTTCTACCATTTTGGACTACTGTTATCTGACATGACTCCCTTTGAGTGCAAGTGGAAAGCATCCAGGGTTTTATCTACAAATAATGGCATAGCCACCCACACCTAAAGTGATGCCTAATGTAGGGCCATTCCTTTAGCCAGAAACTCCTCTGTGGGTCATCAACATCCAGATTTCAGAGTGAGCTGATGCCAAATGAATCCACAAGAACCTGCTGCAATGCACATCTGAACCACGTGATCTTACAAAATGACAGAATTGAAGTAGCCAAATATCTCTCAACTCCTAAACAAACCCTCTTACATTGCTGTTTTAAAGGTACAAATTGTTTGTAAAAGAATATGCACAGGGAAGTGAAAACACTGTGTATTTTATCTCAACAAACCCAACAACTCAAAAGCAAAAAGCCAAATTCATTAATAAGCTGCCATTGGGGAAGATGTGTGTTGCCACACGAGTTCAAAATGACAGTTTTACTAATAACAGGTCTTAGATCTGGAAATGTCCTTGACAAACCTTCAAGCAAGGCTGCGCCATGGATAAGCTGCTACTAGCGTTTGGGTGTCAACAGCCAGATGCTGCATGGTGCAAATGCGAGGGCAGTTTTTCTTGCAAGGGCTGGAGACATGCTAAAGCGGAGTAAAAAGAACGTGGTAAGAAAAAGAAAGTGGGAGCTCTACTGTAAATGTGGGGGCAAAGAGAAATGCCTTGCAATGCTCTTTGCAAAGAGAAATGCCTTCAGCTCTTGTCAAACACCCACCACGTAAGATTCCAGGGACTGAAATGATAGCCCTGAAAGTGTAAGTTCGTAAATTCACACCTTTTCTACTATATCATGTTTCTGCCATTAGTGCCTTAAAGTGCTGATGTAGACAGAACAGTGGTGATGTAAAAGTGCATCTTCTTGCACTTTACTGAGCAAAAGCGTGTTTCACCCTAAAGCAAACATTGCCAGGCTCTTGGCTGCTGGCTTGGCCACGAGGCTGGCTGTTTGCAGAGTATCGACTTTAGGGTTTTTGCTGCTGGTGATGATGTGAGAAGCGCAAGGAACAGCTGGATCCTTCAGTTTTCAGGCTGTGTTTACATTGCTCACAGGGAAGAGAAATATGTTTTGATTTGGAAGTGTTTGAACATTCAAAGTGTTTAAGGTCAGGCTGGACGGGGCTGTGAGCAACCTGATCTAGTGAAAGATGTCCCTGCCTATGGCAGGGGGGTTGGACTAGATGATCTTTAAAGGTCCCTCCAACCCAAACTATTCTATGATTTAATGCTCAGAGCAAATTAGATCTGCAAGTCAGAGTTCCACCATGTCAATTGTACAGTAAGACCTGTGCTGGAATTAAAAGAAAAGATCCTCTATAATTAATTCAAACTTACGTCCAAGGGAAAGCGTCTCTCTTGGCTTCGTGAATGCATATCACTGCTGAAAGCGTAGGCAAAGCACACAGAATGGGAAGCTGTGGTCAGAGCGAATCAGCCTTAGGCGGCAAGGTTTGCAGAAGGGAAACTTCATGCGTACAAGTTACACTACAGAAGGAGATGTCTCTGCTTGTGGTGGCTGGTTTGGGGTTTTGCTCGCTACTATTTTATGAAAATGTCTGCGTCTGTGAAATGGAGGCAGAAAGGCTCCAGAGCAGCTAGAGGAGGCAGCAGGAAAGCACCAAGCATGGCCTCTGGGACGGACGAGACAAAATTTCCAACAAAAAAAGGCATTTTGGCGCTGAGTGGCAGGGAGGGAATAAAAACAGAGAGAGCAAAGATAGTCCCTGCCATTTGTGTCTTGCCTTGCCAGGGAAAATAGGAGTTTAACTACACAAATACACCAGATTGTGCCAATTTTACCTGGCTCTGTCACCAATTTCTTTTCCATCCTGAGTTTTGAATAACCACGTGTTTTGTATGAACTGAGCATTAGCTCAGTTCAATCTCCCCACAGTGTTGCGGTTTACATGGTTCACTGGTTTTCCTGAGTCTAGCTGTGGTGCAGATATGTTGATGCCCTGACTAGGAAAAAAACAGGCCAATGTGCTTCAAAGTATTTAATGTATTTATCCACTCAGTATCCAGCGAGGTAGACAAATGGGCTTTCCGTGTTACAGAGGGGCATGGAGTCCAAAGGGGGAAAAAAAAAAGTGTTCTTAAGTGGTACAATGCTGCACGCAAAATATATATTTGTGTATTTCTGTATGTGTGTGTTTTCCTAAATGGATAGAGTGGGGTTAGAAAATGTTGTTAAAAAAAACACAGCCAGGAAGTCTAAAATTGTGGCTTAAAAATGACTGCAGCTGACAAAATTACCCTTTTAAGTAGAGGAGTCAGATTAGAGCAATGGAGGGAGCCCCTCAGCCCAGGATTGGCATGGACCTTGGTGGAGACAGCCTCTCTGCAGCACAAGGGGCCAAACCCCAGAGGTCTAAGAGCACTGTGAACCCCATCTTGCATGAGACCTTGTATTTCCTTCACCTACTGGGCTTGGCGAAGCAGCTCCCACAGGCTGTGGCGAGCCTCACCCAGGAAAGCGGGACCGGCACAACCCGTCTTACCAACCTTACTGGAGGTTAAGGAAGGAGCCCTGACCTCGAGCATCCTTTCTCCAGCTGTGTGACCCGCCTTTGTTTGAGACCTTTATTGTTCAAGTCCTGGAGAAGAATAGGCTGTCGCTGGGAGCAGATCTCAAGGAGAAAATTGCCACACAAGCGAAAACTGTCCTCATGTTCTGTTTCCAATAGAACCACATTTTTTTGGCTGCCTGGTTTCAATAAAAAGTCCAGAAAGAAAGAATTGAAGGGGGCATTGCTTTTTATGGAGTGCCAGCAAATAATTGCAAAAAGTTGCTTGTTTTTAAAGAATTGCATGACTAGGGACAACGCAGGCTGCTCAGGGCTGCACAGACATGCCAGAAGCAGATTTCTGCTTCTTACTCTTCTCCTTGAAAACGTCTGGCCTGGGCATTTATCTTCATCTTCTAAAGCTTCTCCTGATGCTGGCTATAGCAAGGACACAGCGAGCGGAAACATTAGCTGTAGCTCGGTTGCTTGACAGGAGTGTTCAGTCACAACAGTATTTCTTTATGAAGATATCGATCCTGGCACTTGACAGACTGCACGCAGGCGTTGGGGCTGGTGCCATTTCCCTTTGGCCGCCGCAAGGTGATGGTGTGGTTGGGGTGGAATTGCACCAGCAACTCTACATCTTCCGCTTCAAATTTCACTGAAGTTGGGCACGCTCTGTCTCTTCTAATAGCCTCAAAATAACCCTGAGACAAAACATTGCCAGAACATTATAGAAAGTCTTGTAGAATTTATGACTGTAAAAACACCAAGCATACAGATCTATGCTATATATAAATCATGTTGGGTTTTTTTTTTCCTCATCATTTACCCTTTTCTCCAGTGAGTGCTGTTAGCTTTGTATTTAACTGCTGTATTTGTACAAAGTTAAAGCACTTCTGGGTTTTGTACTCACCATCACTAAAATAGCAAGTCCCTCAAATGTTTCTGCTTTGCACCCCGTGGTAGCTCCTGCCAAACTCCCTTTGCATGTCTGTTCATGCCACAGAAAGTATCACACCTGCTGGCATCCGGAGTGCGCTTGTCGTGGGGTCAAGGAGCTTAGATTCCAGGATGTAGGAGTTTTTTGCATTTCAAATGCCACTCTTATTTGGAGCTTTTAGCCCAGACTTTACAAGCTATTGACAACGTGCTGACACCAGAAGCATTGGCAGGGAGATGTTTTGCCTCCGTTGGGGAGCCAGGAGGCTCTTCTGGTAGATGCATGGTCCCTGCTGGCTCCCTTCGAGGCTCAGCAGGTCCCACAGACATAGGCAGTGCTGGGACAAGCCAGGATGCTGTACCCCGCATCCCACAGTACGTCCTGCAGGATGCTCTTCCTCTGTATAAACATATGAGAAGATTTTGGAGGAAATTTCCATCAAATCTCTCTGTTTCATCCTAGAGCAGCTCTTTTTTTGTGCTGTTCTGTCAGTTTGGTACAGAGGCATGGATGTCGAGTGACCGTCAGAGCGGTCTTCTGCATTATAAGCACAGGACAATAGTTTGTTGTCTGTGGGATCAGTTGGGAGGCTCCTGAGGGCAATGACAGGAGAGGCTATAAATACTACAGGCATTTGCCCCACTTTGGGGCCAGATGGGGTAATGCAACCCCCCAGTGACAGTGCAGCTCTTGTCCCTCTGAGTTCAAAAAGCTTTGCAAAAAGCCCTGGAAAAAGTTTGCAGAAGCAGAACAGACAGCAGAGGGATTGCTGCTGGGGGCCCTGCAAAACCACTGTTCCCACTTGGTGGGTAATTGCAACAAAACATACCAAAGTCAGTTATTTTGAGAAATCTATAGCCATAGGTGCCACTCGGTCTTTTAACTCCCTTGGCTCATGGTTTCCCACCCTCCACAGCTCATCTTGAACCACTGTATAAAACATAACCCCTCTTTAGCGTGTTGAACACCACAGAGGGAGTGGGAGGAAGACTCCTGCTGCGTACCCTGGTCCACAGATAAATAGAGGTGGTAATAATAGTGATAAATAGCAATAACAATAGTGATAAATAGCAAAGAAACAGGACCATGGGTAGATGGTAACTGGCAGCAGAAGATAACTCTGTGCTTGGCCTTTCTCAGTCCAGGATGCAGAGCAACTTGGAGAGCCTCAGAGGGAGCATTGCTTCATATGCCGTTAACAATGTGCAGCCTCAGGATGTTTTTAACCTCTCTGGTCATGACGAGGGGGGCAAGAGTGTGGGAGCTCGGGCGAAATATTCAGGATGGCAAATTGCTGAACTTCTCAGAGGCAATCATAAACCTTAGGGATGGTGAGGCTCTTAGATGAAGAGAAGAAGACGACACATGAGGGAGGTCATGATTGGCTGGACCTCATCCTGCTGGGCTCCCAAAAATTCTGACTTTAGGGAATGGCGTGGGAAGGTGTCCTGCCATAATGGGAGAAATAAGACAGCTCTGCCTTGAAATGTCTGGGCAAAGATTAAATGCTACTGAAAAAAAAATGCTGTGATATTGTGCCAACAGGCCACATAGCTGTTCATGTTAAGATTAATTCCTCCCTCTGTAAGCGGCACGGGGCCCTGYGCCTGCCAATTAGCAAGTTTGGGGAATGCATCTTGCGCTGCCTCTCCTCTCCTGCAGCAATGCAGGCGCTTGCTGTGCCGCTGCCTCTGGTTGGGCTGGAGCATGTTCTTCTCTTCAAGAGGCTGAGAACTCATCACTCCGATTTTTTTAACATGATTTTATTAGTTCAAAGCAAGCAATGCTTGTTTTAATTAATGAATATGTTTCTCTCTTCTTGCTTCTTGGCTTACTGCCTGGTACTGCGTTTTCATGCCTCGAGAATAAAATGTTTCATTCAAAACAGAATCCTCTTTGTCCCTGTGTGTGGCCRCTGCTTGGAGAGGTGAGGGAACTGGGGAGGCATCAGCGGTTTCCATTTTGGGGGTGGAGGAGGAGGGAGGGAGAAATGGCCAGGATTACAGAAGAACTGCAAAGAAAAGGCAAGTTTTGTAGCACTCATTGCACTTAACTCTTCCAATTTTCCAAGAGCCATGGTAAATCCTATTTATGCAAATCCTCACCTTAGCAGCTTTTGAATATTCTTAGAGCCACTGGTGTGAACAGAAGTGGAAATTGGCAGGTATATAGCCAAACGCTACGTACCTGCGGAGCTTGCTGCAAAATTTTTGAGTAATGATGTGGCACATTTAACTTGTGTTTGCTGACCCCCAGCTACCCCCCAGCATCAGCTGTTTTTCACAGTTCTGCCTTAGCTTATCAGCCCTCCTCGATATTGGGCTAAATTCCAAATCAAGCAGGGGAATCAGCTGGCAATTCATTTGATGTGTTACATCTTTTTTCTCCACACTTAATTGAGCATTCCACTTCGAATAATCCTCAGCATTAGATTAAATCTCTATTGATCTCATTTTAATGAGCTCACCACTGTGACCAACAGCCCTTTCTCCCGTAGCAGATGGAGATGTGGCCATCTGAACATGCGGCAGAAATACTTTTGTTTCAGAGGACTGACACCTTCTCCTCCGTACGACCGTCCTTGGCACCCCATTACCCCTGAGTCTGCAGACCCAAAGCCAGCAGATATGTCCTGTTCTTTGCACCATGCCTTTGTGAGATTGCTATTGCAGTGAATTTCTGTTTAAACCACTGCCAATAACTTCCTGCTTAGAGATTTCATTTCTGAGCAGGCAATGTCCGCATTCATCAGTATGAAGGCAGGTAGCCGAAGGCTGTATGTGAGTTCTCTCCTATGCCGCAGGGAAAGCAGGCATGCTGGAGTGCTTGCAGCTCCCGACTGCCTGCTTAAGGGGATATATTACAAATTCAGGTCTGGGGCAAATCAATTTTGTGAGCTACAGAATTGATTCCACTCTTGCATTTCACCTTCAGACACCTGCATTTAAATTTCCACTTGAGATTAAAATATGAAAYGAAGGAAATCTCCCTTTCCTTCCTTATGAGGGAAAAAAAAAGTGATTAATGAGTGTTTAAATCCTAATGACAAACAAATCCTAATGACCCAGCACTTCTAATGTCAAATAATTTGCTGCACCGTAGCATTTTGTAGACTTCATGGACCAAAGGATCTTTAGGGTCAGCTAATCACACCTTCTACCTGACAAAGGTCATAGGCATTTTCTCGGTGATTTTTGCAWACAGCCTAACAGCTTGTATTTGAACTGAACAGTTTAACTCTTTTTGAAAGACCTTGATGTAAAGATAGCAGCATGGTGGGGGGGAGCAGTGTAGTGCTATGGAAGAGACAATTCGTTTAATTGAAATCTCATTCCCACATGGTTAAAAGCTTGTATCATCAAAAGATGTCATATACTAAATAATATTTTAAAGCTGAATGCCCAGTTTGGTGGTGTGTGGTTTTGTGACAAGTGACATTGCTTAAACACAGTTGAGATGCAGCCACCGAGGCAGGGACGTTGGCTTAGTTTTAGCATGAAGTTTGCAATGTGAATTTGCAGACGCTGCCCATCATAATTTTCAAGTTTGGTTATTGCTTGCTTGCTTTTTTCCTCTTTCTTATCTATGAGAGACAATATGTCTTGCATCAGCAGATTATGATTAATAGTCATGATGTGTAATGACATTAATTAGCAATAGCTATTGCTAATGATTAATAACAGCAGCTAAGTGAAACCTTGGCTGCAATGATTTATTTCAGTACTTTTATTGAGCTGTGCATCTGGCAATATTGTGATGCTCTAGTGTCTTCAGGGAGGAATGTTTGTGTGGGGAAGTGAAAAGCTGAGAAACGCTTTGAGTGAAGCAGGTGTGTGGACTTGTTCCTCCTTATTACTGCACACAATGACCTACTGGGAAATTTGGTTGCTTCAGTGGGATGGAAGATGGGAGCTCATCATGCAATGTGCCATGCGGCTTCAGCGCAGGTCCCCTATTGACCATGAGCTCCAWAAGGGTTTGGGGAGAAGGCTGTAATTGCTCATGTTGGAATGAGATGTGGGATCCCCTCTGTGCAGTGTCACAGGGTTCATAACACAGAGAAACCCTGTCTGGAGTGTAAGAGCTTTTGTCCTGGTGCTTAATSTCTGTGTCCCCACCTGGAGAGGAATTGCTCTTTCCTTCCACAGCACRTTGAGGCCTCACTTCAGAAATGGTGAACTGAAGCCGTGTTTAGATTACCAATGAAGTCCTGCCTTAGAGGCCAAAATGTAAGTTGTGTTGCATAGGTTTTATATAGCTCCTTCACAAGGAAGCAYTGTCTTAATGTCTGTAACGTGTTTTGACATTGGATGGGAGACAAGCCAGAAGCACAAARCAATAATCTCCAATGTGGCTAGGAAGGACCTGAAACAAATTCCAGCTCTGAACATCCCTGCACTTTGGTAAAACTCATCTCAAATTGGAAATGAGAATTCGCAATACGGGCACATAATTGTTGTTCATTACCCAGCTGAAAGGAACAGAAAGGGCCCCTCTTTAGCATGGCCTTAGTGCCGGTTTCACCTTCTGGGAAAACTGAACTTGCATTTAGATTAAAGTGCAATTATTCTTTTTTCCTCCTGCTTCCTATTAATTATATGCAATTTACTCTGAAAAGATCTGTTACTGTGCTAATCTTAGCAATCACCATACTGCAGCAAAAACATTGCACAACACTCTACATCTGTAAATGCTTCCAGAGATGAAATTTCAAATTAAAAAGCAGCAACAAAAATATCCTGGACTACTTTTACAATTACCCTCTGTGGAACAAAGGTTTCTAAGAGAAACATTTTCCTTTCCTTATTTATAGTCACTTCTCCTACCACTCCTACCACTGCAGTTGTTCTTGTGGTCTATTCTTTCTAATTTAAGTTGCAGACAGCATGAGGCAGTACCCAGTTATTTGATTTGTCTTGAATGAGCCAAGCAAACAAATGATGCAGGCTGTGTAATAATAGTCAACTTGTTCTGGGCAGGGACTTACAGTCTGGTTTATACAGAAATGTCCAACTAGCTTGAAGGAAGTGTCGGGCAACAGAAAGCTGAGTGGCTGGAAATCTTTCAGTTAAGAGCTAGTGGTTGGAGTGTGACTCCAGGTAATTGTGATGGAAAGATYGTTTCCGAGCGTTGGGAGATCCCGTAGTGTTTTACATGGTACAGATGAGAAAATGTGTATATAAGGAGATGTGAAAAGGTGAAAACCACAGAGAGCACCACTGCCAAAGTTTGACTGACACGAGTCAGAAGTCGCTCCTGCACCGCAAGCTGTTTTTCTCTGCAAGCTTTGTTGAAGCTCACAGACAAGGTTGTGAGAAGGAACCCTGACCTCCTGTGGCCCACATCATAGTTTTTTCGAGGGGACTGGGCTGGCAGCAGTCAGGTAACAGCCACCAACAGTTAAGATGACCCTCTCCACTGACATCCAAGGAGCAAAGGCCTCAGAGTGTCCTACACTGGGCCCAGTTACTTGCAAACCAGTTCAATCAACTGTTTTAGAACAAGGCACTGTCTTTTTAGTGATCTTTGTCAACTGCTTTGAAGACCGTTACAAGAAACATCCATTTTTATTGCCTTCACAGCTGGTGATAGTCTGTGACCTGAAAGGTCCGAAGGATYGAGCCAACAAATTCTTCTTGGTTGAAGAAATGATCCTGGTACAGTTGCAGTCCAGCCAACCCTGCCTAAGCAGCTACCACACCCTGAAAACTCCTGGGCATGGGACTCATTTGACTATATGTGGATCTACAGTGTGGGTCCTGAGAACTCACTCAGTCACCTTTGTAATCAGTAGGGTAAGTGGCACCAGGCAGTTGAACACAGGCTGTAATTAATCTCCTGAAGAAGACACCTGCATTTGTTTGGGTGAATGACACCCTACACTTAATGCCGATGATTAGACCTCTTCTAACCATGATGACTACCCAGACCATTAGTTCAGATGAAGACTTCTTGGGTGACATTGAGTTGCCTTAACAAAGCTGACAAGAGTGATGCTGGCTGCCATTGCAGAATGTGCAGGTCTCCTGTATGTTCAGTGTCACATCTGCCAGCCCTGTATAGGGGTCTYGGGTGACACAGAATATCCCATATGGACTAGGTATCTAGTACCTAGATAGGCAATTGAATCCCAACCCTGAATTTTGTGGACTGCTRAAGTGAGGTGAGATGAATCATATCCTAAGTGTCATTGTCTGATCTGAAAATCTTCAAAATTCCTCTGAATGTCCCTAATMGAAGACCAGAGAGGGTGACAAACCAGCTAAGGATGGGTTTAGTGAATACCGCACTCCTCCCAACAGTGCTGAGCCCCAGAAGAAGGCTTTGAAAGCCAGGCTGACAGAAGGGGCCCATTTTGCAGCCCGTGGGCTGCACAGAGAGGAGGTGTTCTGGCGCAGCCATGTGCTTTGTGTTTCTTGTTGGTTCATTCCATCCAACCCCCTGGTCAGTGTTTGTGGTGTCATGTTGTCCRTACAAAATGCCTTGCTCTCCCTGGCGACTGCAGAAGGAATTCAGCATCCCTCACTGGGCTTTCGAATCCATGGTGGGACCAACTTTGCTGAAGCTTTTGTGAGTCTTTGCTCTGACACATAAAAATAGGTTGTTTAGTGCCTGGAACATGGCTACAACTACGGAGTGAGAGTTTGTGGGGCTGCACATTCCCTGATCTGAGCTTRATGATAAATGAGTACATTAGACTTTGCACTGAATTTCCACACAATGATGTGGCTGGTTGACTCACAAAAGTAATTTGAAACCAACTTTAAAATTTATTCCCTTTTGCTWTTGGTGCAGTCCGGCGTGCAATTTTTCAGTGGTAGCGCTGAGCTAAGTAGACTCAACAAGGGTTAAAAGGGCTTTAAGAAAAAAAGGGAGTCATGTTTGGTCAGGTTATTATTATCCCAGATCGATCCCTGCAGGATTTATTGGGCAGCCCATGGAAAGTTGCACTGGCACAACTGAGTGGGCAGCACAAGGAGATGTTGGGATTGCTTGAACTGGCATAGTAGCTAGAAAAAGTGTTTGCCAGCCTTCGGCATAAAGGGAAAGTACTCCTTTAAAGTGAAACCCAGTGGAGTGACTTATCTACTTACTGACTTAGCTACTACTGACTTASCTACTACTGACTTATCCACTACTGACTTTATCCACCCAGCGCAGTAGAAAAAGACAAAAGATAGTAGAAGGCCAGGTCTTTTTAGGTTTTGTTGAAAAGAACTTGATACACAGAGAAGATGTTCATGGAAATGTGTTCAAGACTTTTCGGTAGATAGTATGGCCAACTTTTAGGAAACTCCTCAGCATAATTCATGAGCACAGAGCCAGAAAATGAAAGCTAGAAATGAAAGTGAGGCAAAGCAAGACAAAACTAATTACCTTAATGATTAGTAAGCTTCAGTATCAGAAAGAATATTGTAGCCTTAAAGCTAGTGACTAATAAAATAACAATTTCTGATCTGAATGTCAAAAAAATGCCTACAGATTTTGTATGTGTAGTTTGTTAGAGTCTCACCCTAAGATCACTACGTGAGACTGATTTTTAGAGAAAGCATAAGACTTGACTTCTCAGAACTGAGCCCTTTCACACCATCTGAAACACGTGATCCCCCATCACTGGGGACTTCTGGAAACTTAGGAGTTCATGGCCGTGACTCTCAAGTGAACTAAGGTAGCTTGGCATCTCCTTTTCCACTGAGCAAAGTGCTGAGCCCCACTAGCTGCCTTTAAAACCTCAGCCTTTGTTTGTTATTACCACTATACATGGAGTCTAGCCCCAATTTAAGTGTAATACATTGAGCTTATTATCCTCATTTTCCAGCATGGCAGAACTGAATGCAATTACAAAGCCTCTTAGAGGTGATTTGACTATGCAGACACTCTACAGCCTGCTGATTTTTCAGCCACATTTAGCGCCTGTTGAAGAACAGAAATCCTTCTAGGCTGATATTGGAGCCATCTGGTGATGTCTTTTTCAGTCCAGTAAACAATTCTGGGTTCAGTTTAGAGGATATCAGTATATAACAGCTTATTTAAGAGCCAAAATGGATGAACATAGACTGGGTGTCTATGAAAAACACATATACCTTAGCAATGCTGTATGAGCGGAGAGATGGAAGTGTGAAGCAATGATTATTCCTAACACTAATCCCTAACGGTAGACAGGAGAAACCTGAATAGTTTCTCTTCGAGCATGGGTTAGGGGGTTTGATGGAATTTCAGTGTCATCTCTGGAAACGACAGCAAGCCTCCTATTTTGTGGGATGACTTGAATGTAGAAGTGTATCTGCATCGAGTGGTCTCCTGCTGTACCGCTTGGAGCAGAATAACACCATTGATCCAGCAGGCTGCGGAGGGAGATGCAGCATTGAAAGGATGCACAATATCTGTTATATATATGATCAGGCTGCGTTGCTCCCCCAGAAGTGTTCTTCTTCACCACGCAAAGCCCCTCGCTCAGCACCGTGTCCGATGGAAGCAGGTCACCCAACGCACCTTCTTCCCACGCCCCGGCTTTTCTTTAGACCCTTCCCATCCGTGATGGGACCAGCCTAACTCTGTGGGACTGGCAACCTCTCATGAGCTCATACCCGTGGCTGGCTTTGCCGCTGGCAGCTCCTGAACTTTCTGTTTCAGGCCAAGCTAATTTATGTGAACAATATGACTCAGTGTGGGCAGCGATTTAGAAATAAGCCTCTTCTGCCAGTGTTTCTAAAGAACAGAAAGGTCTTTTTGTTATTGGTTTTTCTCCTAATTGAAGTGTCTCTCCGTAACTTGTATTGACACTGTGTGTAACTCTGGCAGTTATAGGAGCCCGTTCACTTATCAATATGATACATGCTCACATATCCAGCTGCTCACATCCCTCCCTGTCCCTCCAGGTCAGTTTTTCAGGCAGCAGATGTGTCCCTGTCACCCCCTACTTCTGCACACTAATTCAGTACACTTGCTTTCTGCATCAACGCCCGCAGCAGTACAAGGCCATGCTGAGAGCGGGGAGAGCGCTGCAGCCCCTTTTCCTTTAGATTCCTCCCTAACAACTGCCCTTCCCCCACATATCTCCACGGGGTGAATCAATAGGAAAACTTCCAGAAAACTTCAAAACAGCATCAGCCAGATGAAGGGACCCTGGTCCCTTCACTGCCAGACACTGGAGGCTCTCCCACCTCGCTGTCTAGCAAACCACTACATTGTGCCCGTGACCAAGCCACATGCTGGTACTTGTTGCAATCAGGAGCTTCACCTGGTGCACTTCCATTTCTCTTTTATCAACAGTGGCCCTCGTGCTGCCAAGTGTTAATTAGATTACACATTCTCCAAGTCTGCAGCCCTGCCTGTCAGTCTGTGCTGCGAGGCATTCGCGTACTTTCAGGTGATGTTAAGCCATAACTAATACTTTTAAAATTAACTGCTAGAGGACAACGTTTCAAGATGGTTCTCAGACATTTCACATTATGAGCCATATTTTATGGCAGAAATTAATTCTCACGGTCATTCATGACTGCATGTTTCTTCCCCTTACAGCCCTTTGCTTCTTCCCTGGCATCCACTGTTGTTCTCTGCATGGCATGGAGGTATTAGGAGGCTGAGAATGAGATTTTATCATATTTTTGATCCTAATTAATGGGTAGCTGTTGTTGGAGAGGATGGTCAGGCTCACCAGGCTACACATTTCCACTACGTCCATTGTGCTGATCCTGCTGCGTGCTGGCGCTGGGAGCTACACCAGCAAAAAACCTTCTGTGGCATAAAAACTGGATGGCTCTGTGCTGGTTTAGCTCCCTGGACTGGCACAATGTGGGTCAGGGACACTGCGGTGCAGTGAAATGGAAGTTGCAGGATGCATGCCGGGGTCAGGGACAGCATCAGGGAGCCGGACATCCTTCTTGGCAGTGGTTAAAGGTAGGTTGGCTCCACTGTATAATAAAATCACTGTTACCCAGACCCCTACGGAGCTGTGTATCCTGTAACGGCTGCCCTTCAGTACCAGTGTGAGAAGTGATGTATTGAAATTTGTTCAACAAATGCAATCTCTTTTCTTCTTCAGGAGCTAACAGCAGGTTATTATTATTATCACGTTTATTTCGTGTTTCTCACATAATTTTTTTTCAGTAAGTCATGGCTTATCAATTACCCATTAGCAGCTCATGGCAGATGGGTTAAACTGAACTGTGCTGTCAGTTTTGACTGGACACATGAATCACAAGTCAAATTCATCTTCTCTGGCTGGAGAAGTTAATCCAGAACTAGCTCTCCTTTGCGGATATTCACAAATGACCTCCACATGCAGTTCCATAGCAGGCAGCTACTCCCTAGGCATTTCCTTCAAATTTGTGTTTATATGAACATTCCTCACTGTGAACTAAGCAAAAAGCAAAAAGTAGCAAACATGAGCTGGAAGCAAACAGAGGCCAAGTGATTGCAGTTCAGGTACTCTTCATCGTGTACAGCTGTACAGGGTTCGCGAGGAGAGTCAGTGGAGCTCAGTATATTCCAGATTTTCCTACAGCAAACCCTGTGTAACTGAGATGAATCACAGCTTGATGATACAGCGATGTAAGTGGCAGCTCCAGGATTTTCCATCCATCCCCTGCTATTGCTGCTTGTTTTCATATGGCCGCTTGTTTTCATCTCTGCATTGCTCCCATAGATGTGCAACCGTCCCTGCAGCTGGACAGAAGATGGGATCTTAAGACAACACTGTGAGTTTTCCATAGGAGAACTTCCTTTGCTGCCTTTGGCTTTCAGGGTAGATTTCCATGCATGAGTGAACAAGTACAGCTCTTTGCACTGCAAAGAGGAGAGACTGTTCTGCATATTGGAATTTATCTCAATAGATATCCGGAAGAACAGAGCAGGCTGGGCACAGGAGATCATCGTAGCAGCTGTATTTCAAATTCTCCTTTCTCCTTTGCTGTCAATATGCCGGTGCATACAATGTATGCTTTGTACAGATCCAGCATAAACTGAGTAACACAGGAGTAGAAAAGTCTAAAATTGGAAACCAAATTAATTCAATATTCTCCTAAGTAGGACAGTCATGATTTACAAGGCAGTTCATTCATTTATCAAGCTCCTTATCAAAACTACCTAGGTTTTTACCTACTGGAAAGTTCTTCTAGGACACCTTGGAGGAAGTTGTCCTGCATGGGCATCTTCTTCTGGAACAAATAGGCAAGGCACCAATTTCTCTTAGGTGTCACTTTATAACCCGTACCTTTATACTAACTTTGGGATGATTGCTTGAGAAGAGTGCCTAGAAGAGACTAAAGACTTTGCATTGCTCCTGTTTCTCTGGAGGTAGAGTACAAATAAACTAGCAAAAGGAGATTCTGTATCATTGTTTTCAATGAAGGTGCAATTTTGATGACAACTCACATTTCAGATTCCATGACCATTTATTGTGGCATTTTCATAGCAGCTATTCTGTGCCTGTACTGGTATTTTAGACTGTGTTCCATGTTATTTTAATGGCTTTTCCATTTATTAAAAAAAAATGCATGGAAATTACTTGCTTTATTCTCATCATCATTCACCTACAGTCAAAGTTGTAGGTGGATCTTGGTCTTCTGAATTCATAAGGCTTGGGGTTTTGTTTAAGATTTTCCTAAGAAGTCCTTTATTTTCCCTTCATGGTCACTTCTTTACTTGATATATTGGGAAGGGGTTGAATCAAAACATGTCAGAGCCTTGTGTTCAAAACTTCCTACAGGATATGGATACTCCTTACTGAAGTTAATAGGAATGAGGTATCCAAAGTCCTGGTAAATCAGATGGGATTTAGACTACCTCTGCCCTTCCTAAGGGAATGAGATAAGCAGCAAAGTGAATCCTGAGGTCTGCCAGCCTACAGATCCCATCTTCCCTCACAGTAGGTGATCTCAGGAACTTCTGAACAAAACTGGAGGCTTCTTGATTTGGTAATCTGAGAGCATCTCAGGGCTGCTGGGAGAGAGGCAGGAGGCATGGCAGACAAGCATGCCATGCTTCCCTTAGTGCAGGCAAGTGAAAGCTCTTCTCCATGACAGTGGTTCACATTCGAAGTACTGGGAAGCCATAATATAGACCCCTGAGGTCATCTACATAAGGACACACTGGGTTACACAACCTTATGCATCACACCCAGCATGTACGTGCCTTCAGGTGTCGCGCTTGTGCTCACCTGAATTACTCAGTCTGACAAAGGTTTGCTTCCTGCACATCTGTGTTCCTGCCAGCAGCACTCTGTAACGTGAGTCACTCTGTAGTGTGACAGCTGGTTCCTACCCATGTCTGCTAAAACCTTTACACCTCTTCAAGCTTCCCAGAGAGGTCAGCTTTGTGCTGTGAGCCCAGTGCAATATATGGGAATGGGTTTAGTGAAAAGAGTCAAAGCAATACATTCCTTGGGGTAGCTCAGGGCTCCAGAAAGATCTCTGCAGTCAACGCAAGTCTCAAAAGTGCTGGTGTTTCACTTCATTCAAAAGTTGTTAAAACCTAGGAAGGGATGAAATGTACTCCTCATGAGAGGGAAGCATGCTTGTTTACCTTTCGGTGGTTTATTTTTGAGGAAATGACCACAAGGCCCTTCTTGAGCTGTTTAGCAGCTGCTCTTTTTCCATCATTTATTTTGCTTTCCATACTTTCCAGAACTTCAAGAAGAAGTCATAACCCCACCATCCCAAGAAGAAGAGCGGTATGAGACTGGTTAGATGATTTAGCCAGTCCTCTGCTTTCCCAGGCAATCAGTGCAGATAAATTGATTGTCAAAACCAAAAAATCATCATTGAAATGATCAGGAAATAATTCACATTGGCTTATTCGATGAAGCCAGATTGTCGCCTGCATGAACTTCCCTCTTAAAAGGGAGGGGAAGGTTTGGCTGTCTGGGAGCTATAAACGTGTTCCTGATTCACTGCACAGAATCATTTCAGCACACACTAATAACAGCTTTCCCTTGGGGACTGACTGCAACTGGCAGCTGACAGCAACTAACTTGTCTGGTGCTTCCTCCCCTTGTTTGGCCGGACTCCCACCCCCAGGTTTTTAGGGGACGTGGTGAGAAAGAGGCATTTCCTGCCCCTTGGAGATGTAACCGAAGGGAGGCGAGTGCTCATCTTGCAGTTCTGAAAACGTGAAGAGGACTGACCGCAGCAGGGAATTTTGCTTGTAACATTTTGGGGTAGGTAGAGGAATCCTGACATGGGGAAACAATGCTGCTCTCTGAGTGTCGTGCACTCACTTGTATATCTGACTGAAAACAACAATAAACAAAACACTAAGAGGAAATTCTGGAAAAAATATCCCAACTCCGGCTCTTCCGGCACCTGAAGGTTGCAGTCTGGAAAATACAGATCCAGTGGGAGCACCTTTGTCCCAGCCTTTCAGATTACCGTGAGGTCTCAGCTCTTCCAGCAGCATAAGAAGCTAAGTGCAGATTGGTATTGTACTGTTGCTTTGTAGAAACTAGTGAAAAAAATTGAATTAGTGGACACATGGGTAAATGTGATGTGCTGTGGAAGAGTCAGCATGGCTTTTATAAAGGGAAGTCCTGCCATATGGTCCCACTGGATTTCACTGAAGGTGTCAACAAGCCTTTGGATAAAGGATATCCTGTTGATATAACCAGCTTTTATTTCCTGAGAGCTGCAGACAGCATCTCTCACCAAAGGCTTTTAAGGAAAGTCAAGGCGTAAATGGAAAGGTCCCTGGATGAATAAAAAAGGAATGAATAAAAAAACCTAGGAAACAGTAGGAGCTCATGGTCAGGTCTTGTGGTAGAGGTTGATCAGCAGTGGTGTCCCCTGGAGATATGTGCTGTTTGCTCAGCAAAACACGTGAGCTGGAAAGGAGTAAACAGTGAAGTGACAAGGTTTAGTCACAATACAAAACTACTCTGGGTATTAAAGATGAGGATAGACTGTGAAGAATTGCAGAATCTCAGTGACTGGACAGTGAAATGATGCACAAAGGGAAAAGCAGCCCTCAGTTCCCATGTGGCCCTGAGCTGGCCATTACCAGCCAGGAGTGAAAACTTGGGGCTATAATAGATAGTTCCATGAAAACGTCAGCTAAGCATTTAGTAGCAGTCAATAAAGCAAATCAAATGTTAGGAATCACCAGGAAAGGGACAGAGAACAAAATAGAAAACGTTGTAATGCAACTGTATAAATCTATGGCTCTTCTAGTTTGAATCCTGTGTGCAGCTCTGGTTCTCTCACTAATAGAGCTAAAAAGATTCAGATGAGGATGATAGGAGTACAGAACTACTCGATATAAGGAAGAACTAAATAGGTTCACCTCTTCAATCTAAGAGATGACCAGGATAAATCTATAACATCATGAACATCATGGAGAAGGTGAAGAGATTGATTTTTCATTGCATTTTCCAACAAAAGAATAAGGATGCAGCAATTTTAAGTAGGAGAGGACAAGCTCAAAGCAAACGGAAGGAAGTGACTCTTCATGCCTGTAGTTAAACCTTGGAACTTCCTGCCACAGTGTGTTGTGGGAACTAAAAGCTGATGTGGCTTCAAAAGCATCCCTTCAAGCAGCCTCTCCAAGGAAGAGAGAGAGATTGAGGGTTATTAATATACCGAGCCCACCTTTTCAAGAAGTCCCTGAACTGCAAATCATTGCAAACTGGGAGTCTGCTTTGTCCAATTCTTACCCTCTTCTGAAGCATCTACTTTGGCTGATGTCAGAGAAGGATTCTTAGAGACAACAGAGATTGGTTCTCAGGCTGCACTAAATCAGGGAATAAGCTCATGCACTGACCATCAACACAATCACAGTGGTTAGAGTATTGCACATTTTTCTCAGCGTTGCTATGCATTTAAGACCTCAAGGATCTGCTAGGTAGCAGACAAAGCAATGATCTCAGACATTCGGGTGCTTTTTTCTTTTTATCTTATTTCCTAAAGCCTGTGCTCGCCTTGCTGTCCTTCGGCCTGTTATCTCCAAATTTTTGTTTCTTCTCTTACGGGAACACCATTTGCAGTCATTAGCAGTTTGAGGATTTTGCTACTATCCACTGCATAAAAAAGGTAGAATGACCACAAAAGACGTGATTTCTTAGTATATTATTTCAAGTGCTATATTTAACTAAATTACCCCCTCTTTTGGAATTGTTTGTTATTCCTTTGGTGATAGAACAGCATCCTGTTTGCCTGCACACATTGCAGCTGCAGAGTTTAGTGAAATCCTCATGGGTTTCTTGAAATAGCTTTATAACTGAAACCTCCCAAACACTGCACTGTACTTCTAATTTATTTAACCAGATCCTAGTATGAACCAAGACTGTTCCTATCACATTGTTGTTGTTCTTCAGAACGCATGACCATAGTGTTTGTTTAGTGCAAGTGCATAAAAATACCCCTGAATTATGCAACTTTATCTTTACCAAACTATGTGACTCAGATTGGGCAAATTCCAGAAGGTATGTTTGCTTCCATAACCTTAACTCAATTATGCCGCACATCCTATGTGAATAATCCATTGTCAACCACAGGAAATACGGATCTCGTTGAACTACCACAGGCTGATTACAGACAATGATCCATAAACTGGTAGTTCTGAGTAATATTAATCACTTTCCTGAACATTTGAATTTAGATATATGGCTAGGTAATTAATTCAGCACTAATAAATTTGGAGAGTTTGTAAGTGTTAAGTTGTGCTACTGTTACGGCAAACAGCTACGTCTTCTAGTAATATTCCTTGCTTTCTATATTCTACAAGTATTTCTCTACCTCACAGGGAAAGACTGGGAGCTAGGATTGCTTCTTGCTTTTCAAAGAGGTGATCTTCACATTGAGGTTTTATTTTGTAAATACAGAATAGGACTGGGTGCAACCTAAAGCAGGCTTATGGATTAAGGATTCTGGTGTTAATTATGCCTAATAATAATTGGGTAGCTTTGAAAAATATTCAGAATCTGAACATTTGCTGCTACATAACAGCAGAAAGCAGAGTTGAAAAACTGGCTGGTAAAAAATCCAGATGAGCCAGCCCCCAAGTAATTCCTGGGAGATGAGAAACAGATTGGACAGACTGCCACTGCTAGGGGTTTCACAGTCTTCCTAGGCATTTAGCCACTGTCCTCTCTATCAAACAGGTTTCTGTCATCTCTAACTTAACTCTTCTGTTTCAGTTTAAACTTGCTACACCTGACCCACCCCCAAGGGACATGGAGAGCAGTTTACATTCTCCTCTTCCACAGCTACCTTGCCCACTGTCATATAAGATTCTCTGAGGAACTCTGGGCACAAGAACCTGCCTTCCTTATAAAAAGAGAAATGAGGATGAAGATGTTGGCTGCAATAGATTGATTGGCCAGCATGTTACACAAATATGCAGAGTGGCAGCTTGTTGCTCTTTGGTTAATGGTGTAAGCCTAAAATTAAAAAGCACAAGTATGACATATCTTCATTCCAGACTACTCTCCTCACCCAAGATGATGTTTCTCAAAGGTATCTGGACACTGGAATCATCTTCATGCAGAGGCTCAAAATTGCATCAAGAATAAAATTAATAAAATAGCAACATTATCTGTCTGCAGTCCAAAAAAATGAACAGGGGCATTGTAATTTTGAAAGTTACCGAAGAAGAGCTCGCTCCATACTGACACCATCATGGCAAGTCAACATGCTGGGGTAAGTGACAGTGTATTTCATCTAGGAGAGGAGGACTCCTTAGAAAGGGAGCTAATGATGGTGCCTTCTGCATGACAGATGATCTCACATATGGAATCCATTTGGCCACAGGCAGAACCACCCACCGAGCTGGTTACAATGATCCTCAACTCTGTGGCTCTGCGCAACTCCAGCAACTCTGCCAGGACAGATGGGTTTACACCTAGTACTTAAATCTTCATTACCTCCGACCAGCAGATTAAAGAAAAAAGAAGAGCAAATTGTGGAGATACAAGACTCTAAAGCACGCAACAGCTGACAATATAGGAGATGTTTACGTTTGTTTGGTATGTCTGTTGCATGAACATACTGAGCAGCAGTGGGAGAAAAAGGAGTCACTTCCCAGATTATTAACTTTATTTCAGACCTTATCGTTTCAATGTACAAAGATGCAGTCCTCAGCACTGATCTATGTATAAGCACAGGAAGCCCCTGTGTCAGCATAAAGCTCTGGACCTGCACAAAGATGAACAAGAGCACAAACACTCAGAAAGTGCCATCTTAAGGGACCAGTCTTGGACTGTAAAACAGAAATTACATTGTGAAACTTCATGAGAAGAGATCCTGGCTAAGATCTGGGCAAGAACCTTGGAGATCCTTGAAATACTGTAACAGGGGAAGAAAACACAGGCAAATAAAATGCAGAAGGGCTCTGACCATATGGACTGGGGAGTCAACTTTCTCCTTTGCCAGGTGAGAGCAGAGGTTACGGATAAGGAGTTGTACTGCTGAGCCACAGCTTTTCTAGAAATTCTGTGTTGGAGGACATTTCCCATGTGACAGGCTCAAAACCTGCATCTCTTCCAGAGTATGTGGGAGCTGCCCCTGTTCCTTCTGGCACCCTTTTGAGCCTCCTTGCAGTGCTTAAAGATGCTGCTTGGGGAACAACAGTGGAAACCAGAAAGGCTGAGAAGGGTGTTAGAGTCGCATTGCACTGTATATACGATTAGGGCGCTGTATATAGGATTAGGGCACCGTACCCAGTGGAGATGGGCTTCCCTGAGTTTTCAAATATAAATCTCTTAACCTTATTGCTCATCCACCTCCATTTTTCTTTCCCAGCCCAATTGCAGGATTGGGTGTGTGGTCCATGCTCTAGGGAAGAGGGGCACAGTCCTGGGTCTGCAGGCTTCCTGGCATTGAACAGTTTGCAGGTCAGAGAGAAGAAGCGGAGCACAAAAATCATCACCTTCACTGAGTGGCATTTTGGTGAGTGTGAAACAAGGGAGTTTGGACTCAGTCTGGCAACCTGCAACTTCGTGGCAACTGATGGGTGCGATAAGTACATCCTCAATGCTCACTTGTCTTGTTCCTGCCTCATCTTATCCTGCCCCTTGCTTTTCTCAGTGACGTGTTTAACTTTGTGCTTTTTGTACAGCTAATACTTGGGTTTTTTCCCCATTTTGATGGTTATCACCACTGACACCAGAGTTGCAGAGCAAGAAACCCCAGTGAGCGCTGACTGATCAGGATTAGGTGGTACCTATAAGTGGCTGGCAGAGACAAGGCTCAGACCAAACACATCTGCTCAACAATTCACACCGCACACAAGTGCTGCCCTTGCCTCCAACTGAAATTCTAATGAACTGCAAATTGCAAACAAAGTTACCAGCAGCTTATCACTTGCGTAAAGTGCTGAGGATAAAGAAAGGTTGCAAGGAGTTGCTAAAAAATACAGGAAGACGCAGGAAAAGTGTTCCATTAAAACAAATTAAGGGCAAGGAGAGACTGGTGGTTTCTAGGGCTATACTAAAGGGCTTTCATGAACGGCAGCTCCCAAAGGATAGTATCAATTATCTGTGTCTAGCCTGGGCAAACTGGTTGCTGTGTCAGCATCAATGCACAGACAGTTTTTCTGATGTCATCCTAATCCACATTAGAACAGTCATCTCTTCTCTCCTTCTCCACCCCATTCCTCCCCGCCTCTCACCAGCATAAAGCTTTATTTACACTCTGTTTTTCTTCCTCATCTTTAACATTTCTCTCTTTTCTCACCCTCCCCTCCCATAACCTCTGTGTACTCTCACTGCTTGCAACCATCTTCCTCCTGTCCTTCTCTTTTGGTCATGCTGTCCCTGGAATTGTTCCTTTATCACAGACAAGATCACAGCTACCCCAGATCATTTTCCAACTCTTTGAGTCTTTTCATACTGTTCCCTTAACTGTAATTGCTTCTTTCTCTACCTAGACAATAAATCCACAGCAGAGCTGATAGTTTCATGATTTCTAGTTCACAGACACTTCCTCCCATGTATGTAAAAAAATTAATAGAAACGGAGGAAATTCTGTGGCTTTCTTCCCTAAATCAGGTAGATATGGGCTACTGTTTGAACCTGTTTTAATCTTGAGTTGTTTACCTCATACATAATAATCTTAAATATATTCCTGACATATGGACTGGTTACTAGAGAAACAACTGGGAAGCCCATTTTGGGTTGGATTGCTTGAGAAAACAAAAATCTAAACCAAAGCTTGTGTTTAGTCCTAATGGCTACTTAGCCTGAATCCATTTAGCAGAAACGTATCTGTGGAAACCTTGCCCACAGCCAATCTCCAAATCCACTTTGACTCTGGGTTGCCTCGAGCTGGTATGCCACCGGTGTGGTCTGACAGTAAGTGTGGAGGACAGTTAAGCTTCTAGCTCTGGTGCTTTCCTCTACCTCTGTTTCCTCCATGGGTCTCTCTACTTAGATACTTACATGGTCTCCAGCTTCTCCTAAGTTGAACATCCCATAATCTTGAATAGTATCTTCCTGCCAGTGTAACAGGATGTTCTTATTAACCTCATTCTATTAATGTGGAAGTTAAAGGGCTGCTAAGTGACTTGCCCATGGTCATAGATATCACGTAACTCACAGAACAGGGCCATCAATTAAACCAGTGCAGAAGAAGCTTGTGGAGATTCTTAAGTGGAAGGCACTCCAGAGAGAACAGTAATTATCATAATTATGGTAGTCATTAACTACTTGCTTCTTTGAAAAAACAAGCACATATCAGTTATGGTTGGGTCCTAGTCATGATGTTCTGGCATGTGCTCATCAGCTAACTGTCATAACTATTGAGTGCTCTGCAGTGAGACACTCCCGCTCAGTCTCCGAGGCAAGCAGCTCCAGTACTGGCACGATCCACATCTATAGAAGAAACCCCTAGGGAGCGCTAGCGACCAGGGCGGGCAAATAGGATGCTGTAACTCTGCCGGCTCAACCAGGGAGCAATGGTATCCACCCAGCAGAAAGCCATGGCCTCTCAAAGCTCTGCACCCACCACGACTGACACAGCTTCCCAGACAGAGCTCTGGTGGGAACATGCTGCCACCCAGGTGCCAGGCTGCAGGCTGTGCCCTGCTCTTATGCCAGTACTGGACGGCAGCAGTGAGCACACCTGTGGGAGGCGCACCCAGGTAGAGGAACTCCTCAGCTTAGTGGCAGAGCTCCACGAGGAGGTGAGTAGGTTGAGGAGTATCAGGGAGTCTGAGACAGAGATAAGACCACTGGAACCGCACCCTACCATCCCTGGGACAGACCTGTCAGGCAGACAGGGCACATGATACGGAGGATTCCCTATCCTCTCTCCACCCGGCAGAACGCGATGACTTAAGAGATAGAGGGCAATGGCGACAAGTTCCTGCCTGGCGCAGCAGGCGCATCTCCTGCGTGACCACCCCACCTTCCCAGGTGCCCTTGCATAATAGGTACAAGGCTCTGCAAGTGGGACCGAACAATGATGAGGAGGATGGTTCATGTAGCTTGGAGGTGTTGCCGAGGTTAAGTTGGCCTTCGCCCTGCATCAAAACTGCTTCCATAAAGAAAAAAAGACAGGTCATTGTCATAGGAGACTCTCTTCTGAGGGGAACAGAAAGCCCAATATGCCGACTGGACCCACTTCTTAGGGAAGTCTGCTGCCTCCCTCGGGCCCGGGTTAAAGATGTGACGAGAAAACATCCTACCCTGGTACGGCCCTTGGATTATTATCCATTATTGATTTTTCATGTAGGCAGCGATGAAGTTGCAACAAGAAGTCCGAGGGGGGTCAAGAGAGACTTCAGGGCCTTGAGACGATTAGTTAAGGGTTCAGGTGCACAAGCAGTGTTTTCTTCTATCATTCCAGTTGCAGGGAACAATGAGGGAAGAAACAGGAAGACCCAGCTGATCAATACCTGGCTCTGTGAGTGGTGTCACTGGCAGAATTTTGGGGTTTTTTATCATGGGTCAATCTACATGACACCAGGCCTGCTGGCGACAGATGGGGTACACCTGTCTCAAAGGGGGAAAGGGATCTTTGCACAGGAGTTAGCAGGGCTCATTGAAAGAGCTTTAAACTAGATTTGAAGGGGGAAAGGGATAAAACCAGGGTTGCTGGAGATAAGCCTGGGGGTGGCATGCCAATGTTTGAGGGATGGTGTGCTAGCAAGGTCCTTCAGTCTGCTCCATGATGTGCAGAGTACACTGGAGCACATTTGAAATACTCCTGTACTAATGCACACAGCACCTTAGCCATCTCATTGGGGGTAGGGGATGGAGATCCATGCAGCAGCAAAGACGTAAGGGTTGTTGATGTGTTAGAAACCACGGAAGCACCTGAGAACAGTCACATAGGAATTAGGGCTTCTCCCCCAATAAAGGCAGTGGGATCAATAGCCCAGCTGAAGTGCATCTACACCAATGCATGCAGCAGGGGCAATAAACAGGAGGAGCTGGGAGCCATCGTGCACCTGGAAAACTATGATATCACAGAACATGGTGGGATGACTCACACAACTGGAGTGCTGCAATGGATGGCTATAAGCTCTTCAGAAGGGATAGATAGGCAAGGAAGGAGAGGCGGTGGGGTAGCCCCATATGTTAGGGAGTGTTTTGACTGTCTAGAGCTTGATGATGGTGATGAAAGGGTCGAGTGTTAATGGGCAAGAATCAGGGGAAAGGCCAAGAAAGCAACTATCATGGTGGGAGTCTGTTATAGACCACCCAACCAGGATGAAGAGGCAGATGAAATATTCTATAAGCAGCTGGGAGAAGTCTCATGATTGCTAGCCCTTGTTCTCGTGGGGGACTTCAACTTACCAGATGTCTGCTGGAAATACAATACAGCAGAGAAGAAACAGTCTAGGAGGTTCCTGGAGTATGGGGAAGATACCTTCCTGACACAACTGGTGAGGGAGCCAACTAGGGAAGGCACCCCGCTGGACCTGTTGTTTGCCAACAGAGAAGGACTTGTGGGTGATGTGATGGTTGGAGGCCATCTTGGGCATAGCAATCATGAAATGATAGTTCTCAATTCTCGGAGAAGTAAGGAGGGGGGTCAGCAAAACTGCTACCTTGGGCTTCCAGAGGGCAGACTTTGGCCTGTTTAGGAGCCTGGTCGACGGAGTCCCTTGGGAGGCAGTCCTGAAAGGCAAAGGAGTCCAGGAAGGCTGGACGTTCTTCAAAAAGGAAATCTTAAAGGCGCAGGAGCAGGCCGTCCCCATGTGCCGAAAGACAAGACGGTGGGGAAGACGACCAGCCTGGCTGAACAGAGAGCTTTGGCTGGAACTCAGGAAAAAAAGGAGAGTTTATGACCTTTGGAAGAAGGGACAGGCAACTCAGGAGGACTACAAAGATGTTGTGAGGTTATGCAGGGAGAAAATTAGAAGGGGCAAAGCCCAACTAGAACTTAATTTGCCTACTGTGGTAAAAGACAATAAAAAATGTTTCTATAAATACATTCCCTACAAAAGGAGGGCTAAGGAGAATCTCCATCCTTTATTGGATGTGGGGGGAAACATAGTGACAAAGGCTGAGGAAAAGGCTGAGGTACTTAATGCTTTCTACAAGAAAGACATTGAGGTGCTGGAGTGTGTCCAAAGAAGAGCAAGGAAGCTGGTGAAGGGTCTAGAGCAGAAGTCTTATGAGGAGCGGCTGAGGGAACTGGGGTTGTTTAGTCCGGAGAAAAGGGGGCTCTCCAAAACTACCTGAAAGGAGGTTGTAATGAGGTGGGCGTCAGTCTCTTCTCCCAAGTAACAAGCAATAGGACAAGAGGAAATGGCCTCAAGTTGTGCCAGGGAAGGTTTAGATCGGATATTAGGAAATATTTCTTCACTGAAAGGGTTGTCAAGCATTGGAACAGGCTGCCCAGGGAAGTGGTTGAGTCACCATCCCTAGAGGTATTTAAAAGATGTGTAGACATGGCGCTTAGGGACATGGTTTAGTGGTGGACTTGGCAGTGTTATGTTTACAGTTGGACTCGATTATCTTAAGGGTCTTTTCCAACCTAAGTGATTCTATGATTAACTCCTAGAATGCCCCATAATCTGGGGATTTAGATCCTGGCTGCATAACTTTTTAGAGTTTTGTAAAACCTTGGGATTGAGGGACAAACTTGGCCACAAAATATCATCCTTTAGAGCAGAATAAAATAGGGTCCTGGTCTGAGAGGCACTGAGCACACGTACCTCCTAATGAAATCTATAAACGCTGCAGTTTCTCAGCTTCATGTAGCACGGAGGCCAGGCAGCCGAGAAGATCAGTGGAAAACTGGTAACGGACCCGAGAAGAATAGTCGGTCTGGCTCCATCTCGCAATGCAATTGGAGAACAGCTGTGTGTTTGGTAGCAAACCATGATACAGTGGCCAGAAGTCTATTCACTGTTCACTTTCTTCTAGGATATGTTTGAATTGCCTGAGCTCCCTCTGCCGCTTTGTCAGGGCAAATAAGACACAGTGTCTGCACCCACCTGGGGGAATGAGTAACTCAAAGCCAGGAGCAGCTGCCATATGGCACAGATGTGCATTTGAACTAAGAAAACTCAGCTCAAAAGGTCTGGGCTGGATGTGAATCAGTTCCAGGAAGGAGCAGTTTGACCTGCCCTGCAGTTGCTGAGTGAAATTGATGCTCTCGTCTGTGTCTCGGCAAGTGCTGTGGTGGCCAAGGCTCCTGGCACTGAGCAAAGCTCTCAGAGAAAGCTGCCCCGAGATGAGGTGTCTTCAGCATCCCAGTGTTTCCAGGGCAACCAGAGCTGGAATTCAGATCTGATGAAAGTTCACCAAATCTGAGCTCTTTCAGACATAATATTTTTCACTGGCTGAACTGGCATCTTTGAAGGTTGTTTCTGAACAGTGGCTCTAGTGTGTGCAGCCATGCTAAGTACCAGCAAGGGCACAATAGGCAGACGTTACACATTTCTGGAAATAAGAGGCAGCTCCTTTGCCTTCAGTACTGTTATTGTTCCTTAGGAACACAGACATCACTGTCCTGTTGGATTCATGGCCATTTGGTGGGATAGCTTGTTTCTGAGAGGCTTTAGTAATGGAGACATCAGTAGAGGGTGGAAACAAGCCCTGGTATCTCTTTTTCCCTGACGGTGTAAATCAGTCCCCTATATTTAATAGATACTGAAGCATTTATCTCCCTTCTGTTTTTTTAGCTTTCAGTGTTGCAACTGTACCTGTTSCTGTTACCACATCAAGATTTCTCACTTTTGGGTTTTAAGTAAATTCCAGAGCGCYGTGGTTTGTAACTATGTTGAGCAAGTGCTGCTGTTGTAAAATTGTAATTTGCTATTTCTCATCTCTTTGAATGACGCTTTGCTCTTTTATTATATGAAAGGGAAAACAGGCATTCTTAATCCACATGTCCTAGACTGTTCATTATTTTATTTATCACATCTTATCCTTCCCAGATAAATGGCTCCAATCCTTCTTTTAGTTTTTTCTGTTCATTGCTGTAAGAATACTGCTTGTTCCTGAACTCCCCAGTCCTGTTATTTATTTTTGAAACAGAGTAACAAGCACTGAAGGCAGTCTTCTGATGACAGCAATCACATACATTGTGTAACTGAATTATATAACCCTTCATCTCATCCTTTATATAGCCTCATATACGTTTGCTTTTTGGATGCAGCCACACAGTGAACGCAGTTCTTAACTGACCTTTCTCCAGTAATAGCTACGGACTTTTTCTGAGTTAGTGCTTGTACTAATTTATCGTGGCACAAAGGCACAGTGAATTATGACAGCTCACTGGTATAACTCCCAGCTGTGCACACGTATGCTGCAACACGTCCTTCCACAGAGAATCTCTGGAAAAGTCTCCCATGTAGATAAGTCCTAATTTAGGGCCACATTCCAGTCTCGAGACTGGAAGTGTTTGGGAAGAATCACGGAGATGCATAAAAGGAAAAATAAATGTATGAGCCATGAAGGTTGCCGTGGATAGTGGAACAGGGAGTACACAGGCTGGTATGACAGGGTAGCTAAATAAAGTGGAAGTGACATGGTCAAAGACCTTGACACGTATAGCACAAAATAAAATATTTCCCCAAAAGACAGATCACTCAATTAAAAAAGAAAAAAGCCCTATTTCTAGGCAGAATGAGCTGTAAATCTCTGTAAGAATAGAGACAGCAACGTTCTTCTCAAGTTACATTGAAGGGTAATAAATCTGCAGGTAATTCTCAGAGCGACCGTTCAGCACAATGACGGACAAAGGTCTGCAGGGTTCTACAGCGTGGCTTACAGCTTCTCCTGCTTGTAGCACAGAGATGTAGCTTGGAGAAGCATATACCAACTCAGGCTACTGGGATTGCTTTTGGGTACTGCATGCTAGAGGCTGCTGCCTTGGCAGATGGGACCTATGTACGGAAGATACAGGTGATGACAAATGTTTCTGGTCTGCCAGTCCCAACAGATTGCTTATGAGAAAATTTAAGAACTGAAGGTTTCAGCTGAAGCATCTCTGGTGAAACCCAACAGAGCTTGGACACACGCTGTAGCTGCTTTCATAGTATGTTTAATTAATCTGACTTCATTTAAATGGCTGGGGAGCTCCAGCTGGAGGGAGAGTCAGCGAACCTCAGGCAGACAAGGGGGTGTGATTTCCTTGAGAGCTGCTCAGGACTGAGTTTTTCTTAGCAATGTTGCTAAACGTGCCCAGGACTGCTGGAATTTTGTCTGTTACCATGCTCCTTTGTGCTGCCCTCAGACTGACAGCAGGACAACCCTTTCTTTCTGCTGTAATTAGGAGCCTGTGTGGAAATTGTTATTCTTCTAGGAAGGTGCAAATGGCAGGGTTGCTCCCTTACTTTGCTGTAAACCAGCGGCGGTCTCTGTGGTTGGGGAAACTCCTGCCTACCACTTCTGAGTCCAGAGGCCATGCCAAAGAGGGAGGAGAGGAACCGATGAGCCTGGAGGGTTTCTTTACGCAATGTCTATCGCCTTGCTTATTGGGAAGCTTTGGATACAACAGCATTTCCTTTAGCAGCTGCAGTAATCCTGTCCCAGCCCATATCTCCAACACAGTCTGGTCCTAAAATAGCCTGTTCCTCTGCACAGAAGTAGGAGATCTCATTTTCAAAGCATTTCCTCTGCTGGTAGTCTCCCAGCTTTTACTCACGGTGCTGGTATCCAGTACTGCTGCGGCAAACGGGCAGCGACGCCCATGCAGAGGGAGGAAGGGAAGGGACCCGAGAAGAGGAAAAAATCGCCCCCACCGCAGTGCGGGAAGCAGGGACAGGCCGCATGCCAAAGGGCCTACCACACAAAAGGCAAGAGGTCCGGTGCTGCCTGGAGAAGGATGGCAGGTGGTCTGGCAGGTAGCTCGGCACAGCCCATACAGGGTGCTTCTGCACATCGTGCATCAGTTCACAACCAGAAGCATGAAGTGCTGCATCTTCCAGGGCCTGGCCGAAAGCCATGTGAGAGGTGATGCAGGGCACTGCCGGCAGGGAATTGTTCATGGTGGATGGAAAGAAACACATTTGCAAAACAAGAATGAGCCACCATACTTACAGCAACAGCTCAGGTAGAAGACTGCCATCTCAGCTGCAGTGGAAAGGACAGTCATGCTCAGCCGTATCTGGAGGAAGGAAATCTCCCAGGTCTTGTCCTGTTCCAGTGTCTTTTCAGGATCTCTAGCTCAAATCCTTACTTTCAGTCATTTTACTCAGACCCTTTGGTCCAGAGTAATTCATCCTTGTCCAGCCCATTTCCCTCACCTCATATTTTCAGTTTATTTCACTATAAAGTTTAAGCAACTTAAAGCTATTACAGACATTGCTTGCCGCCTCTCCAAAGTGTAAAACTTTATATATATATAGCTGTAGGTTCTCATATGTATGACCACAGAGTTTCTGATTTCAGCCCTGAATTTCAGGAGCAAGTTCCCCAGCAYTGCACAGGACTCTGGTAGATGCACCCCAAACGGGATTTATCTCAAGCCCCTAAAGAGTACACACACAAATTAATATTCATTACTAAATTAATATTCATACTCTTCCTCGGTGGTGATTTATCTTCATAGAACTGGTTTTGGCACTGTCCGTTTCCTTCACTCTCAGATCCATCCCTTGCTCTCCTCCTGTTTAATGTGTTGATATGAGGCTTCAGGTAAACAGCCAAACTTTCATTTATCTGTCCTTTAAACTAATTGTTTCTTCATGGCTAATCAGCTCTATCTTTATTATGAAAAACTTGTGGTATTTCCTGCTATTGGGACATTACTACTGGCTAAGTAATGCCTCTGTATACCACAACACCAAAGAATGTGCCATCTTCCTTCCGAGTCTGGACTCCCATGCCCTGGTCCAGCAGGAGCTCACCTCCTCCCTTCCCGTCCACCTGCACCAGGTGTGATAGACAGTAATGGATTATTCTCCATGGGGAAGACAATGTGAAACTTTGAGCTTGCCTTTTCTCTCACTTCCTCTGCTAGAATGATCATTCGAAATATTTTTATAAAAACCAGTCTACTTCCCCAGTGTTTTTTTTGTAGCAGATATCACTTTGTAGTAAAGTGCGTCTTTAAAACTGATGTAAGGTTTTGCCAGGCTGTTTAAATGCAGTCCAACTGTCAGAAAACAAACTTCTACCTTTTATAAAAAAAAAAATCCACCACCTCCTTTTCCCCTTCAGAGTCCCTCTCTGGGCTACATCTGGAAATAGAGTCTAATTTCTGGTCCTGAACATAACCTGGCGAAATCCTTCCTTGGCAGAGTACTAGAGCTGGACCGTAAACCAAAGGCCCTACAATCTCCTTATTGTAGCCAGATCCTTGCTCATCCCATGGATGCTACTGCCTGGGCAAGGCTGATACAGTTGCCCAGCACCCTTTGCTGTGACTATCTCCCTGTAAAACCTGAGAGCAGCCTCAGCAGCGAGGTAGCAGCTGCTGATGGTACAGGAGGGGGATGAGGAATTGCTTAGGAAGTGATTGGACTTTCGCATCACACCAGAGCCATCTGCATATTAGGGGAAATCCCACTGGGGGTGAGGAGGTGACTTCCTTCCTTGCAAAATATCCTGCTCCAGCTGCAGCATGCGGCACGAGCAGTGAGAGGTGGACACGTCTGGCACTTGTGTCCTTTCGACCTCATTGGCGTTTTGGCTTGGCTGTGCCAAGGCTGTGCCTTGGCTCACAGGGCCTCCCCACAACCTGCAAAAGGGACATTTCCCTGTGGGTTTCCTTCTCTATTGTACCTCAGAAGGTAACAGTTTCATAGCAAGGACTTTACTGCAGACCCACACAACAGGAAAATGTTGGTAGTGATACAAAAATAGACCGATGCAAAAAGAATATACCTCAGATTCTTGAAGCTTCCCTACATTAGAGGTAGACATGAACTGAATTTTCCAGAAGAGAAGTGATTAGTGCAGAAATCACGGAAAACAACTGGGGTGTGAAGCACTCAAGAGCTCCTGGTTGAAGGGAATATCCAGCAACTCTGGCTCTCAAAATGTAAATAGGAAACAGTAAAAAAATCTTATCTGTAGTTTGCAGCTAATGAAAACACTAGTCTCTCCTGGGAGCCAAGTCTTTGCTCTAATTTTAATGCATTTTCTTAGGTTTTCCTTAGCTGTGACTAATTTGTGCTGTCAGGTGTGCCTTTTTTGAAGTTAAAAAGAATATCTGAAGTGCTACAACCTCTAGCCAGAATATTTAAATTAGTGAGTACCCACTGAAACCACATCTCAAAGCCTGTCAAATGAGGGGATGGCACTCAGATACCCTCACGCTCTGCTGAGCGATGGGTACAAGCAAACTCTGCTCCCATGGGAGCCTGGAGGCAATTCTTCCTGCGTGAAGTGCTGTTTGCTGTGCTGGCCCCTTGCACTATTTGGGCTGTGCACAAACAGCGCTTTGACCATCAAGCACAAAACATTTCAAAGCCAGATCTCAGAAAGCAGTTTTATCAATGGGGCATGCAGTGGCTTTCCCCTCCCTGAATCCCAGAGTGCTGGCAATTGTATGTACAGTTTGGAAAACACACTGAATCACACTTACCTTTTTTTTTTTTTAGGCTATATCCTAAAACAGGTCTAAATATATATAGTTACATATATTTAATTATAATTTTATTATAATATGTAACTTTAAAGACTTCACCTACCTGCTTACTATGGCTGTGTTCACATCATGTATTAAACCTGGGCCTGCCGATCACACTGTAAAACCTCTATTCCTAGGCCACAGTGCACTTTAGCCAAGGGTCAAAGTCTTTAGCAGACCCCCGGGTCAGACTTGGTGGAGTGGTCTGGGATGGCACTGAGCGGCTCCTCATTGCTGTTCAGCTGCTACTTCCTCTGGTTCAGCTGATCCCTGAGCTCAGCTCTGCTCAATGATCCAGCAGACAGAGAAATGAGAGGGCTGGAGGAACTCACAAGCAGGCACAGCCTCAGCTGAGCAGCTCACACTGCATGGCAGGCTTAATATATAGGGTGGACATACCTTATGGTGCCTATGACAGATGGAATAACATGGCATACTGAGCAATTCAGGCCACCTGYTACCCATGACTACTAGGCCATGGGGGCCAGGCTCTGCCAAGCCTGGGTAGGTGGTCTCTGAACTGTTGTTAGAAGTCATTTAAGATGCTGTAGTAATGTAGTAAGATGCTTAAGTGTGCTGCCTTCTGCATGTAATTTGGGGCCAAGATGGCTGTTCCCACCTGTGTGCTGGCAAAGACCAAAAGGAGCTGCAGTCTGTTACTTCAATAAAACTAAGGAGAGTTTCGATTTAGGTATTCAGTGCCATCTAATGTTGTATATTCTTATATGGGAGGGTAAGCAGGGATTTGGACAAGGGCCAGAGATGAGTTTGCACATGACTTACGCTTAATGTTAGGCATGTGACTGGCTGCCTATAAGGCGAGGTGTTGTTTGCACATAACTGTGTCTGTATTGTCCATGCAGCTGAGCATAAACAAATGATTGTGCATTTGTTTGCAAACATTAACCCTGCAGAGTAGGGAGGCTAGTTCCGTGAGAGCTGGATCTGTGGCAGCAACTATTAACTCCCTGAAAAGCACAAAAAGGTACAGATATGTGTGACATAATTAGCATCATGACAATGAATGTTTTTCTACTAGGAACATAGCCAAAGGAGGTTTTCTTGCTGTCTCCAGAAAGCTGTCAGCCCTTCTCTCTGTGCCCCCTCTACAGAATTTATTTTCTCTAAGCAGGGAAATAAAAAGCAGACTTTGCAAATCTACCTATCTATTCTTGCTTTTTGTCACGGAGATCAGATAAAGACCTAGGTGCTTCCTGCGTACAGCAACAACATATGCAAGCTGAGCAAAAAATCCAGTCAGTGCTGGATTCCAGAGGAAAAGGTTGTGTTTGGATGTTCTGTGCTGCCTGGAAAGAGACCTTCACAGAGAGTGAAACAGTTGTTATTTTTTACTGTCAGAACATTTTCATTCTGTCTGATGAGAGCTGTGTTCTTCCTGTCTTCCTCTGATGCTGGCTGGAGTTTAATTGCTTATTTTCTGATTGGTTTCCTATGGAGACTTGCAGAACCATGGCACCTGATGGATTTCCCCTCATCCTTCCTTCTCTTGCTAATAATGTTTAAATCTGTTTTCAGTCAAATGCGACAGAAGGGCAAAATGTTGAACAGAAGTTCATGCCACCTTTGTGAAAATAGGCAGATGGGTAGAAAATAAAACACCTGTAGGCATACTTACCAAAGTAAAGGCTGGAAACTCATGCATCATTAGAGAATCCAGGTGGGAGGGACACCTTGTAGGTCCTGCTATTGTGGGAAAAGCTTCACTTGATTTTGCTTCTTTAGATATGGAAGTCAGCCAATCCAGGCACAAGTCTCCAGGAAACCAGGATTCACTGGTGCTGGTGCTCAAAAATTACTTGTGCAAGTTTTTGCAGGTTGCTAGAAAGACTTCTCTGTCCACAGCCATGACACTGCTTCCTTTTAGAAAAGGCTGTCTGTGTGTCAACATCACATGCTACAAATGCAGTCTGATCTTCAAAATAATTCATGTGCTACTTAATAAAACATCCAAATTTACCCCTTTAATCAGAGGTTCTCAAAGCACTTTGCATGTTAGGAAGTGATCCCCATGGATGAGGGAACCCTTCTCATTCTCATTTTACAGAGGAAAAATGTGTGGTAGGCAGGTAGAATGGTTTGCTCAGGGTTATATGACAGGCTGGGAAAAGGGGTCCAGCCCTGAAGACGCATGAGGAGCGTGCAGTAGACACAGAGTTGTTTGGCTAGTGTGCATCCATCACATTGCTGCCACGCACCATGGCCTGGTCCCACCTATTTGGTTCTCGTGGTTTGGTTGCCCAGCACAACAGTTTTCAAGCTCTGGCTCTGTAGTCTTTGCAGATGAAGAGCGGAGAACTGTTAAGTCATGTAGAACCAGCTTGTTTTATGTAGCTGTTACACTTTGGTAAAATACATTAAGACTTGTGGTATGCCAAAGGCAGCAGGGTTAAGGCATGGCGATTTCAGTAGCCWCTAGCACACAAGAGAGAGATGTAGCTAGCAGCATATCCAGCCAACTATGAGTCTTTAGCCTGAATGATCAGGTTATAAATGGATACAGTTGACAGCTGAGCCAGCTGACTTTCAACTTTTTTGCCAAGCAATACTCAAACTTATGTCCAATGTGTCCAATGACACTGGTCACTGATGCCACACACTTCATTAAGGATGCCTTCAGTGCTGCTTCTTCTCATACCTGCAATTGTAGCAAGCGGTGTTTGGCTTGTACCTGTTGAACTCTAAACCTCATGGGACCAAATTTCATCTGTAGATTATGTAGGTGTTTATTAAGTGCTTGTTCTTTATGTGAGAACCACACAGCACTGGAATCCTGTTGCATCACACAGAAGTTAAATACCTCTCAAAGCATCAACTAATTAATCCTCCTCGCTCACATCTGTAGTAGGCTGGGAAATATGAGATGATGTGTTTCAGCTTCCAGGGAGGTGGCCAATGTAGTGAGGCTGTAGAAGTTGCTATAATAAATCATGGCCATAATATCTAAAAAATTGCATAAGCATTTTTAAATGCAGATTTGTTTATTATTTACTTCCTTGGATAATGAAAAAGTGAACAAAAGGTTTGCTTTCTAAATAATTTTCTGAGCTTTTGAATTCTGTACAAGCTTGTGGATTTGTCCTGCAAACTTGTGTATGTGCAAACTGGTTAGACTGGACAGAATTTGACTGAGGAAAGTAGCAAAGGTCTGGATTTTTTGCATTAAGCTCCTCATATTTTGAAGCCTGTTTGGTAAAATAGGCAGTGGATAGAGAGATTCCAGTCTTTCTGCAGCTGACCTAGAATACTTTTCTAAAGGCATTTGTGATATCTGAGCTTTGACATGGTGAATATCACAGGAGTGCAAAATCCCCCAAAAGAGACATTTCAAGCTTTGCAAGAATGAATATTTAAAACAATCAAACGCCCAATGTCATCAGGTTTTCAGGCAAACTGAAGGCAAAAAAGTATATTAACCCATAGCAATTAACCAACCTAGCCAAGCTATGTTTGCCMCCTTTCCAGACCTTTGTGGAGTCCAGAGCTTTGTGAAAACAGGATGGGTCATTAATGAGAACGGGCCCTTTAGTGACTTCCCGAGAAGTAGGAGTTACAGCTACAAACCCCTCCTGAATCAGAAAGGCCTACAACCCTCTCTTCGCAAATTTTGCTGAAAGTTTTTGTGTAAGATTCAGTAGAACCACTTCCCCTCCCTCCAGCTCTTTCAATACAGGCTGTCTGTGCTGGATGTGATGGGATTGCACTGGGACAGTGAGGAAATGTAGACTGGAGGTAGGTACCTCTTTATGAGTTGGTGTTATAACGGAGCTTATGTCTCAGCTCAGGCTGGGACACATTGAGCATTCCTGGGCATCCTGGGAGCTTGGCAATTCCAAACACAAGGATGGATGAGGCGTAGGTGACTGCAGCATCTGGCAGCCCGGGATGACAGAAGATCTTAACTATTCCCTTGACCTGAATGCTAAAATTTGCCAGGTCCATTATAGGCGGGAGATGGTCTGAATGCGGCTCCTAGTGGTTAAAAGCACCCATGACATGTTTTATATGAGCGTTGCTAGAGTTTTGAAGCTCTTGGAAAATTGGATGAGTAACTCTTCCCTTTCCCTAGAATTACCCATTGTAATCTTCCTTCCTTTTTTAAATTTGATTTTTCATCCTTGCTAGAATTCTTGGACTTCCTCTGTAATGAGAAGGATGACAACTGTGAGAAAAAGGATGCAAACACAGAAAGATGGATAGTGCCCTGACTCCTAGCCGTCACAGGATATTTTAGGCACGTCATTTTGCCTTTTCCTATCTGTCTCCCCATTTGTTCACTACTGTGCATGTTGCATGTTGGAATTTCAGTCACAGAAAATGATCCCATTGTGCCTGAAGCAATAAAAATCTGAAATGAAAAGGTAATCCTGCCCCAAATTGCTTTTGAGGTGTAAGACAAGAAACAACAGATGGATACAGTCACAGAGGGGAATTTAAGGCAACCGTGAAGCAATACTGATCAGTGTGATAGGCAGCCAGCACAGGGTATAAGCTGTTGCCAAGGCTTCTGTATCGTAGCAAAAAAATTTTAATGACAGATTTGAGAAAAGCTAATGAGAGGGCTCTGTAAATATTTTTATAAGCCCAAAGCATGAGAGAAAGCATGAAATTGATTGTTTGAACATCTAACAGTAACTAATTTGTGTAGTAAGTCTGATACCCATGAATTCGTAATGGAGGTTATGAAGGTTAATTCATGAGCATGTCTAAGTGTGTTTAGATACCACTGAAGAGTAGAGTATTGTTAAATTAATCATTCCAGGGAAAAGTCTTAGAATCATTTTAAAGAAAGGCAGCATGATTTTAGACAGGCGATGAGTGAAGAAATTGGAAGCCGCTAGGCCATAACCTTCTGATATGAGCAGAGGAGGTCATTAAGATGAAAATTGCCAAAGGGATTTTTTAGCAATTGCAGACTCTGCCATATCAGATTGGGTTTTATTTTCATTTCCAGTGACTAAAATACTGGTTGTGGCTGCTCTGACTTCAGTACTAGTGTGTGTGTTGATTTCAGGAAGTAAAAGACATTTCACTGGGGGCAAGAGAACTACTCACCTGTGTGTTCGCATAAAAGAACTGAAATACACAGCAAGACTTACAGCCAGCACATTACCGTCAAAGCAGTTAGCCTATCTTGGCACAAGTGAGGTAACTATAACAAAGGAAGCGTCATATCTAAAACCAACATTTCTCTTAAGCATGTCTCAATGCCACATAAAATCTGATTCTGAAACTATTATTTGGAACAGAAAATAACTTTTAAAGGACTCTAACTTTTAATCTCACAAAGCTCCTCAGAGCCAATTCCTGACGCAGCCCACTGACCCTGAATACTTTTGTCTGCTGTCTGCAGTGAAGACAACGGGGAGGACCACTGTGAAAAAGACTTTGTATGAAGTTAGTTATTTGTGACATGCAACAGCAGCTAAAACATATTTCCTGAAAAACAGATCCTCTGGTTTTGTATCCTTTTGAATTACTGCAAAGGTTTGTTTATTATTATTTTTTAAACTTATGAGATTTTCTCTGTCCTAGCTTTAAGAGTTGAACCTCAGGTTGTCAAATCTGATCTTTTTCAAGAAGCCTTTAGAAAGATCTTTCTAGTGTGATTTGTGCAAGATGATTCAGGCCTGAGCAAATGTGACCCCTCTGTGCCCTATTCCTGCCTAGACAAAAGCAGTCGCCTGCAGCTGTGTCCATATTGCCCTCAAAGGATTTTTAAAATGCCACTTGACATGCTGAATGTATTTGAATGAATATTTTCTGTCATTACCAATTGAAATAACTCCTGCTTTCTCCTCATGACCTTCAGAGCTGGAGCCCCGTAGAACAGCAGCATTCTTCCTCTTTCAGACAATTACAAGTCTGATCTCCCTATACCAAAAAGGAAGTTTATGACATGGGAAGTATTTCCTTGTTCTTGAAGAGAGGTGGTGGGTTAGATGATCTGTGTAGACATCGTAGGGAACTAATTTAACAAGTCCTAAGCTCTCATTTCAGGCTAGCTCAGACATGAGCTCACTCTGTGGCTGTGGACACATGTGTCGGGGTATTTTATCAAGGAAGTCTGCTGCCTCCCTGGGGCCCGGGTTAGAGACATTACTAGGAAACACCCTGGTCTGGATACGGCCTTCTGACTACTACCCGCTATTGGTTATACAGGCTGGCAGCGACGAGGTTGCAGAGAGAAGCCCAGAAGCGGTCAAAAGGGACTTCAGGGCACTGGGGCAATTGGTTGAAGGATCAGGAGCACAGGTAGTGTTTTCCTCAATCCCTCCAGTGGCAGGGAAGAATACTGACAGGGACAGGAAAACATGCCTGATCAACACGTGGCTCAGGGGCTGGTGCCACCGGCAGAATTTTGGCTTTTTTGATCACGGGGAGGTTTACACGGCACCGGGCCTGTTGGCGACAGATGGAGGTCAGCTGTCTCACAGGGGGAAAAGGATTCTCGCTCATGAGTTGGCGGGACTCATCGAGAGGGCTTTAAACTAGGTTCGCAGGGGGAAGGGGATAAAACCAGGCTCACTAGAGACRAGCCTAGGGGTGGCATGTCAATGTCGGGGGCGAAATCGATAGCCCAGCTCAAGTGCATCTACACCAATGCACGCAGCGTGGGCGGCAAACAGGAGGAGCTGGAAGCCATTGTGCAGCGGGATAGCTACGATTTAGCCGCCATCACAGAAACATGGTGGGACGACTCTCATGATTGGAGTGCTGCAATGGATGGCTATAAGCTCTTCAGAAGGGACTGGTGGGGAAGGGGAGGCGGTGGGGTGGCTCTGTATGTTAGGGAGTGTTTCGACTGTCTAGAGCTTAATGACTGTGGTGATGATAAGGTTGAGTGCTTATGGGTAAGGATGAGGGGGAAGGCCAACAAGGCAGATGATACCCTGCTGGGAGTCTGTTATAGGCCACCCAACCAGGATGAAGAGGCVGATGAARCATTCTACAAGCRGCTGGCAGAAGTCTCACAATCGCTAGCCCTTGTTCTCGTGGGGGACTTCAACTTCCCRGAYGWCTGCTGGAAATACAACACGGCAGAGAGGAAACAGTCTAGGAGGTTCCTGGAGTGTCTGGAAGACAACTTCCTGATGCAGCTGGTGAGTGAGCCTACCAGGGGAGGTGCCTCGCTCGACCTGCTGTTTATGAACAGAGAAGGACTGGTGGGAGATGTGGTGGTTGGAGGCTGTCTTGGGCTTAGCGACCATGAAATGACAGAATTCTCCATTCTTGGTGAAGTAAGGAGGGGGACCAGCAAAACTGCGACCATGGACTTCCGGAGGGCGGACTTTGGCCTGTTCAGGGCACTGGTTGAGAGAGTCCCTTGGGAGACAGTCCTGAAGGGCAAAGGGGTCCAAGGAAAGCTGGACGTTCTTCAAGAAGGAAGTCTTAAAGGCGCAGGAGCAGGCTGTCCCCATATGCCATAAGAAGAACGGGCGGGGAAGACGACTGGCCTGGCTGAACTGGGAGCTCTTGCTGGGACTCAGGAAAAAAAGGAGAGTTTACCACTTGTGGAAGAAGGGGCAGGCAACTCAAGAAGAGTACAGGGATCTCGTTAGGTCATGCAGAGAGGAAATCAGAAAGGCAAAAGCCCAGCTAGAACGCAATCTGGCCACTGTTGTTAGAGACAACAAAAAATGTTTTTACAAAKATATTAATRACAAAAAGAGAGCCAAGGAGAACCTCCATCCTTTATTGGATGCGGGGGGGGGGAACATTGCCACTGAAGATGAGGAAAAGGCTGAGGTACTTAATGCCTTCTCTGCCTCAGTCTTTAATAGTCAGACCAGTTATCCTCAGGGTATTCAGCCCCCTGAGCTGGAAGA
>JAYKAV010002794.1:458883-521550 GCA_035582835.1 Phoebastria nigripes | reverse complement strand
ACAAGCGATAGGACGAGAGGAAATGGCCTCAAGTTGCGCCAGGGGAGGTTTAGATTGGACATTAGGAAAAATTTCTTTCCTGAAAGAGTGGTTCAACATTGGAACAGGCTGCCCAGGGAAGTGGTTGAGTCACCATCCCTGGAAGTATTTAAAAGATGTGTAGATGAGGCCTTAGGGACATGGTTTAGTGGGCATGGTGGTGTTGGGTTGACGGTTGGACTCGATGATCTTAGAGGTCTTTTCCAACCTTAATGATTGTATGATTCTATGATTCTAAGTCCAAATTTTTTAAGTCTCTGTGAAACCTCAAACAGGGTTGTCGAGTCTCAGTGAAAATCAAATAAGACAGTTTTTCCAGAGAATCTGGAACTAGGCCTACCAAGAGTTAAGTGGCAGTGGACAAAAGGAGCTGGGGTTTTCTCAGCTGGAAGATACTGCACATAAAAAGGAAGATAAAAGGAGTACTTTGTGGTGGGGGAAACCCCGATCTCAGTTGTAGGAAACAGTTCCTACTCCAAGTAGGCCCTTTGGAGAAGACAGGACTTTGATTTCAGTCTGTACACATGCTGGCAAGGAACAAATAATTATAGCTTTTTCTCCTCTGTTATCAGCAGTACTAGGGAACGGAAGTCCACAGTTCACCAGCATTTTATCTGACTTCTGTTTTTCATAGAAAGGGTAAGTAATTTTCCCCCAAGCTTCCACAGAGATGTCTTCAGCTGCCAAGAAGCCGTGATGGCCGTACACCTCCAGTTTATATTGAATACAACTGCAGTCAGAGAGACAGCATTTCTGAAAATTTCTCTTAAGCTACTTCAAACTCAACATAAAAAAACATAGTCAAAATCAGTAGCTACTTCTGAAATTCCTTGCCTCCATTTAGGATGTGCTTACATTCCAAAGAAAGAATGAAGGAAGAAAGTACGCTCTTCATTTGTGCTAAGGTAAAAATAAGTCAGCTGGGGTTTTAATAGAGGGAAGGGGATTGGTTTTATCCTCAAATTTCCCTTTTAAGTATTCATTTACTACTAACCCAGGTTAAAAACCTCAATTGCCATACTCATGGCAGTTTTAGCTCAAATTGTCCAGCCCAAGTTAAGAATACACTTTTTGCCCCCCAGAACTGACATATTTTGAGTTGTCTTACTTGTGAAATGGTTGCTTCCTACCTGTTTCTTCATGGGTATGTTTATGAGTTAGTACTTGCACAGAGCTTGAAAGAAGTCCTTGTTTATTAAATTTGAAGATCAGGAGTTGAATAAAATAGAACAGAGGTAACCACCTCCGTACATCTAGCCCAGCCTCTTACCTGTTCTGTTCACAATGTTTGTTTGCTTTGAACAGATGGAGCAAAGTAAATAAGCTGGTTAAAAATAAATCCTGTGGAGCTATTGTACCTGCTTTTTCTGCACAGAAGGTGAAACAAAAAAGCAGACAGCTCAGGTCCTAAATGTCAAGGCATGATGGCAGCCAACACTGTTTGCCTGGTAGAGAAGAAAGCAGTGCACTGATTTTTCCCATGTGATCTTACAGAGGTGAGTCATGGCAAAGAGAGATGCAGATACAAGTATTTTATTTATAAACTAGAGGAACCAAATAACAGCATTACTATGCATCGTATGGAAAATGCTGCCAGTACTATTCAACATGAATGGGCTGGCAGGGAAGGGAAATCCAGCTTGTTATTTTTTGTTCATATAGTCATGAACTATAAACTTTGGACTAATCTTTCAGGCAGAGTAATTTGCTAGTCTTAGTAACTTGTTGTTAGCAGTCAAGAACAGGTGAAAAAACCCTATATAATCTAGCATCTTCTTAATCATTCCAATGAGAGTCTAAGCACTGAATGTGCAGGTGACATCAAGTGTGGGATTTTTTTCTCCTCAGTTGTAACTGGAAAGATGAAGATGTGCAAATGCTTCTTGAGAAATTTGCAACTTCCTATATGTATTTATTAGTTGTTCTTGTGTCTCTCTACTCTTATTAGAACAATTAAGCTGAGGTTTATCACATCGGTTGTTAGGTACCAACTGAAGTACCTAAGCTGAAATCCACTGTAAGCTCCTTCTGTTCTCAGTGGTGTCTTCATCCCACTGTCAGTTTGCATCCTGGTCTAAGCTGCTCCACAGTTGTTACAAGCAAGRGGTACACTTTCAAAACCAACTGATCATCTTTATATACTGCTGTGTATAAGCAGTATCTACAAGCCTAAAGCACGACAGGCTGGAGGGAAAAGACTTGCTCTGGTCTGCTAACATATAAAATTAGTGGCAGTGATGCTCAGAAATTCAAATGCTTGTGGAACATCCTTAACTGTCACCAGCTTTTGCAGAGTTGGTTACTTGTGGGTAGTCTTGGGAGACAGGGAACTTCTGGTTACAGAGCTACAATTATTTTCTCATACCACGTTTGCCAACACCACTACTAGTCAAAAGCAGACCTTTCCACTTTTGTTTACAGTTTCATGGTCTGCGTCCAGGATGTTTGCACACACTTACAAAGACAGGTTCCTTCCAGTAGGACCCTGCATGTCAACAGTGTGTCACAAACAGCTGTCATATCTGTCATATTAAATACATCAATAATAATATAGCATTTCCCCTCTCTTCCCCAGGAAAAGTCATGTTTCCATACAAGCTTTTTTTACCAACTCACCTCCTGTTTTTTCCTATTCTTTATGTGCAGCTAGCGCTGGTATATGTTGCAAGCAGAGGTGGCTAGATTTGATGTTGCGAATCTAATGTGACATACTTCATTTGGCATTGCTAATTCCTTAGCTGTCATCTGGGCCTGTAACTCTGTTCTGCAGTGCTAAGATTTTGGAGCTTTGCTTTTGTTTGATCTGCAAGCTCCCAGTTTTGAAACATTCAAAGCAGGTTTTATCAACACATGCAGGATAAATGCTATGCAGTACTCACCAGTAAATGTGTGCAGCCTTTTCCCAAGCACGTACTTTCCTTATTCCTTCCATCCTTGGTGCTACCAGAAGTATTGTTTTTCCTCCTTCTGGAAAAAAGTGGACACTAATGAGACGATTAAAAATTACAGAGAAAATAGCTGCAGTGGAGGAAGGGAGATAACAGTGACTCCTGCTCACCTTTGTGTGTGAAACCAATCAGTCCTTCAGTTTGCAGTAAGTAACTCTGGTTTGCCATCATTTAGTATTGCCTTACTACTGGATTTTCTTGTTTTTCTTAACCCTGTTGAGAAATAGTCTGTGTTACATTTAGGTATCATGCTTGTATTTATTCACGCAAAAGATCAGCAATGAAAGCAAAGAACTTAAATTGATAATTGAAAGTTTTGTTTCCTAATTAAATTAGGAAATCATTAAATGGTTTGAGTGATATTAAATGATTTAAGTAGCCTGTCTAACTGTAAACAGAAAAGCCTTGCTGCAAGATTTTCACTCATATTTTCCTTAACATTGTATACAAAAAACACTGGCATTGAAATCTGTTAGCATCATTTCAATGGTTTCATAAAGAGGTATAGGTTTACAGTTGTACCATATGAGACATGTATTTTTATGTGTTAGCATTTTATGTTGTGAGTGGCAGAGTACAACACTTTTTGAACTCTGCTGTGCACAGGCTCAAGGGATTTGGTAGTGGTGGTGATCTAGTACAATCATTAAAGGGCATATCCTGATGCCTTTATGCACTTGAATAAATCCCACTATGAATTCTATAGTGTTGTTCACATGCTTAAAGTGATCAGGACATGGCTGCAGTTGCTTGTAAAATTCAATATCTGCTGCTGGTGGGTTTGACCTTGGCTGGCTGCCAGACCCCACCCAGCCGCTCTCACACTCCCCCTCCTCAACAGGATGGGGGGGAGGAAATAAGATGAAAAAGCTCACAGGTCAAGATAAAGACAGGGAGATCGCTTACCAATTACCATCACGGGCAAAACAGACTCGACTTGGGGAAAACTAATTTAATTTATTGCCAATTAAAAAYAGAGCAGGATAGTGAGAAACAAAGATAAAACTAAAAACATCTTTCCCTTACTCTCCCCTGTTTCCCAGGCTCAACTTCACCTCTTCATTCCCAACTCTTCTACCTCCCCCCTCCCCATTCAGTGCAGGAGGATGGGGAATAGGGGTTGTGGTCAGTCCATAACACTTTGTCTCTACCGCTCCTTCCTCCTCATGCTCTTCCCCTTCTCCAGCATGGGGTCCCTCCCACAGGATACAGGCCTTCACAAACTTCTCCAGCATAGGTCCTTCCCACGGGCTGTAGTTCTTCAAGAACTGTGCCAGCGTGGGTCCTTTTCATGGGGTACAGTCCTTCAGGAACAGACTGTTCCAACGTGGGTCCCCCATGGGCCACAAGTCCTGCCAGAAAACCTGCTCCTGCATGGGCTCCTCTCCACGGGCCACAGCTCCTGCCAGGAGCCTGCTCTGGCATGGGCTCTCCATGGGCCGCAGTGTGGATATCTACTCCAGCAGGGTCCTCCATAGGCTGCAGGGGGACAACCTGCCTCACCGTGGTCTTCTCCATGGGCTGCAGGGGAATCTCTGCTCTGGCGCCTGGAGCACCTCCTCCCGCTCCTTCTTCACTGACCTTGGTGTCTACAGCATTGTTTCTCTTACATTTTTCTCACTCCTCACAGCTTTTTTGTCCTTTCTTAACTATGTTTTCCCAGAGGTGCCACCAGTGTTGCTGACGCGCTCAGCTGTGTCCCGTGGTGGGTCCATTTTCAGGCTGGTTGGAGCTGGCTCTGTCTGATGCAGGGGCAGCCCCTGGCCTCTTCTCACTGAGAACAACCCTGGACATGGACATCCAATACACCTGCTTTTATAAAATGTAGAATCAGAGAAAAATTCAAGTTGGAAGGGATCTCTGGAGCTCTCTAGCCCAATCCCCTGCTCAAAGCACGACTAACATGGAAATTAGATTAGGTTGCCCAGGAATGGGAATTTCACCACCTCTCTTTGTCAATTAAAGGAAGAAAAACTGGATGGGTAGATGATTGCAAGAGTGGAGACTAGAGCCTAGTTTGCAATTCAGACTTAGCCATTACTGAGGGCGGCTGAATGCCATGAAATTAGTACTGTGAAGAGAAATCAGTATTGGCATCCACAGTTTGCAGTGGAAAGTGTTCACGTAAAGCAGTCATCATTATTACAGCTACCATTAACTGCTTCCATTCTGCCTTGGGGGCAGAATATGCAATGAGGGTGAAGAAAGGTGGAGAGTGAATGTTCCCTAGGGCAAAGACTACTGCATTTATACTGCATTTAGCAGAGTCTGGATCCTGATGGCTTTAGGTACCACTGGAGTACAAGTACTAATGACTTCTGTAGGAACCATTTTGAGCTCCATTGCCAAAGGTAAGGGTCATGCAGTCTGTAGAGAAAACTACGTGTAACTGAAAAATCTGATGACCTCAGCCTCCTTCCTGACCCTTTCTTTCATAGAAACATTGCATGCTCCTCTGCTGCAAATCAGAAAATATCTTCTAACATGACAAAAGAAAAAAATGATTCATTGGGTATTTCCGCTTTTGAGTGGCGCTATAGCTACAGGGTGAAAGCAACATTAACAAATGTTAAGCGCTGAAACTAGAGGATACCTATAAACCCCTTGTTTTTCAGGTACATATAGTTCACGGTTACTGTCATTGCAGGCAACCTGAATACTGTCATCCGAAGGAGGACAGATGCCTGGCGAGACTAAGCGCTTCCTGGCATAGGAAACAGGATCAATAGGTGAAGGAGAAGACCTGGGCTAGAAAACTCATGGGAAAACCATGAAGAGCTGGGCTTGCTCTTTCTGCCTTGAACAGAATGGGAAAGTAGAAGTCAGTAGCTGTTGCTTATCCGCKGGCAACCTCTGAATCTTCATCTCACACACCTTCTCCCTTTTTTGTTGCTGGCAGCTGGAGGGGTAAGCACAGCTTTTCAGAGATCTCTCATAGACTACAGAGGTAGCCATGGATGTTTTGTTATCATAGAGTTAGCATGTGTCTGGAGCTGGCTTTGCTGTCTGAAATGAGACTGGTAGTGAACAATAATAAGGGCAAAACATTGCCTGATGATATAAGTGAGATGCAGTTGGAATTAATACAAAAGCAAGGCTGCAAATTCTGCATATTTATGCAATCACTTGTCTGGAGGATGTAGCTGTTATATTTAAGTTCTGATATTTATTTTAACTTAGCAGAACTGAACACCATCTGTACTCAGAGAATAAAGACAAAACAAGCCCATGTTGCTTGGCTGTTGGTTCTGTAAGCTCTTCGGAGAAAAGACTATGCCATAGGTCCATAGGGCACCAAGCATCGATGGTGTTTCAAGCCCCCATGGGTATCTAGGTGCTAGGAAAAATAAATCAGAGTACAAAAATACTGTATGGGGGATTCAATGGCTGGCTCTATGCTGAATTACAGATTCTGCTTAGTGCCAAAGCTTTTGTGCTGTTTATGTTTAAGGTTTGCTTTTTGGCTGAGCTGAAAAACAGAAGGCTTGGCTGTTGTTATTTCACAAGATTTAGATAGGTCCAGATCACTCGGAAACTCAGTTTGAGGGTTACTTTCTGCCAAACAAAATTTGCTGCTTTTTAAAGATGTTAATTTTGAAATAAATGCAGCCTTTATAACATATTGTAAATATATACTGCAGCACAGTGCTCTGTAGCACTTTTCTTGGCACTGCTTTATTAATAGCCTATTTGATTCCTTCCTGGTTAACTCAGATTGGTCTTGTTAGAGTAACTCTAAAGACTTCCATATTGAGATTCAGGTTTTGCTCCACATCAAGAGACTGAATGTTTCTGGACAGTACGTAAATAAATTACCTTCTTTCCTTTGAAATCTTTATCATAATTACATGATTTGCAGGGGTAATCATGCATGTCATTATGAAGAGGTGATCGTATCTTGTTCAAGTCAGTCAGCTCTCTACTGGTGCTGCAATATATTGGCAGCAAATCGCTGTAAGAAAGATTCTGTGAAAAATCTTGTTAAATCCAGGAGAAAACCCAGGGAAATATGAATTAAAGAATAGACTTGGCAGGAAAATCTGTTCATAGATTCATTTATGAACTCCACTAACGTGCTTTCTTAATTAAACAATGCTGCTTTCTTGTAACTATAGCCAAAGACAGACAGAAAAGACACAGCAAATTTTGTTGAACCAGCTTTTACTAGAAGCATGTACTCTGGTCATTAAAGACACATGGATTCTATCAGTGTATGATCAACTTTTTGACCTATAAGCAACTTGTGCTGTCTGAAGAAAGGCCTGAAAGGGAATGCCTCACATGGTTGTGCCAAACTACACATTCCTAGCATGCTTTAAAAATTACTTCTCTCTTGGTGCAATATGGGACAGTGCAGAATGATATATTTCACAATTTATATTAATGTTACTTTCAGCCATGTTTGGTGAAGGGTCCAAAATGCAATCTGCTGAAAGATGTAAACCAGCTTTCTTTTAAAACAATGGCAGAACTTTAACAAAGAAATACCAGAAAGCAATTAGTTATTGTTGTCGTGCTCTTATCCGCATGCCTTGGATCAGTGCCCTGCTCTGTAGGATAATTGTACTACACTCAGAGAAACGCCTCCTACCCTGAGGCATTTACAGTCTAAGGTTGCAATGCAATAATGAGTTGTGTGGGCTTGATCCTGAAGAAGAAACTGAGGGCTGAAGGCTTAATTTTAGAAAAGATGCAGGAAATGAATTTGCCAATACCTAACACGTGGATGAGAACAAAACTAATAAGAAAACATAGTTGTTTAAGCCTTCGATCTGCATAACCCGAGAACTCAAAAGAAGTCTGTCTCTTTTAGCCAGGACTTAAAAATAAATACTGTCCTCTGTGGAAGTACTAATAAATGTGTTTCCAACTCTAGCTTGGGCTATATATATTTTTAGTTTTTCATACAAATGTACTTAATACAAGCTCTGAAAATTCTATATATTTTTATATTACATAATTTACACTCAGTAGGTGAACAGCTTTGGTGACAATATTACAGAAGTTATGAGCAGTATTTTCTGAGTCACTGCTTCTCTTAAGAGGAAGYTTTCCCAAATCACACGACAAACTCTTTTTCCACTCTAGAATTCAATAATTGCCTTTGCATTCACAACAACTCTTGATAAAATAAAAAACTTTTTTTTTTTTGACAATCACCATGAGCACTCCTGTAACATATTACAAAAGTACTTGGCAGCTGACCAAACGGGACTCGTGATGTTGTGTGTGCTCTACAAACACAGAAGACTAATAGCCACCCTTCAGAAGGATCATCTTACACTAGGAAGGCCAGAGTTGTCATAAATGGTTTGCTTTTTCTGACACTTGAAAATTGGACATAAGGTTAATCTTTGTGGAATATGAATCTACTTTTATAATTTTCAGTAATTTCCATTTATGTCAGGTTTATGTTACTTCACCAAGTTGAAATGTTATATTTTGGTGGTTTTCTCCTACTAGAAGATTTGAAGATTTGAGGTAAATCGACTCGGAAAAATTCTCCGAACACCAAAGAAAGATAAACTGAAATAACAAAAGACAGCATTAGATTCAGCTGTGCCAGAAAAGAAAGCCTAAATTGCTCTAAAAATTATTTCTTAAAACACCTTTGATGAATAATTCACCTTTGTAGATGAGATATTCTCTCCGCTCTTCAACTAACCGGATACCCTACAGAAAACTGAAATAGCTATTATGGAGGAAAAAAGAACCACAGAAAACAAGACAGTGGAGACACACTGTCAATTAAGTTTTCCAACCCCCAATTTGGCAATTCTTTTTTTTAATATTAGGAGAAGTGCAACACGGAAAACAAGCACAGACTATTGGATGGCGTTTGTACTACTGCAATTTTTCTTTATATAGTCAGCTATGCAGAATCTTCCTTGGCCTTGTGGCAGCACAGCACGCCTGCTCTCATGGTAGAAGTTGCCCCATGATGTCCTCATGCAAATCAGGGATTTTGAAGCAGTAAACGGGAGTTAATTATTTACGAGAAGTTACGTTCTGTCCAGTTTCGGTCATACATGATACAGCAACATGTGCCTAATTGCTACATTTGACGTGTCAGGCAATATTTAAATATACTCCTTTTATAGTGATATAGAAGTACACCTAAAAGTATACGATATGTTTAGCTATGCAAATGGTTGAACTTTGTTCTCTGTCTGCTGCACTTTTAAATCTCTAAGGACCCTTGGATGCAAATAAAACAATATGGGCTTAATTAATTATAGAATCAAAGACAAAATATTGTTTAGAAGGGACCTTTGGAGGTTTCTAGTCCAACTCTTTGCTCAAAGCAGCAATAACTTCAAAGTTAGATCTGGTTGCCCTGCTCCTCATCCAGCCAAGTTTCAAAAATCTCTAAAGAAGGAAATTACACTGCCTCCCTGGGGAACCTGGCTCAAGTGCTTGATCATTCTCACGGTGAAATTTTTCCTTATATTCAATCAGAATATCCCTTGATGCAACTTTTGACTGTTGCCTCTTGTCCTCCCACTGTGCACCTCTGAGAAGAATCTGCGTTGCTCTTCTTTACAACCCCTCTTCAGGTAGATTGCAATTAGATCTCTCCTTAGCCTTCTCTTCTGGCAGCTCTGCCCTTCAGCATACCAACCTCTGCCCCCATAGTGGCATCCACAAGCTTGCTGAGGATGCCTTTCATCCCATGGTCCACGTTCATGATGAAGATGCTAAGTATTATTAGCTCCAGTATCAAATATTGAGGAATGCTACTCATAACCAGCTGTCAGATTTCAAACTGTTCACCACAACCCTTTGAACYTGATGGTCCAGACAATTTTCAACCACCTTGTGGTCCACCTATCTAGTCTACTTCTTCCCAGCTTGGCTACAAGGAAGCTATGGGAGACTGTGTCAAAGCCTTGTGAGAAGGTAAACAACATTCATTTCTCCCCTCTCCTCTACAGAGTCAGTCATCAAGGAAAGGCACACAGGTTGGTAAGGCATGATTGTCCTTGGTAAACCCATGCTCACCACTTCTAGGCACCTTCTGTCCCTTCTGTGCTTAGAAATGGCTTTCATGAAGTCTTGTTCCACAATGTTGCACACTGCCTGCTAGAGAACGAGGAGCATCAGCATTAAATGCTGTCAAGTTAGAATGGTCTCAAGTTGTACATAAATGCTGTCCAGTTAGAATGGTCTCAAGTTATATATAACCATACTGGCTAATGCCCATGGATTCTCTTCTTTTTGTATTTACATTAGACTGCTATAAAGGATACTCGCTGTATGCTGCCTTATTGAGGTTCTTCTTGATGCATTTTTTATCTGGGGATAAATTGAGGTCACTTGGAAGCTAGTTATTTTATATGGAAAATACAACTGTTTGGTATTCTAGTTGGATCCACACCTGGATTAATCTTCTTCAACAACCTTGTAATGTGAATATTTAAAACTGAACAACCTTATCATATTTAAACAGTTCCCAAGCTTAGAGAAGATTGGTTTTTACATAACAAATTTCATTTTATTTATATATGCTGTTTTTTCATAAAGAGAGTGATGTAGGGGCAGCTACAAAAAGATCAAGAGGGAAAGTGTTTGGCTTTTAATATGTGTTTCAATAAGCTAACATTAATTACCGGTGAAGTTTACTATATTGTGCTTTTGTTGAGCTATGAACTGCTGATAGATCTTTTCTGAACACAGTGGAGCATCCCAACAAATTCTTCAGATTCCAGGGACAAAACCAAGTTTACTTCATTAAAAAAAAAAAAGCAGTTCATAGTTATGAATTATGATATCTGTGTTTATGTATTTTAAGGTTTCTTACATTAATGTATACAAGAAGCTATTACACAAAAACTGTTCTACCTGAAATTTTATTTTCTGTATCTGACTGTCTATCTTTGTGCACTAATTGACCTCTCCTCTCTCTTGTCCCACCACTTCAGTAATTTTGAATCTGCACTTCTTTTACAGCACTGCAGTAAAAGGACAAACACTATGAAGTCTTAATGCTACTATAAAAGCAGCTGCAAAACTATCAAAATCTCTTTGACTGCCTGAGATTGTGCCAGATGGTAAAGAACTGGAAGTATAATAAATGTCATGTTAAGCAAGTCAGATTTGAGGGACATTTTATGCATCCCACATAAATAAAACACTGCTAAAACTGACCCTAGAGTGATTAGATTCAGGAATAAACTCTTCTGTAGCCTCAGGAATATCTCACAATATCTACAGTGCAAAGTGTTTCTAATATTCAGAGCACTCACATTAGTCTGGTTCTTTGCCAAGACCTGACAGCTTAGTGTTGCTACATTTCTCTAGATGCAGGAGCTGTGTTAAAGCTCAGCTTTTTTATTTTTCCCCCCTCCCAGGACTTTCAACAGATTTTTCTCAGAAAAACAAAACTACAGCCAGCCTCCTTATCAGAAATATAGTGACGATGAGGAATAAGTGTTGCACTGACACCCAAAGCTATTTCCTTGGGCCTCAGCTATCCCATCACAAAAAAATTATTTGTTAAATTGAAAGCTCATTGACTGTAGAACTGGCTGAGGATTTTCCCTAGTTGGTTGACCGGAATTCTAATATTTTGTTTCCTTCATATAAAAATTTTTAACCTTCTTGCTGTATTTGTACACAGAGTCCCTGAGAATGACAGAATCATCCAGGTCGGAAGGGACCTCAGGAGATCTCTATTCCAACCTCCTGCTCAAAGCAGGGTCAGCTGTCAGATCAGACCAGTTTGCTCATGGCTTTATTCAGTCTCTTCTTGAAAACCTCTGAAGATGAAGACAGCACATCTCCAGGCCTCTGCTCCAGTGCTCAACTACTCTCAGAATGAAAACTATTTTCCTTACATGCAGTCAGTACTTCCTCTGTTTCAGTTTATAGCCGTTGTTTCTCCACCTCTGCCTGTGCACCTTGGTAAAGAGCCTGGCTCTGTCTTCCTGATGACCTCCCTGTAGGTAGTGGGGCTGCTATTAGTTCCCCTGAAGCCATCTCTTCTCCAGCCCTGTTGCCTCAGACTCTCCTCACAGGGCAAGTGCTTCAGCCCTGACCATCCTGGCAGCCCTCCGCTGAATTTGTTCTGGTTTATCAATGTCTTTATCCCAGTCTTGCATATGGTTATCCTGCAGTCCTTTGCAGAAGCTTTTACTGGGTTATGGGATGACAGTGGGACTAAGGAAACTTTATTCTCCTTGAGTCTCTCCCTCCCTGGTGGGGCACAAACACCAGGTCACACAACATAGGTCCATGTGTGGTTATGGCACCCTTCTCTCCCTCTCATATCCTACCCTCATTCACAGTGTGGCTTGATCTATCTTTACGTTTAAAAGGAGATGACAGACATTATGGTAATTAATTACAGCCATAATATAAACCAAAGAGTATTCTGCATACCGCATATTAAATTAGTCTGATATTTTTGCAGGTTAAAAAGACTGCTATTCTAGGATATGTCTATACTGTACACTATAGTGCAGGGTAGAGGTATTAGCTCAGGTACTTTAAGAGCATTCCCAGGGTGAAATGGCAGACTTCACTGCTATCTGTTTTTAGTACTTGCACTACCTTATTCAGAGGTGGCAGAGAAACACGACAAAGCCCTTCAGCATATGTGGACAAATCACAAGGATCTGAGCTTTAAGGGGTGTGTTTCCCTATAAAAGTTTGAATTGGGGGTAACTTTCCATAACTTGAGAACTGAGGAAATAGCAGACAGTAGCTGACTTCTCCAGTACAAGGGCAGGTACAATCTGTGGAGAATACAAATCCCATCTGGTGATATGTTGTAAAAACTGGTCTTGTGCTAGCATTTTTCTGTAATGTCAGTGAAACATATCTATGTATTATTAAAGAGATGCATGCTAAATGACAGTTAATGTTGCAAAAAATTTGTATTCTGTTATACCATAAACAGTGGCAACACGAACCAGACAAGCCAAGTAAAAAGGAAAGAAGATGCAAATGGAAGTGTTAATAGACGCAGAGATCCCTGAACTGACCTCCTTTCCCTCTGATACATTTATGCTGAACCTAGTGACCTTTTACAGAATAATATTGGGGTCAAAGTCATTGCACTCAGTTGGACAATACCTGGGACAATAAAGAATTCTTATAGTAGGTTTTTGTAGCATTATTAAGAATGGGAATAAATGTCTGAGACACTGAGAGAGGAATTTTAAGACTGTGCAGGGCCCTAGTTTGAAAATGATAATTCAATTTGCATAGTCAGTTACCAAGTGGTTGCTTGGTTGCTAGTATCAGTGTAAATTTAGAAAGTGTATTGTCCTGCAATGAAAGAAATGTTACATCTGCCAATAAAGATCTTTCTCTGCAGATTCATGGAATTCTCCTGCTTCATTATTCTGGAAGAAGGAATATAAAATGAGAAATGCTGAAGTTGGAGAGAATATGTCAAGCTGACTCCCTGAGTTTTGTTCAAAACAAATCCTTCCCCCCATGAATGACCTTGTTAATAAGAACTGATTTTAGAGACAAAGGGTTTAAAATCCTGAGATGCGGTGTTTTTTCATGGACTTCTAGACTGCAAAGAGTTGTCTGATACATATTAGAGCAGCATATTTCATGCTGTACTTCCTGTCTTCTCTTTGCTAGAGCACACAGTTCTTACCAGACAGAATAAAGACTTCTTATCTATGCAATCTTGCTTAGTACAGACACAGAAATCATAGAATCATAGAATCATAGAATAGTTTGGGTTGGAAGGGACCTTCAAAGGTCATCTAGTCCAACCCCCCCTGCAATGAGCAGGGACCTCTTCAACTAGATCAGGTTGCTCAGAGCCCCATCCAACCTGACCTTGAATGTTTCCAGGGATGGGGCATCTACCTCCTCTCTGGGCAATGTACATTCCTGTGCGCCAGGTAGTGGAAGGAAGCAGTGGTCTGAATTTCAGTTCTCACCTAAAAATACTGCTGTGCAACAACCTTAATCATAAGCCAAAGAGAGGATATTGATCTGAGCAGTGTATCAATAAACCTGCACAATACAAATGATGTCTATATTCAGTTTCAAAAGGAAATTCCTGTAGTCCTTATACACATCATGGTGAAACTCTGCAAGAGTTCATGTATGAAGTCCTGAGTTAGCCTACGTATAGTTCTCAGCACTATTTGAAAAGATGCACAAGCATGAATAAAAATCAGCACTAAAAGAACATGCCTAATAACCATAATATTTTGAAACTCCTTAAGTCACATAGGCACTTCACAGCTTACAGTCCTAGAGCTTCTGAAGGGCAAATTCCTTTCTCAGCTTTACTGCAGAGCTGTTGTTATCAGGTGGTTTCATCATATCCATTGGGAGGGAACACCTAAGGGTTGAGGACTCAGTCCTATATTATGGGTACCAAAGATAAAAGAAGACATACATATGAGAGAAGACGCTATGATGAAGATACATTGAATGGCTTTACTATCACACAGGCTAGGATTCCTTTCACTAAATAGAATCATAGAATGGTTTGGGTTGGAAGGGACCTTTAAAGATCATCTAGTCCAACCCACCTGCCATGGGCAGGGACATATTTCACCGGATCAGGTTGCTCAAAGTTCCGACCAGCCTGACCTTGAACACTTCCAATGATGAGGCATCCACAACTTCTCTGGACAACCTGTTCCAGTGTCTCACCACCCTCATCATAAAAAAATTCTTCCTTATGTCCTATCTAAACCTACCTTCTCAGTTAAAACTGTTGCCCCTTGTCCTGTTGCTACAGGTCTTGGCAAAAAGACTCTGTCTTTCTTATAAGCCCCCTTTAAGTATTGAAAGGCTGCAATAAGGTCTCCCTGATGCCTTCTCTTCTCCAGGCTGAACAAGGCCAACTCTCTCAGCCTTTCTTCACAGCAGAGGTGTGCCAGCCCTCTGACCATTTCCATGGCCCTCCTCTGGACCCGCTCCAACAGGTCCATGTCTTTCTTGTGCTGGGATTCCCAGAGCTGGACACAGTACTCCAGGTGGGGCCTCATGAGAGTAGAGTAGAGGGGGAGAATGACCTCCCTCGACCTGCTGGCCACATTGCTTTTGATGCAGCCCAGGATACGACTGGCTTTCTGGGCTGCGAGCACACATTGCCAGCTAATGTCCAGTCTTTCACCCACCAGTACCCCCAAGTCCTTCTCTGCAGGGCTGCTCTCAATCTGTTCATCACCCAGTCTGTACTGATACTGGGGATTGCCCCAACTCAGGTGTAGGACCTTGCACTTGGCCTTGTAGAACTTCATGAGGTTTGCATGGGCCCACTCCTCAAGCCTGCCAAGGTCCCTGTGGTTGGCATCCCTTTCCTCAAGCGAATCAACTGCACCACTCAGCTTGGTGTCTGTCATTCGCAAACTTGCTGAGGGTACACTCAATCCCACTGTCTACGTTGTTGATGAAGATATTAAATAGTACCGGTCCCAGCATGGACCCGTGAGGGACACTGCTTGTTACTGATTTCCATTTGGACATTGAGCTATTGACTGCAACCCTTTGGATGCCACCATCCAACCAATTCTTTATCCACCTAACAGCCCATCCATCAAACCCAAATCTCTCCAATTTAGAGGCAAGAATGCTGTATGGAATCATATCAAAGGCCTTGCAGAAGTGCAGGTAGATGACATCTGTAGCTCTTCCCTTGTCCACTGATGCAGCCACTCCATTGTAGAAGGTCACCAGATTAGTTAAGCACAATTTGCCCTCGGTGAAGCCATGGTGGCTGTCTCTGATCACCTCCCTGTCTTCCATATGTTTCGACATGTCTTCCGTCTTACCAGGCACAGAGGTGAGGCTGACTGGTCGGTAGTTCCCAGGGTCCTCCCTTTAAAAAATGGGCATGATGCTTCCCTTTTTCCAGTGACTGGGGACTTCACCTAACTGCCATGACTTTTCAAAGTGATGGAGAGTGGCTTGGCAACTACACCAGCTCATTCCCTCAGGACCCTGGAATGCATCTTGTCGGGTCCTGTGGACTTATGTATGTTCAGATTCCTCAGGTGGTCTTGAACCCAATTTTCACTTACGATGGGAGGAACTTCATTCCCCCRGTCCCTGCCTTGAGGTTCAGGGGCTTGAGAGATGTAGGAAGAGAGATTACCATTGAAAACTGAGGCAAAAAAATTGTTGAGTACCTTAGCCTTCTCCATGTTGGTTTTCACCAGTTCTCCTGTCTTATTTATCTCTGTGTGTGTGTGTGTGTGTGTGTGTGTGTACTCTGTCTTTAATGTTCCATTTTTGGCCAACATACCTGTAGAAGCCCTTCTTATGATTCTTTGCCTCCCTTGACAAATTTAGCTCTAACTGTGCCTTTAGCTTTCCTGATCCCATCCCTACACATCCAGGCAGCGCCCCTGTATTCTTCCCAGGGTACATGTCCCTCGTTCCACTGCTTGTGCATTTCCTTCTTACACTTTAGTTGGACCAGGAGGTCCTTACTGACCCATGCCGGTCTCCTGCCTTCCTTGCTTGATTTCTTACACATGGGAATCGAGAGCTCTTGCGCTCTAAGAATCATGTCCTTAAAGAGCTGCCAGCTCTTTTCAGCTCCTTTGTCCCTGAGAGCAGTTTCCCAGGGGGTCCCATTCACTAATTCCTTAAACAACTGAAAGTTTGCTCTCCTAAAATTCAGGGTCCTGACTCTACTCTTCACCTGGCCCATATCCCTCAAGATTGAGGTGTTCGCAGTATAGGTGTCTACAACTCAACAAGTCACTTTGCGCTCCCTTCAGGGTTGATGGACAGCAACTCAACCATTTCCATGCAGTCTACAGCGTGATTGCCAGACAAATCCCATTCACAGTTCCTAATTTACAGCAGTAATTTGAAAGAGGTTAGGGTAGAAGTTTGGAGATGATTTTGGAAGGTACTTCAAATGTAAGGCTGAACATGGAAGGCTGTATTATATCACCTATGAGTATAGGATTTTGAGGGTGGCCTTGTTAAAGCTAGAGCCAGCTCAAGGCTTCTCATCTGATTGGGTAGGTTATATTTTATAAGCAAGATCGCATCGAAGAAACACATGACTTGTAAAATTATTTTCCCCCCTTAACAGAGGCAGTCTAGCTAAAACATAAACACTGTATTTGGAAGCTGAATTAGATTTCTATGTCAAGGGAATCTTTAATTATTCAGATATGGCCCTCAGGTCTGATAAAGCCTTACCCATGTTGAGGATATATCAAGACCAGCAGTTTTTTCTGCATATAGCTCTAAGCAGCTGAGTACCACATCAGACAGTTAACAAACATTTACTGTATTTGTAATCTTACAAAAAGAAAACATATAATAAAAGCTGGCATTTCTTCCTCAGTTGACAATTTTTCTTAGGAAAAAACTGATTTAACTACATGAATCTTTTTGTAGCACAGAGGGATTCTTCTCTATGTGAATTATTTTGTCTCTTACCAGTGACCCCATATTGCCRGTTTCCTACTTCCAGAGTTCCTGAGATTTTATCAGATTCACATTAGTACTTTTCATCTTGTAGTTCTGTTTTGATAATAAATTCACCATATCCTTGCTTTGAGGGCTACATTAATTATGAACAAGAACCATCAGTACTTATCAYTGCAGATAGCAGAGAAATCAGAAACTAATCATGATACAGATTAATTAACTACAGGGTGACCTGGATTGCTTAATAGCCTTGGTTCATTTGTAATTTTCTTTTAATGTGGTCAAATGCTAGGTCATAGTCATAGGTCAATGAATATAAAATGTAGGACTGTCATGTTGGAGGTAATAACCCTAAGAAAACCATAGAGGGTTACAGTGGATGACCAATTAAACATTACACCCTTTTTGAATGACTCATATGTCAGCCGTTCTCTGTTTTAATTAGGTGGGGATGTCAGTTAGAAATAGCAATGTGACTTACCACTGTATAGTCAGCAATAGTAAAGCTTATTTTTGGTGTTCATAATTCAAGAAGAATATTGGAAAAATTTGAAAAGGTTGAGAAAAGATGTATACAAGTGATTAGGAAAGAAATTTTAAAAGTGTGAGTTGTATAATCTTTTAAAAATAAATTGAGATTAATAATCTTGAACTCTGCAAGGAGAAATCTTTTCGTAGCAAAGAATCTGTTCAAACAGCAGGCAAACCATAACATGACCCAGTGACAAAAAGCTAAGCTAAAGAGTGAAACTAAAAATGAGATGCCCAACTTTTAACAGTGATTGTTAGTAATCCCTATTGCAGGAACTCATGGTGTCAGCCAGAAGTTACAGATTTAATACAGGAATCATTCTGATTCTGTGGCCTGGGCTACACAAGCTAAACAAGATGATTTTAACAATCTCTTATGACCTTAAAGTTCATTAACATAAATCTTTGAGCCTRTGATCTTCTATCACTTTGAAGAAGTGATCCCTGAACTTCCAGGTTTTCAAGAATTTCCTTCTTTTAGTCAGTGCTATAGAAACATAGTTTCCTATATTCYGCATTTGTGACTTCCTCTAAATATTTGAGAACACTGGAGGCCATATAATCCTGAGCTTTAACACCACAAAAATTCAGACAGTAAAACCCCCATGAAGACCACACCTTGTGTTTCTGACATTCTTTGTACTTTTCGAAGAAGTCTCTTCTGAACCCTGGACTGGTAACAAACTCATGATAGCCTGGAGATATTTATATTGCGATTTTTTGCATTTAAAATACRTGAACACTAGTCCACAAAAAAAGTTTGTGGCTGTTATGCAACTATGTCTCATACCTTCAGTTTCAGAGAAACTGCTCTCTACGGTTTTGGGTACTTTATGCACCAGTCCCAGAGGAAACACATTTCTCTCTGTGAAGATCCACACAGAGCCAATACATACAGAGTGACTCATTGTCTATTTAGATTAAACAGCTCAAAAAGAAATCCCGGAGTCCCCTARGTTGTTTCTCTGCTGCGCAGGCAGCTCCACTGAGAACGCTGCTGCTCCGGAGGTGAAAGCACCACGCAGTCTGCAATCAGCTCTGTGCTTACAGTTCATTGAAACTATGACCCATGATAAATATAAGACACTTATTTAGTGGCAGTCGCATACCCCTGCTGAGTTACCTGGAGCAAACAGCAGGGAATGCAACCACTTATCAAAGCACCAGGCCACGACTTCACCCACCTCTCCGAGGCGCCGGCGACGGGCAGCCCTGAAGCACCTCAGCCCCTCTAGGCCAACGGCCACACCGGAAAATCAGCCCGTGGCTGACCGGGAGAAAACAGTGACCACCCCTTTGGGTCGGGAAGCCTCTTCCCCGGGAGCTCTCCCGGCGGGGCAGGGAGACGAGGTGAGGTGAAAGGGACCAACGGCAACCAACCGCCGCCGCGTGATGGTGGGGCRGGCGGTACCTTAGCCCTCAGCTCACACGCCCCGCGCCCCGCCCTCCAACGGGCGGTGAGGGGCGACGCCCCGCCCCCGCCCGGCCCGCGGGGCCGCCGCAGACACGTGCTGCCGTTCTGATTGGTCATAGGTCCTCAGAGCGACGGGAGAGATAGCCAATCAAAGCGTGCGTTACCGTGAGGGGCGGGGAGGGCTGCGCGCCTGCCTGTGTGAGGGAGCGCGTGCTCTTCCCCACCCCCCCCCCTCTCAAGCCCGGTCCGGSCCGCGGGGAGGGGCGGAGCGGCCCTGCGGGAAGGAGGCGCTGCAGCCCGCTGTCGCGGCCGCCCCTGTCCCGCTGTGCCATGGAGGACGTGCTGCCCTCGGGCCTGCTGGAGATCTGYCTGCTGGTCGGCGTGCCCAGGGAGCGGGTGAGGGCGCTCCTCCAGGTGAGAGGGGGTTCGGTGCAGTGAGGGAGCGCGGGGCCGGCGGGCTCGGCGGTGCCCGCCGGCCGGGTGCSCTGGCTGGTCTGTGGGGCAGCTTCTGTCAGCGCCGTTCTCTGCTCGGAGGTCTAACCGGAGTCTCAGCGGGGTCAGCTTCTCCCTGGCCGGGCCTCTTCCCCCTCGGACGGAGTTGAGTAAAACTATTGGGTTGCCTTGTTGCTGTTGTCATTGGATAGAGCTGAAATACTTTAAAGAAAACTTGTTTTGACAGGCGATCATCAACAAAGTACGGATAGTTTAGTAGTGGTGTTAAGTAATTACACTTTTTCAAAGGTCTGAGCTTAGATGAAGAATGCAGTGTAGCTTTATATAAGCAGCAACAGCAAAATGCTTGAACAATGCATATCCTTTACTGGATGATATCCCATTTGCTGTCTTCTGTTGGAGAGAAAAGCTAAAGATAGGGGAATAAAGCCTGGTAACTTGTATYCTTAGGACAACATGAGGTCTAAATCCCTGTGGGCTTAGTGCTCTGAATTTGGCGCAGCCTGAGCAATTCAGATACATCGGTAGTTGATGGGTTGGTTTCTGTTTTGAATATGTGGTTTATAATTTGTTTATGACTATAGCCACTTCACACAGTTGTGAGTTAACAATTAAAGTCCTCTTCCTGATTTAGTTTTGTTAAAATGTGCTGATGGTTTTGTTAGATACCTATGAGCTGCCCCGCTGTGGGAGTAGCTGTGGTACCAGCACGTGCTGAAAAGCCAAGCTGCTCCCAGGGATCTCGGTTGTCTTGCTTGAACTTGAATTTGATTGTGCGCTCTAATAGCATTAGATAAAGAAGTCTTTGTTAAACTTGTTGCTGCTCACTCGCTCAGGAGACGGCTTTTGCTGATGTCAGCTTATTAAGTGATATCAGCTAAGCAGAAGTTCAAATTCCAGGACCTCATKCATGTATACATTCAAACTGGGGAAATAGTTGTGCCATAAATGTCACCACCAGACTTTTGAAATCGGTGTATATGTGTTGTTTCGGCATCTGTGTGAGAAGTAAACCCAAAAGAAGGGGAATTTCTTTTTCATTCCAGTCTGCTCAGTTTGATCTCATTGCTTCCAAAAAACCTGTAGAACAACAAATAAGAAATTGGCTACAAAAAGCAGAAGCCATTCTGATATTCCAGTCACGCTACAGGTTTTGAATTGTTTCTTTGCTCAAGGTATAAAATGGAGTGTCAGAAAGGAAAGTAGTCCCTACGCTTGTCAATATTAACTATAGTAATGTCCCTGCAAGCTGTTCCACCGCAGGGATTTCAGTCACTGTCTTAGGGCAAGTTTATAGATTTACTCCACTTAATTTTCCTTCTGTAGCACTATCTACGTGAGGAAATGGTGGAATATGTTTTGTGTCTAATTTCAGTGAATGTAGAAAGAAGAGACCTTATTGACAGAAAATAAGAACGTTTCAGTGGAAAGTAGTGGACCTCTGATGATATTTACAGATGAAACAACAGGGTAAAAATCTTGATAGTGCTTCAAATTTTGGTCCTGAAAGTGTGTCTGTGCATTCTTAACTTCATTGCAGTACAGAGTAATAAAGTCAATGAAGTCAGAAGGAACATGATATAAGCCACTCCCAAAGTAAGAAAAGTCTTATGTGACTGACCTGTCGTCGATGGGGATTCCAGGAACAAAGATACGGTTTTTCTCTGAAGCTTATGAGACTGAAGTTTCTGGGTTGTCATCCATCAATTGTCCTTATTCCCAAGATAATTATCGCTCTAAGATTTCCATTTGAAGAGATCAAAGGCTGCTATTTTCAGCTAGAGATGACTTTTTTAGTGTTGAAAGTATGTATTTTGTAGGAATGAGATGTACAATAGTGAAGATCTTGATAAGACTTCTTTCCCCCAAGTTATCTTCAGCTGTAAAGCTGGGTTTTGATATGGCAAGTGTGACATGCAAGATGTCTGCGAGATGTCTCAGATCTTGATCTCTCATCTTGATCTGTCTCTCATCTTGATCTGTCTATCGGCTGCATCGTTGGGTTCTGTATCTACCTACCACAGCGAGTGATACAGATCTTGTCTCTTACAATGCCTGCGTTATGCTTTCTGGGCCTGCTAATGCAGACATAACCACCAAACCAATTTTTTCCTTCTTCTGTAATGCCCCCCTGGGTGTCAAGTTGTGTGAAAGAAATGAGGTGTGATCAAGCTGAGCATTAGTCAGCAGTGTGCGCTTGTGGCAGTGAAAAGTAACTGTGTACTGGCCTGCATCATCAGGACTGTAGCTCACAGGTGAAGGGAAGGGATTATTACTACTGTTGTTATTACTCAACACTCTTGAGGTCACATCTGGAATACTGTCCCAGATTTGGGTACCTTGATACCAGAGAACTGCTGACAAACAGGAGCGAGACCAGAAGAAGCTAAGCTATATGAGGGCTGGAGCACAAGAGGGGGAAGAATCTCCTTCCTAAAGGATTTCTGAAACTTGACTGGATGAGACCCAGAGCTACCTGACCTAACTTGAAAGTTATCATTGCTTTGAGCAAAGGGTTGCACTAGAACCTCCAGAGGTCCCTTCCAGCCTAATTTTTCTAAGGCTTCATACTTTTCCCTGCCCAATTATTCCTTAAAGAAGCCAGTTCTTACGTGACATTCAAAATGAAATTAACTTCTTCAGTGATGGGAAGAGGAGAATGAGATCAAGGAAACACCAGATAGCTGAGATCACACTCCGATCTGTGGTTTCAACACACTACTTCTTGTTTGTGTCTAAAATAGTGTGGTCATTGTAAAAAGTCTGTCTCTTATCCGTGTCCTAGACAGCACCGTTGTTACAGGAACATAATCAGTAAATGGGGATGGAATAAAATCCCTGACTTCTGGAATCTTGCAGAATTATAGGAAAGAAAAGGCATTAGTGTTTAAAAGAAGCTATGTATGATGCAAGGACATTTGATAGTAAAAAGCGACAGAAGAGAAGCATTTCAAAATGAAGAAGTAACAGTAGAAGCAGAGAATATAAAATGTTCAAAGAATAGTAGAAACAAGTGAATATTGTTCTGTTGCTGCCTATTCACTATCCCTGAACTGAAAAGGTAACAAAATATGACTTTGGCCGTAGACGTTAATATGAGCTGACTTGAATGCTGACGACTGAGTCACTGGGTCAGCAACAGTGCTGACAGTGCTGTTCCGTGGGGAAAAAAAAAATGGTGTTTAATGCCTCTGTTGTAGTTCAAGACATCAAGGACCTGCCATTTCAGAAGCTGTTACACTGTGAGGCTATTAAATCGCTGGCTGTCATCCAGCACTTTGTAGCACAGAGATGCTGTCAATGTAAGTCAGGGATTGCCCTGTCAAAGGAACTTTGTATGAAAACCTGTGCAGGGCAAATCTGCCAAGTTAAGATTGCTACTGTTTGAGTAGGTCTGTGTTTTTCTTGTGTAACAGCCTCAGGGCTGAGCCTTAATTCTTAATTTCCTTCTGAAATGTTTAGCTGCATGTTTTTTTGAGAGTGATCATGTTGGATTTATCTGCGTTTCCAGTTTCTTCATGTGAAATGGATGTCAGCTGCCAACTAAGGAAAATGACACTTGAAGTTTTTAGCATGGCAGGATATTGCACTCAGTACTCCAATTTGTAACATGCTTTTAAAAGTCATTGCTATCTTTTGAATATCCCAGTGGATACTTACCTGAACTTTTATCTTTTCCACTCTAATTTCTTTCTAGTTCAGACTCTGTGTGCTCATTAAAAGAGTGTTTTTTCACTTCTTATTTTTATTGAAGTACTTTCTTTCAAGTATCCTTTTATAGAATATGGTGGAACTTAAGATACAGTAACTAATATATCATGAAGGTAAGTATTCCTTCTCATTTTTCCTATGATCCTCAGATGTCAGGAAGACTACTGGTGGACTCATCTACTAGGACAAATAAGTTGATACTTTCTGTTCCAAAACTTGGACAGTGGAAGATTGGCTTCAGTGAGGCAATAGAGCTTTGTATGTTGTAGCTATTTTAAAAAGTAGGGAAATGATGAGAGAGGCCAGCATTGGTTCTCAAGGAATATCTTAAATACAAGTAACACTGATGCATCATATCTGAAGGTAAAAGCAGCATGTATGCTTCATCTATCTTCGAATCGGTTAGCAAAAAGTTGAAAATGAAACAGCTTTTTAGCCATGGTGAGGCTTGCCTTTCCTGTTTCCAAATATCCATTGACTAAACAAAGCTTTTACTTGCTGTTTGGACCTTGCAGGAAGAATTAAAATTGAAATGAAGTAATTGAAAATGCAGCTACTTGTCTCTACTATATGGTCGAGAATCAAAAAGTGCTCCCAAGTACAAGGAAATCTCCTCTTCTGATCACTTCCTCCACAGATTTTTCGTAGCAAGGAAGCAAGGGCTTTCAGTGCAATAGTACTTTACAAAGCTGCCTACTAAAAATGTTGTGATTTCATACATACTCTTGGGATTCCTGTTCCACTTAGTCATCAGTATATGGAGAAATTTTCATGGCTTCATGTTGTACAGTGTCTTAAAATTGTGTTTATTGTAACGGTGATTGTCATTTTTAATTGTACTTTCTTAATTGCCTTATAAAGTTAAAAGTTGTCTTGTGAAAGCTTGTGTGTTTCTTTCTTCCTCCTGCCCCGTAGAGGTTATTCTGAGTTAAAATGTAGCTTTTCCTAAAGTTGAACAAAGACTTATCTAGGGAGTTCAGCTGCTTTCCTTTGTTTTCATTTATTTGTTGCCTGGTTTCTCTTACTACCGGTGTTTATTTTAAGTATAGCTTAAGTATATCCTAACACTTCAAAGGAGGAAATACCGTATTTGATATTTGTTAGTTTTCTTACACCAAAGGCATAATATTGATATGGTGTATTTTGAATGATGAAGAATGATTCTTTGCCTACTGAAAATGCCCAGAGTATTCCCCTTGGATTAACATATGTAAAGCAAGAAATTAGAAGGAAGAATTAATTATTTAGGAAGAAGAAAAAATGTATTATAAACCCACAATTTTAAGGGTAGAGAGAAAACAGGGCTAAAAATGGTTTTAAAAAACTATCAGGATGAGTGTCAACTTAGTGGTTGTTTGTATTTTTTGTTTTGTGTGNTTTTTTTTTTTTTTTTTTTTAATAGGGTACTCAAAGAAAACCCACAAGTCTTCCTCCCCTTGATCCAGAAGTTCTTTCTGTATTTGTGCCTCCATTTATCAGCAGAGATGATATTCAGGTGATTAATGCTGGTAATAACTTGAATAAAAGTAAACGCCGGTCTTTCCGAAAGAAAAAAGAGAAGCCAAAGATTGAAAATGTCAAGAGTCTCAATGGGGAGCAGAAAGCACCTGACACTGAAGATATTACAGTTCCAAAGGACATTGATCTTATTGGTTTGCCAGAGCTATGCTTCCCAGGTAYGGTAGGGTTCACACTTCTTAATGAGAACTGTTTTAATATATATTTGTTGACCCATAGTACAGCCAATTTTTTTTTTTTTTATGATCATCTGCTCTATCTCTTTGTATTTCACAGTATAAAAATAATGTGTCTGCTTGTGAGCAGGTCAGTGATGAAAGCAGCTGTTACCTGAATGGGGTGCCCTTGCTCTGTATGGCTATGTTGTGTGAAACAGATCTATTAGCAATAGTAGCTGCAACACCTGCAAGAGAGGGAAGCTGAAAGTCACTTTAGCCCTTATTGGTAAATCTTGGCTTGAGTGAAGTGCACACGCTTTCAATCCCCCTCCCCCGCAAATGACTGAGTACTCTTTCACTTTTCATTTGGTATTAAGATATACCTGAAGTAGTGACTGTTGCCTCCAGGTTTAATTGCAGAAATTTTAATATGCATGTCACTGTTGCAGACCTTATAAATATCGTGAAAGGGAAAAAAAGTAAATAAACTTCATCTATTGTATTTTGCCACTTAAAATGCAGAATAATTATATAATATTTTTGCTTCTTCAATAATGTGCAATTTACAGCCTTTATAACAACCCTAAGATCAAATGGATTGCATATGTGCATTTTAATCCCTTAAAATGAGACATTTCTCTTGAAATTAAGTGGAAATGTGCAGTATTTGTTATGAATCGCTTTTCAAGCAGCTGTAGTTAAATATGTAGTTAAAAAAAGGTTTCTGCCTTCATTGCAGGAGGACTTTATATAACTTCTGAATCAAAAGAAGACCACGTTCATTTCCTGGTCTTCACAGATGTCTGTGGTAACAGAACATACGGTGTTGTTGCACAGTACTACCAGCCTATGCAAGTATGTTATTTAACTCATGCTTTTATTAAAACATATTAAAAGATATAAAATAAAACAAAATACTTTGAGAATAATGTCAGGTTTAATTGATGACATTAGTTAACAGATATGTTTTTATGTCAGTAGGAATACAGAACAAATCATACTTTATATTGCCATTGTAAATTAAGTACCTTGGAACAGCATTGCATTAGGAAAAACTGTTACAGATTTCAGTTAGGAGTTTTGAATATTCAGGAGCAGACTTTGTCCCTTGGACATTTTTTTTGGTGAAGATTGTACCCTGTGTTCCTTCTAAATATCTTTTGCACTGAAATTCTTTTTAATACGTATGTCTAAGTCTTGTAGGCTGACATTTTTCTGGAGAGCTTAAGGGAGATAGGCATCCAAATCCCCTTGAAGTTTAGAGGGAATTGGGTATCATATCTTTAGGGTTCTCAAGAAAATATTAGCCATAAATTCATGATTAACATAAACACATTAATCTGTAGTTTTCTTGCAGGATGGCTGTATTTCCTCGAATGGGCAGGCCCATGGGGAATCTGCGCAGACTGGGAAGATGCCTATCTGTTTTGTACCATTTGCTATTTGTGTTATATCCAGATATCCATATTTTAATGCCCTCAAGGACTGTCTCTCTTGGTAAGACCTGCTATCCTGTGTGTCTTTTCTGGAAATAACTGTGCAGGTTTTAATACATGAATTTGCATGATGTGGTCAGGATAGCTGCATAATGCTAAAACTGGCGTTAGTTTTAAGTTATGGTAGTGTGAGATGTGTGGGAGAGGAAAAGAAGAAATGTAATGTGAACGTTACCCAGACAGTAAGCGCAAGTTCTAAATATCAAGGAAATTAGTTATGATGTTGTCTTCATTTTCTTTGAGGTTTTTGGTAAGTCTAGAAAATACTAATTTGCAGGGAACAGATTTCTCAAAGACTTTGGTTTTTTTGGATGAGGGTTAACTGTAATTTTGCCGTGCTGGTGAAAATCACTTTGAAAGCACAAAACCCTCTTTATAATGCACCAAATAAATGTCACAGGAACATGAATATATATGTATTAATAAGCAGTTAATGACACCTTATTCTTTAATTAAATAATCCAAGTCATTTGAGGGAGTACAGTGTTTACTTGGCTGTCGTAGAACTAGGAGAGAAGATCTTAGGATACAGAGTACTTCACTGGTTAGAAACACTCAAATACTCCACAATGTAGAGGAGTTAAAAGATAAGTGATGATGGGTCTGTCTTGTTATTTAGTAATTTAACTTATTTTGAGGTTGTCTGTTGCTTTATCGTCAAATTGTTAAAATCTATGTGCTTCTATTCTGAAGTGGATTAAAAACTCCTTGCATCAGGGAGCCTGTCTCTCTACATTGGACATTACTGGGTAATCTTTACTTGCAGACCTGTAGTCCAAAGGTAGAAGAGTGTTTTTCACTAAATTCCAGTCAAGCTTTCTAGAGTCACATTTGAAGTCAGGTGTTTTCCTTTTGCAGGTATTTGCTTCTTATACRTAAGCTGAAAGATGTTAGGGTTTTAGGTCGGAGCTTGAATCTTCCAGTTTGTTCTGCTGGCAGTTGGTATGCTGAGCAGATGAGCAAGCAAGGGTGTGCTTCCTGGGTGCTAGCTGAGGTGCATCACTAGCCCCTAACCTGACTCCATACCAGGATGAGACCTGAGCACTCATTTCCCCACCCCATGGACCTCTTCGTCCCAATGCTGTGGGCTTGGATCTGGTTGGAGCACTGACTGGCTTTCCCTGGTTTAGATGAAGAGAGCCCTGGAGGAAGAAAGCAGTGCCTTCCTCTTGGACAGTTCAGATGTTGCCTCCAAAAAAGCTGTGATATCAGAAATGAGTCACTCTGGCAGCCCTTACGTATGAGCAAACACACCACTGACACTGTTCATGCTACCTCTGGTCTGTCATTTTCAAAGCATTATTAGTAAAGGGGTTTAATGTGGACAAGGGACTTCAACATGATGGAAACTAGGTATTCACAGGTTAGTGCAAAATTGAGATAAGGAAATATTTGTTTCCCTTTCTCCTTTCCTGCCCAGATCACTTTTTCCACTCCTTATGTTTAAGTCAGTTACATCAGCTGTTGGTATTGCAGGAGCCAGTTCATTGCTGCCTTTTTATAGTCAAAATCTCAAGTAAACGCTAATCGGCATATATAACTCTTAACAGCTATACACTTGAGCTGTGGTGCTTTACTGTTTATAACCAGTCTTTATAATAGGATTCATGCTTCTTTCATACTGTGAACTCAGCCTGTATGAGGGCTCACTACACACAAGCTTTCCACTGGGTGGGAAATAGAATAGATTCAGCTTTACAGTTATGGTGTTCATCAGTGGTTTATATAGTATATTCATGGATGAGTAATCTCTTCTCTGAAGTGAGACATCGCTTAGCTGGGAGAAGCAGGCAATTTGCTAAACCGATTTTTAAATAGCCCACTAAGGGAGAAGTGGGAAAATGTTCAGGAAAACCATGGAAAATTCTAGAGGTTACAAAAATGCTTCCAGGTCTCATATTTGTTTAGAACAGACAGGAACCAGGTGGAGTTAACTCTCTAGAGATGCAAACTTCTGCCTCTGAGGGGGTATTTTAAACATTAGAATTAAACATCTCTGCCTTGATCATATATAGTAGGTTTTTGCACCTATTTAAAGCATTAACGTCCAAGCTAACTATTATGGATGGCTTTTCCCTTTAAGCTGAGTCTGTACTGGTTTTTAAGGGGAGTTCAGGTTTATCAGTAACCTACCATCTAAGCTTTAAGTGATTTGTAAATATGTGAATAATTATAGAGGAGTTGTCAACAGGACAACAGCCTTCCATGTTAGTAATGTATGTTGTCCTGGTCATTTAACAGGGGAATTTGTCATACAGTTGCACAGCTCTTCTTTCTCCTTTTTGCTGCTGCATCTGGATGTAAGATTCAAGTGTGTGTTACTGGCAGGAGAGGGGGAATGCAAGTGACAAAGCTGCATTTGGTGCTGGCATTTCCCACTGTACTGGAAACTCAACTGGTTGTTTCCATTATATTTTCTTCTGGAATTTTTTTTTTTCCTTTTTCCCCCAAAAGGTATTTTACTGTGCTAGAGTATACTTGAATGGGAGGAAAGGAGAAGGGGTGGAGAGGTACCGTTTTTCCTTGTTTTGGTTGTGTTACTGAAACATTTCCATATGGCATGAAACAGCTGCTGGGATATGTGGCTGTTCTGAATGGAATATAAGCTATTACAGTAAAGACCTCAGTGATATATTTGAGCGTAGTCCCCTGTACATCTGGGGATGTTTCAGGTTTTTGTTAACGTTACAAAACATTGACATTGTTTTCCTGTAAACCAGAAAGGGAGTTACTTTCATTTCGGATGCCTTAGCTGTAATCAGGTGGCCAATGGGTTAAAAATCTAATTAAATGTTTTCATTGACCGAGTGTACTCACGTACAGTAGTGCCTGGTATACTTAACAAATAATAACACGTTCAACAGCGCACTTGTACCCTTGGTATGCTTCAGTGGTGTTTTGCAGGATGCTTCAACGGATTAATCATTCTGCAAGTCTGGGGATTTGAAATGGATGGTGGACCTCAAACCACGTATTTCTAGTGTGTAGCCCTTTCCTCGTGAGAACTAGTGGAAAAATACTCTTTGTTATTGCTAATGAAGGCCTGATGTTGAAGTAGCATCTAAAGGGGTTCTGCTTCCATTCAGGACCTTTTTGCAGCAAAAGATTTCATTTTCCTCCAGAATTCTGCTGTGCATAGCTTATTTTCTCCAGCACGTGCAGTGCACAGGATTGCTTATAGGTGGGGTGGTACTTGTTGTCATTCAGAAGAGTCCTCAAAGGTATTTTATCATCATAAGCATTCCCAGATAAAACCCGGGTTCCTAAACTTTTTCAAATGGCAAAATATAGTAGAAATCACAACTGAAAACAGACCAAACTGAGATACAAAGGCAACGTCAAGCTATAAACCCATGTAGGTGCTTTGAACTGCAAGGGGAACTTGCAAACTTTCATCATAGTAACAAAGGTCTTCATGGTCTGTGTAATTAATTTTATACCTAATTCACATATTACTCGCGTACAGAGCTTCCAAATCCAGAACAAGTTGAATGGAGTGTGTCTGCCTCTCTCCAAAGCAAGCAGATGTGCACCTGGACTGTTTCACAACACTGCAGCTGTTGGATTATAATACATCATTATTTGAAAAGGTTCAGTTTTAAATTGAGAGGTTTTGGCAGTTTGCACAGGTAGTTTTACCTCAATCTGTTACACTACATGAAAAGTGAAATATTCCTGGCAGTAATCTCCTTCTGGATGAACTCCTGTCTTGGATGGATGAATAGGCTCCATTCAAACAGTAAATCTTCCAACCTGTGTATTAGTCCTTTCAGCTGCCTTGAGAAAAGGTGGAAGTGTGCAAATAGCTCACAGCATTGAGGCAGTACAAAGGACCTATTCTTAGATGTTCTTGCTTTCTGAAACATCTCTCTGTGGACAGTGAATAGAGGTAATGGAAGGTTCATAAACTCCTTAGCTCTCCACTTTAAGGTTTCAGAGATTACTTCATTTATTTCAGCAGACATTTGCAGTGCAGAGCAGAGCTGTCAGCTGCTATTACGTTGCATTAATGGGAACAGTGTACTGATTAGGGAGCTCTTACCGTCCTTTCTGTTCATCTGCTGCTTTTTCAGCATTGGGGTCAGGTTGTTTCTGTTGTAACATTTACTGGATGTGCTTTTTGTCTCAAAAAAACCCCAACAAACACAAATAAGGCAGTTAGGCCACATCTAAGGTGTTACTAAGTGTGACAGCACTCTACTGTCTGGTTTTCTTTGATAATTCTTAAATTCCCCTCCCCCTGCCTCCTCTGCGCCCCTAAATAGCTGATGGGCTTTTTGGGAATATGTGTAACAGCCTAGTACTCAGCCCAGGGCAGTTTCCAAATGTGATTTTAGTAAACTTAAATGTCTCATTAATCCAGTTAAAAGCTCAGTAATATATGACAGAATATTTTTATTCAGGAATCTAAATGTTGTACACAAATACGATGTCCTGGATTCTAATATATTTCTTGACCTATTCAGTTGCTTTCTAGACCACTTTCTTCCTGAAGAGCAAGTATTCTTCTGTAGGAAACCAGTAAAACTGCAAACTGAAATAAAACCTCAAGGGAGAATATAACCATATTAAGCTCCTAGTTTCTGTATATAGAGATTTGCAGGCTTAAATTCTGGTTTTGTAAAGGTTTGGGGTCATCTTTTTTGGCTATAAACATGCATGTGAATCTTATATTGAACAAAATGCCCTTTCCGACTACAAATATCTGACTTCTTAATTGTTACATTTCAGAAATGCTGTTGGACTTAACGGTTTGCAGTCTTAATATCGTGTATGTTTAAATGTTCATTAATTGATCTGGCATATAATAGAAACCACATGACCTTTGTGGCTTTGACACAGCTAGGGTAATACAGTTCTAAAATAGAAACATTTGATAGGTTTGCACAACTGTATTTGTTCTTTGTATGGGTAGGAACGATAGCAAAGTGCAGTGTTCATGTAGGCCTAGGCCTTAAGCTAAATATGGCTCTTGCTTCACATTCCTCTGCAGTTAAGCCCATGTCTACAACCTCTCTTTTCCTCTGATGCTGTTTTCCATCCCAGAGCTGATGTCTGATGCTTGGGACAGGAGAAACACCATGGCACTATGTTGCAGCTGTGGGTGTTTTGTTCCTCAAGCAATCTCTATAAGACACTCCCTTTAGCTGCATCTCACCTCTAGGTTTTCTTTGCCATCATGAGACCCAGTGTGCCATCTGCATCCTCTGATATATATGATGCAGTAGTATGTTATGCATGGAAGTGAAAAAAACTGATTCTGACATAGCAGCATCATTAAAATTAAATAGAACCACTAAAATATCTAATAAATTAGAAATTAATTAGCTGGAATAATAGCTTCATTGCTTCTAATTTTTTTTTTTTTTTTTTAGTTTTAGGTTATCAGCAAAAAGGCTTTTTTTTTTTTTCTGTTTGCATGTTACTATTTGTAAGTAATTTTCTGCAATTTAATTTCAGCTTACTAGTGCAACTGCGACCTTTCAAGGATTTAGATGTTGAGGAGCACATAAAAGAATTTGCAGCAAAATTATTTTTAATACCCAGCCCGCCACCAGGACCACTCCACTTGGTAATTACTGATGCTGAATTTCATAATTACTTTAACATTATGTCTTAAAAAGCACTAAGATGTTGTTTTCTATAAATTGGGGGAAGTTCTTCACTGCCAGGTCAGAGATTTTACTTGCTGATATAAAACTAATGTCAATAGCTGTGCTTTGAAAATAAGGGTATGTATTATTAGTACATGAAATAATGGTGTGACCAGGCTTGAGCACTGGCATACCAGTTGGTCAGGCTGTTTAATTTTTAATACTCTTCTGGGAAGGATTTGTCTCATGCCAACTATTTACTGTCTGAAATGATGCCTGGGTAGATCTGGAGACAGCATAATCTAGCTTTTGGTTTCTAGAGGGGCAGCCCACATAATCTCTACTGGAAGCGGTTGGAAGCTCCGATCTGTAACTGCTCTATAAGAATGGAAGCTTACCTTTCACCTGAACAGTATACCATTGCCATCTCGTTGAATACACATGTATAAACTCCAGTAAATCATGTAACCATCACTCAACCGAAGTGTGGGAGTTCCCTATCTTGTGTCTGATATCAAGACATGCTGTCTGATGCGGATGCTCATGGCTGTCATCTTGATTGTGTGATGGGTGGACGTGCAGTGGTGAGACTGAGAAGTAGTGCAGTCCCTGTGAGAGAAAAGAGGCCAAAGAAATAGGTTGCTGGAACAACACGTACAGGACTGGACTTGTTCTTTTCTTGTGTCTGAATGACTCTGGGGAAGCAGAACAGTGTGTAGTGGATTAAATGTTCTGGTGAGTGGATTAAATATTCTGAATTGGCTTCTGCCTGGATAAGACCTAGCTGAGAAGAGAAACTCACATAAACATTTGTATTCAGTGTAGAAGCTGAGATGTGTGGGCTGTATTTTCTTCTTTATAACCCTTCCCAAGTCAAGCTATATGTTAGCTGAGTCAGTGATTTCAGCACACTCTCTCTTGTCTACTGAAATGGCTTCTAGGGAAGCAGTGCTTCAGCCATGGATTTCTCCTTAGCTGCTTTCCTTGACCCTCAGATGAGGGGTTAGGAGTGGAGGAAAAAATAGCATAGCTGGAAAATTGTCTGAATGATTGGCTGAACCAGCTGCTAAGTGCTGAAATATGGAGCACGTGCAGGATCTGGCCCCCAGAGATTTGAGCTGGAGTATTTGAAACACTGAAAGAGCTCATTGGTTTTGGCTTGTTCTATCTTCTTAACGTGAGCACCTATGCTCAGTTCTTTTGTTCATATTTTTTCTATTCCCTGCATGAATTTTATCAATACTTTTGATTTCCCAGTTGTATCTACAAATACAAATTCCATTCTTTTATTATGCTTATAACAAAGCAAGTTTAATTCTGTTAAAATAATACATATATGTATATTTAAAGTTTTATTGGCTAAACAACCTTTGAGAATGGAAGGAGACAAAGTCCATGTTAATCTTTCAAGCTAGTTATTATGTCTTTTAATATTTCCCTCTCTTTCTATTTYGATTTTCTGCAGTATGCAAATATGTGTCTTCTTACTCTCAATTAATGTTAATATTTTGTAGTTGGAACTAAAATCCCGAATGAAATGTGTTTTGGGAACATTTTCATTAAGAATTAAATGGAAAACATCTGTTATTACAGGTATTTAATATGAAACCACTTCAAATAATAATTCCTTCACGAGAAGATCCGGACAGTCCAATTATTGACTTGGATCTTCATCTTCCGTTGCTGTGTTTCAAGCCAGAACAGGTGCTGCAGGTAAACTAACTGATACTTTAAAATGTATTAGAGATTGACAGTTCTGGTAATTTGTGGTTTAAAAAAAATCAAGATGTTTAGTTACCCAAAAAACATTATAAACCCTGGAATTCAGAACAGTGTTAGTTCTGCATATTAGAGATATGGCACAATAAAATATACTTCTTATTAAGATATTTTGTTATTTATAGACCAGATTAGATTGTCATCTTGGATTTCTTTCTCCTGTGGTTTAGCAATAGGTGCTAAATTTCTTAAGAGTATATTTTAAAATACAAATACCCAAGCCGATTGACAGATTTTATTTTGAATTCTCATTACATGCATTTCTACAAGATTCATAAGTACCTTTTTCATGTGTAAGAAAGGGACCTGTACGACGGATTGGTAACAGTTGGCACTCTCATATAAATAAAGTGTAAATGGTGTAGAAAGACAAGAAAATAGAAAAAGCTATTTGCAAATAATTTTTTCAGTACTTCATAGAATCATACAGTAATTTTTGTTTGGAGCATCCTTTGTAGGTTTCCTGATCCAACTCCCTGCTCAAAGGCCACTTGTGAAGTTAAATTAGGTTGCTAAAGGTCATCAGTATTATTGGTGCCACTTCCTCTAAAAAGAGCAGACTGGATGCTTCTTTCCAGGGATGCTTGTAAACCTCCTCAGTCCTGAAAGTAGGCAATACTGGCTTTTTTTTTTGGATATGCCATTCTTCCACCCATGTGGGCTTCTGCCCGCGTGTGCACGTTATGAATAAAACTTCCAACTGAAATAGTCTATTTATTCTAAATCCTAAATGGTCCTCTGCAACTGGTGCATCTTGAGCATGGAGTTTTATGTGTTAGCACCTCTGCGAGATGTCCCATGTGTGCCATTAGTCGTCTTGGCTTGAATTCGTCCCACCTAACTTGAGGCATCTGAGTTTGGTGCTTAGACGCCACTGGGTCCCTTTCTATCAGTGGAAAAGGGCGGATATCTCCAGGTAGCTTCCTGAATTGCTCCATGGAAGCGCTGCTCTGCAGTGGCACTATAAGGAATGTGACTGGCTAGAGTCTTGGATAGATGTTTGGCTGAGATGTCTAAAACCTAGATAGTCTTTGTGTTCATCATCAAAGACAGGTTTGCTTATATTCTTCATCTGGGTACTTCTTACAGGCATTTTACAGTCTAATACTGTGAAAGAAAGGCGACAGGTCTTCTCAGTAATTCCAGCTAAATCCTAGGCTCCTTGACATTGGTGGCAAAACTTTCATTGACTTTCAATGTCAATTAAATTTTCTCTCCTTTTCTGTTTTACTCTCTTCTTAATTTTGTAAGAATCCTTAAGTGGACATTCTTTCAATTTATAAATATGTAAGGTAGCTTTTAGAAAACAGAACTTGTGAGGCTGAGTTTTGCAAGCAGATGAAATATTTGTGCGTATCTAGTATGTTGTAGAAATAACTCTTTGTAAACATGTAGCATTTTGTTTTTTTCCAGATCATGACCTGTATTTTGTCTGAGCAGAGAATAGTTTTCTTCTCTTCTGATTGGGCTCTGTTGACACTCGTTGCTGAATGCTTTATGTTGTACCTTCATCCTCTTCAGTGGCAACACACTTTTGTGCCTATTCTGTCTCGTCAAATGCTGGATTTTGTAATGGCCCCAACTTCTTTTCTTATGGGATGTCATATTGATCATTTTGAAGAAGTTAGCACGGTATGTTTTAGACAATTACCACTCTTGCTGTTCACTTTCAGTGCATTTGTCCCCTTACTTCTTTCAGATGCACCTAGAAACTTGCTTTTGTTATTTAGGTGTGTAAAAAGTGAAGAAATTAAAAGTAATGGAACCATACTGATGTGACCACTGGCTTATTGGAAAAAACTTATTGTTGTATCCCTTACCTTTCTTTTCTTTGCAGGATAATATCAGGATTTTTGTGAGTTCAAATTTTATTTGGGGAAAAATTCTACTTACATGTTGTTCGTATAGTATAAGTAGTTTCCCTTCAGATTGGTGAGGTTATTTTTTGCTTAGAGTTGTGTGGGATGAATTAGTGCCTTTTCCAGGCATCTGGGTTAAGAATTGAGCATGCACGTGAAAATATGCTAACGATGCCGCTGTTCCCCATAGTGGAGTTAAGTATTTAATAAAATAAGAAAGAAAAAGAATATAATCTCACAATTTTTCTGAGGGTTTTTTTGTCATCTTTTTTCAGAATCTTACTTAACTAAGCCTCTTTCAGTGTGTAGCATTAATCTTGGTTACCCAAAAAGATTTAAGAAAAACTCAGCTTCATGGTGGAGGGCTAATGTGAATATACTTCTTTGAGGGTGTCACATAGGGTTTCTGTGAGTGTTCAAAACTGAACACAGAAAAATTGTGTAAATTTATAGTAGATGAATCCATCTAATTATGAGCCAAAGTGAAACTGGTCCATCTAGGCAAGTCCAAAATGAACAAAGTATTAAGTTAAAATGAAGCAGATAAATATTTATTTTAGTTAGCGGTAAGATGATGTCACTATCAGAAATAAGTACAGATTAGAGAACACACTTTTCTTTGATATAATTTGAAAGATTTTATGTTTGCTTATATATACACTGTGTTGCAGTCTGATCTTTTAAGTTTATTAAAATTGCAAACTGAGAGATCAGCATGGGCTTTACCTCCATGTGACTTCTTGTGCATTAGCACATGTTTCTGTGTTTGAGACTAATATATAAATCCTCCCTCTCCCTGTCATCCCACAGGGTAAGTACAGGAGTAAATGCTGAATGGAGAAAGCTTTCTGGGAGCTTCTTTGTGTACATATATATGGTTTTGTATATATCTTCATAACGTATACCTTTTCAAGGATGGGCTTAGAGATCCAGTATTAATTTAATACTACATGAAGCACATATTAGGTTACCAAATGTTTATGTACTGAGATTAATATCTATTAATTTAATGACATTTTTTTTTTTTTCCTTGAAAGTAGTTGTTTAGTTATCCATATGATCTTCTAGTTGGGGAAAAAAGTCAATCCTTTTCTGGTTTACCTTCTTGCTGAAATAATTCATTGTCTGAGGAGTACATAAAGGAGAAGTAAATGTTTTTACAATGTAAGTATATTTACAGTCATTCTATTTTCTTTTGTTAAAAGGAAACTGAAGACTTAATTCTAATTAATATTGATAATGGAGATATTACACATTCAAAAATGGCTGAAGAGGAGCCTGAAATTCCAGATGTTCCAGCACAAGCAGCGGAAACTTTCATAAAAAGGTGAAAAGATGTTGAAGTTGCGTTTATCTTAGTGCATAAATCATGCTTGACCCTCTTTTCTAAGTTTTTTATTTTGTATTATTAGTTATTATCGTATATTATTTCATTCATTTGAAACCACTGTATTTGATAAGGGCAAATTGAAAATTTCAATTAATTAATAAACAAGTAACTTTAAGGAGTCATAATCATAACCATATTATTTTGCAATACCTGGAATGCTTGTTTCTTTTTTATCACTGATACTGAGTATTCTCTGAAATGTACTGTTCCTTTACACAGAAGATGAGTGCACTGTGATTTACATGTACTAGTAGGACTTCCAGGAATCTTGTTAGCTTGTCAACACTTGCAAATCAATCTTGCACTTTCTCTAGCTGTAAGATGCGTGAAGCCTAAATGAGTTTTTCTTTAAAAGGTATGAAAAAAATTGTTGGTGTTAGGATGTAACTTGATAATTTTCATCTCTGTGTAGAGTGGAGAGTCTTCAGCTGCATTATGATCTAGAGCTCTGCCATCTCCGAGCCAGCACAGACCTTAGTGAACTCCAAATGCGTAGAAGGGCTTGGCAACAGAAACTGAATACAGAAGTTCAGCAAACAACTTTGCAGTTAATTGTTAATATCTTCAGGTGAGCGGATATAGTATTTTTTATTATAAGAGCATATCGTACTGGTTAAGACACTTCCACTGTCACTGAAAATATTCTTTATTTTGTCTTACTTTATAGATATTTTGTAAATCTCTTTAAGTTTTGTGAGAGAACGTGAGAAGGAGGTCCTGCTGGCCTGCTGGAATATCAATAATTAATGTATTTGGGTACATATACATTGCTAGGACATCTTATATAAAACTGTTCTAATTTTGAACCTGTATGTCTCCTGTATGAAGATTACAGGAAGAGAAGTGCAGTCCTCACATTTCATAATTAGGAAAAGCTTAAGGCCCAGTAGGGATATTAATTTGTAACTGGAAACAGTCACTCCTGTTAGAGAAAAATGAGTTTGAACTGGGACAGGGTAGAAGAGCTGAAAGCAGGATCGGGAATTCAGAACACTTGGGTGTGTTTTGGCTAACTGTACAAATTCTGGGAAGGGATGAGATATCTGGAGATTGCAACCACAAGAGAATGAAGGAGGGAGAGGAGCTGTTTCAGCTCAAGGACAGAGTTGGCACGAGAACTTCTGGCTATTTGGTGTGGTTTGGGAATGACATTTTAATAATTATGTGGAGTAGGTTTGGGTTTGGTTCCCCCCCCGGCCCCCCTCTAGAAAAAGGTCCAGCTATGCTAATTTTCCTTGTTTCTTAACCTAATCTAATGTGTTGATACCCACAGTTGCTTTATCTGGGTACTGGTTGTAAATCCTGCTATTATTTCGTTGTATTTGGGGAGAGAATGGAAGTGTAGTACGTGATTTGTATAAAAAAGTGCAACAAATGGATGGCTGGTTTGCATATGCTTTATTTCTTTTTACATAGATACTAACATACTTGACCATGAAAATGAAACTACCTACCTGTTATTTCTAAAGGATCTGATTGTATCGACAGAGGTCTGCAAATAGCTGTGCAGATAGCCATCCCCAGCTATTTCTTGCTGCCTCTTGCTGGAAGTGGTGCTCCCCATTGGATCAGCTACCGAATTGCTCACATGAATGCTCCCTAACATTTTCAGTCAGAAGGTGCTGGGTTAATTTATATAGTCCAAATACCAGGTCTCCGTTAACTTGCTCGCTTTTGTTGGATCAGCTTGGGGGAGCGTTCATACAAGTGGCTGGGCCCTCCAGGGGGACAATAGCTGCTGGGTATCGAGGATAGAACAGACTTTACAGCTAGCACAGCTGGATAAGGAAAATGAAATGCATTTACAACCTGGTGTGCTACCACTGTGGGATTTGGTGGATTTCAGTGTTGGGCAACAATATATTCCAGATAAAAATGAGGAGAAATGCATTTTGCTGCTGACAGCTTGAACTCTTTAACGCACTAAACGCTTGGCTACAAAATATGAACAGATGCTTTGCTCTCTAAGAGATAATATGTTTTGCAAAGGGGTTGATTCTTTTCTTGCTTTCTTTCTCCTTTCCTTCAAACTTTCTTTCTGTGTTCTTTTTTTTCAGCCTCGTTTCTTCTATCTTCTAATGCTATATCTACCAGCATCCAGGAGTGAAGTAAATCTCTGATGCCATTGTGCTGCCAGTTGCTGCTGTCTTCAGTGAAGCACTGTAGTATTTTTGTGTGCGTGGAGGTTCCATGTTTAAAGCAAACAATGCTAAATTATGTCGAATTATAGAGAACTATATACTTTTACCAACCATCTTTTTTCTGAACCCATATGGCTTGATAAACTGGTAATGGGCTTTTATCACTGATTTATGACAGACAAATGATGTATAGGCCTTCTGTCAGGTCTGTGCATGGGTATGAGATTCCTCTTTTGTGCTTACATTCAAATTTTAGCTCACCAAATTATTTTCTTCATTCACATGTTTTAATGGGAATTTCTTATTCCTCAATACCCAGCATAAGTAGATGAAATAAGATGTAATAATAAAAGGAGCCCTGATTTTAGCCACTTGCACATATCTAGCTTAAATAACTATCTTTTCTTACTCACAGACTTCAGTTCAGAGAACAGCCTTTTTCTGAGAAACTCCCACTTTCTGCTCCTGAAAGAGCTTGTTCTGGCTCACCTCTAGGGCACAGAAGTTACTACTGACGTCTGGTTTTCCAGTGATTGTATAGGGCCTCTGCTGCCTGTTGTCACCATGCATATACTAAAATATGCAGCGGATCTTTATCTCACTTTCTCTTTTATTTCAATAGTTCTGTCTCTTTAGTTTAACACAGTTTCCTGTTATTGCTGGTTTTATGAGCAGAGTTTGAGAGTGCAGCAAAAAATTACGTAATCTATAATATTTCACGTGCAGTGTAATGGGACAGTGTGAGGTCAGATCACATCTTTGAGATTGCCTATGCGGATAGGTACACTTGTCTTTTTAGTGCTCCAGATGGGTTGTATGTGATTCAGGGACTGTGTATGTAAAGGTAATTCCAGGGTTGGAGCCGAAGTCATGACTTAAATATATAGATTCTCCTCTGTAGGTTACTAAAATTGATCCCACAGACTCTAAGTGAATTTGCTGATTTGAAATGGCAGTGGCAGCAGGTAGCCTGTCTTACTTACAAGAGTATGCATTCTTTTTCTATGATTCAGTAACTCAGACTTGTTCATTAAAACTGAGTTTGCCTTCTGATACTGCAGCATATTTCTATTTTGCCTTCTGATGCTGCAGCGTATTTCTAGTAGTACCAGTGGGCTGCTGCAAAAGTGCAACTTGCTTACAAATCTCCAAGCATATTTATCTATTTATTTATTTTTGTCTCCAGGGAGGTAAAAGACCATCTAAATTATCAACATAGAGTGTTTAACAGTGAAGAATTTCTGAAAACAAGGGCAATCGGAGACCAGCCATTTTACAAAAAGGTAAATTCAGTGTTAAATATGTTGTGATTCTCTGTTATTAATCTGTATTTTAGGATTAATGCCAAAAATTAATAGAATGGTCACAGTTTGGTCTGTGTGGTGTTGTTGAACCACCAACTTTCACAGAATGCTTTACCAAATTTATTTTATTTACTATAAACAGATAAAATACTAGACAGCATTTTGGAGAGCAAGGTACTATGTAATTCCAGAGCAAATTAAATGTAATTCCTCGGGGGTGAGATTAACCTATGGCAGATGGTCAGTAAAGCTACATCTAAACTGTATTTTAAGCACAGGCACCTGTCCAAACTGTTTGGACTGAAGCCCATTTGTAGACATGAGTTTTCAGCAGGCCTGTGAGCATAGCAGAAGGGAGCTCAAATGACACAAATCAAAGTACCTGCGTTATCTGCAGCCTGAGCAACAGGGCATGGAGTTGACGATGCCTGCTGGGCTCTAGGCCATGCCCTGAACTGGGAGGGATCTGTACAGGCTGGATCGATGGGCCGAGGGCAATTGTATGAGGTTCAGCAAGGCTAAGTGCTGGGTCCTGCACTGGGGTCACAACAACCCCGTGCAATGCTACAGGCTTGGGGAAGAGTGGCTGGAAAGCTGCCCGGCGGAAAAGGACCTGGGGGTGTTGGTCGACAGCCGGCTGAATATGAGCCAGCAGTGTGCCCAGGTGGCCAAGAAGGCCAATGGCATCCTGGCCTGTATCAGAAATAGTGTGGCCAGCAGGAGTAGGGAAGTGATCGTGCCCCTGTACTCGGCACTGGTGAGGCCGCACCTCGAATACTGTGTTCAGTTATGGGCCCCTCACAACAAGAAAGACATTGAGGTGCTGGAGCATGTCCAGAGAAGGACAATGGAGCTGGTGAAGGGTCTGGAGAACAAGTCTTATGAGGAGCGACTGAGGGAACTGGGGTTGTTTAGCCTGGAGAAAAGGAGGCTCAGGGGAGACCTTGTCGTTCTCTACAACTACCTGAAAGGAGGTTGTAGTGAGGTGGGGGTGGGTCTCTTCTCCCAAGTAACAAGTAATAGGATGAGAGGAAACAGCCTCAAGTTGCGCCAGGGGAGGTTTAGATTGGCTATTAGGAAAAATTTCTTCACTTCCCTGGGCAGCCTGGTCCAATGCTTGACAACCCTTTCGGTGGTTGAGTCACCACCCCTGGAGGTATTTAAAAGACGTGTAGATGTGGTGCTTAGGGACATGGTTTAGTGGTGGACTTGGCAGTGTTAGGTTTATGGTTGGACTTGATGATCTTAAAGGTCTTTTCCAACCTAAATGATTCCATGGTCAATACCTGATTTCTGAAGGGATGCAAGACATCTTTCTCAGCTTCTTGCACCCTTTGATGCAATTTACATAGTAGTTTTTAACAGATTCTTCATTAAGTAGCTTCTTATTCTTTTTAAGACATGTTGTGCTGTTATTTAAGCTTCTCAAAAGTAAAATATTATTGAGTGGTGTCTTCACTTTTTTTGTTGATACTATAGCTTGTTTAACAAACCTGTGAGTCAAAGCAAAGGTTTAACAAGGAATGTAAGAAAGTGTATCTGCCATTTTACATTTGCTTTTAATTATGTTCCATGGGTGCATCTGAAAGTTACAGAGGTTTCCTTTGCTGCTAGAATTTGGCAGTTGGCTCTCTGGAGTGACTGTTTTACACCTGGCAAAAAGATCTCTTTGTTAACATCAACAGGCCATGGTTGATAACTCCTTTTTTGCTTCTTGTTTTGTTTCCTACTTCAAACATATGATAAGAAAAGTTTCTGAACATCCGTTTAAAGGATATGTTGGAAGGAAATGATCAGCGAAGTATCTCATTTTACTTCAGCCGTAGTTGCCAAACTTGGCAGAATATCTGGCAATTCAAAGATAACAAACTGATGAATCCTAAATAGGAAATAATGTTTGTTGGATAAAGCTTGTAACTCTAGCAAACATTCTTAAAAACATACAAACAAAAAGGAGAAATTTAAAAGAACCTATTAATACATCATCAGGAGAGAAATTAATCGGAAGTGTTCTGACCAGGATTTCAAATTAGTAGAAATAATTAAAATATTTTCAGTAGCAGTTTCTAATGCTATCAATGAAATAGTGGCAATTTTATGAATTGAAATTTAAAATTAATTTAAAATTCAGAAGTGCGCATTTAAGAAAAGCAGTTGACTCACTTAAATACTAAATAACATAGTGGCAGGTTTTCTTGCAAGTAAATCTTAGAAGATAACACAATATGGAGTAGTTACTGGTGGTATCTAGAATTATATTAAGAGAACTCCAAAAACCATTAGAAAGGACCCTTTCAGCTCCTGCAGCTTGTCATCTCATGTACATACAATTGCCAACAAAATATGCCATCTACTGGAGAAATACTTAAAAGCAGAAATCTTAATGCTTTTGTAGATGCCATTTTACAGGATACGTTGCAAATGGATTGATAAGAGGCATCTTGAATAAGAATGACCTATTTGTTGGTGAAATGTTTCCATTAATTTCAGAGTACCTAGATTACTTATGAATCTTTCTCATTTGCTTTTTAAAAACATCATAGAAATACACTGATGTCTGATCAGTGGGTTTTTTGTTGTTGTTGTTTGTTTTGGTTTTTTTTKGGGGGGGGGGRGGGGTGTGAGTGTTGTGTTTGTTTTTTTGTTTTGTCCTTTGATAAAGTCCAGGACTAACAAGGGTACTTTAGGCAAGCCTCTGGGATATATCATTAATCAAAGTAATATTTCATAGTTACATTCAAAGATACAACTGTCTTTCTGTTAGTAAGTTTGTAAAGGGTGGAGGTTGTATAAACATAAAGACAGGATTCCTGGTTATAACAATATTATCTCTTGATGAAGTTTGCAGTTGATTTTCTGAATGGATTAGTTTTCTGAATTGTTTATTTCAAACAATACTAAGAGCCCTGTGCTAGAACTATGCTAGTACACATGTTGTATTGCCTCAAATCCTAGCTTTCATCTTGTTTTGATTTGCAATGGTGGGAGATGGTAGCTTTCCACTGTTTTTAATTCACACTTGGCATTTTTTATGGTGTCCTCTATCCTAAAAGTAGCAATTTGACCTTTTAGAAATTGTTTCTGGATGACACCATGGTAATTACCTGAGCAGGGAACAATTTTGGGCGTTACCAGGAGAAAAGATGAGTCACTTCTCAGTTTGATGACATAATATTAATTCAGAGTGCCACAAACTTCTTATTCCAAACCATAGACAATATTATCAGCACTTAGTTATAGGCAGAAAATATACTGTTAAACTTCAGTAGCTAAATCTCTCTGTTTTGCTCAGTATTTCTCTTTTTTGTTTGGTCTCATCTTTTGGACGGTGGTCTGAGATTACTGTTTGCCACTAAGCAAATGCCATGAAAGTACAGAAGGTGAATGGAAACTGAGTTAGTTTTCTGTTGTTGAAGCTTTCAAATATTTTTGGTTTTGTTATTGCTAAATTGGAAGTTCTCAGCTTTGCATATGTAACGGTAGTAAAAATGAGCAAAACATGCTAATAAAAATGTAATTTGTAAATGATCCACAGTTAACCAGTTTGTGTCTCACAGGTTTTAGAGACCTACATGTTTCACTCTTTTCTTAAAGCTCGTCTGAACAGAAAGATGGATGCTTTCGCTCGACTTGAGTTGAGTACCCAGTCTGAAGAGGATAGGTAAAGTTTTCTTATTCCTTATTCTGGTTTTGAATCTTCTGTTGATATCAGTGATAAAAGTCCATTTGATTCTATTGGTATGAGATCAGTTGGTATGAGATCAGGTCATCTGTGAATAAGAATTATGACTAATTGATAGGCCAGTTTGTTAAGATTACTGTAAAAGGGTGATATGAACATGTCCAGCCTGTTGAAATTGTAAATTGGTACTATAAATGTAATTTAATGCTATTATACAGAAAAAAAAAAAAAAAGTAGTAGTAATTTACTGTGTATGTATACTGAATTTTAAAACTAGTTATACTTTTTTTTTTTCTTCCCCCCCCCTCAGATTAAACTTCATGTTTCATACCCCCAGAAGACTAACTATGGAGAAAATGGCTTCTAAACGATTTAATCCACAGTACATGATTAGTAGGCGTATGGTAGTCAGTATGCCTAATCTGCAAGATACCAAGCTGCCAGAGGGCCCTACTAGAAATTCCTCACTTCGAAGAATAGAAACAGGCGTTGGTAAGGGAAGAACGTGTTGAACAAATACAGTGTCTTTTCTGTTGTCTTGATGGGTGACATCACTGAATAATTTTCACAGAAAGTGTCAGATGCTGGAAAGAAATGGTGAGCTGGGTCATTTTCTGCTGAGGCCTGTCTGTGCTTCTCCTTGCATGTTAAATCAGTCTGTAGCCTGTTGTACCTTTTGCTGTACCACAAAAGACTGATTGGTCACAATAGGATTGATACGGTAGAATTGCTTCCTGAGTCAGTAACCGTGTTCAGTCGTCCCCCACCTTATGTCCAGTTCTCTACTACCTTTAAACGTAGGCTTAGGCTTATCACTGTTTAACAAAGCAAGTCCTATAGAAACTGCATGGGGGGGGGGGGGGGGGGGCCCTTTTTTTTTTTCTTCTTTTTTTTYTTTTTTTCTTCTTTCCCAGGATTGATATTATCAGATTAGGGAATATTCTGATAATAAGGACGATGGACATAGAAATATATTTGTGTCCCTAGCACAACTGTAATCTTACTTGAATTTCATGCGATGTAATTGCTTGTTGCTGTGATGGGGATTCTTTCTGTTGTTTGTAGTATGGCTGGTTGTGAAGGTACTCACACTTTTACTCACTGCTTACACTAATAAATGTACTTTTGTTTTGTTTTTAGCTGTAAAAATGCCCTCCAAATCAGTTAGTACGTTCAAAATCCCAGAAATTCACTTTCCTCTGATGTTCCAGTGTGTTCATTCCTACTATACAGACTTCTTCAACCATCTCAGCAAAGCTATAAATACCTTACCACCTGATAACTCAGCGTTGCTGGCAACGTACTTCTACCTCCGGGGGCTTATTAGCTTGATGCAAGGGAAACTACTAAATGCACTTTCTGACTTTCAGAACCTAGATAAAACAGACTTAAGAATTTTCCCTACTGATCTTGTAAGAAAAATAGTGGAAACCATGCCTCCGTCTGAGCGTTCTCAAGCAGACCGCAAACCTGAGCTGAAGAAGCTGATAAGTCGAGTGATGGAAAAACAAAGAGAAGTTATGAAAATAGATGACCATGTAAAAAATTTTGAATTGCCAAAAACACACATGCAACTGGATGATTTTGTGAAGCGAATCCAGGAATCTGGGATTGTCAAAGATATAGACACTATACATCGGTTATTTGATGCCCTAACAGTAGGTGAGTATAAGATACATTTTTAGTGACCATCTACATAGGTGCAGTGACAATTTAAAACTGTTTTTTTATGAACCAAAATAAAATTTTTGTCTCCAGTTGTTCTTCTTTTTAATTATTATTCAGCATTTTCTGGGCCTGTAAAAACTCACAATATGTGAGCTTTATGGACAATTTTATTTAATTAGGATAATTATGGAGAATAGATTTAATGTATACAGGAACATCTATACTTGCATCCACAATAAAGACAAGGAATCTACTTATATTTGGGCACACAATTTACARTTTTTCAGGTTGTGTAGGTGAGGTGGTTTTGTGATCTGATGGTGTGCAGTTCTGCTTTGGCTTAGATTATGAGTAAAGTGAATACAAGACTGTCCTAGTTGCTTATGGAAAATACCTCTGTGTTGTAAAACCACTAAGTAACATGGCAAGGTGGCAGTCTTAAAAATAAACTAACAAAATCCAGAATTCAAGTAGCTACAGTTAAATTCCTCTTGGATGGTCCTCATAGCAAAAGGAGAGGTTATGTTTATATTTGAGAGAACTTTCTTCTCTCGTGAATGAGATCTGAATCTTGTGATTGATTTCTAAAAACATAGTTTGAGTGCTTTTATAAAATACTATTCAGTTCTCTTTCTGTGCCTAGTTACTGTGGTAACTTAAATTTTGTGGCCGCAAAGGATTAAACATTGGTCAAAATAGCAAGACTATAGCAAGACTTTCTGAAGCCAGAGGTAGCATACATCTCGCAAGAATTTGTGTTTGTTTGAGATTCTGCTGTCCAAACACTTGAATTCTTAAGAGTAATTAATTACTTAGAATACCTGTTGCTGAAGTCTTAACTGTTACAACTTCAGCTTTTATCCCAGGTTGGTAAGTATGTGAAATAGTAGCATTCAATAGAATAAAGAACTGGAAAGTCATAATGAAAAGTACTCAGTTCAGTAGGGGAGTACAAATCCTTTCCCATTGGCTGACTGGATTTTTGGCATTAATTTAAAAAAGCAAGACTGGCACAGTGTTTGCTCCCTTCCTCCGTACAGTAGGTTGGAAGGGAGGATGCCAGATGCATGGGACCTATGGCCTAGGCTAACTGCAGAGGAATCTTTCTACCTCAAGAGAAGAATTTTGTCTCTTAACAGTTTTCCAGGCCTATTTTTTGTAGTTTTTGCACCTCACTTACCCATTATGCTATTAGGGGCACAATTTGGAAGTTAGTATCTTTTAAAGCTATCTTTCTGTGCAAATCTGTATAATTGTTTCTCACAGTAAGCAAGTTTTAAAATATTTTTAGGACATCAGAAACAAATTGATCCTGAAACATTCAGAGATTTCTACAACTACTGGAAAGAAACTGAAGCAGAAGCTCAAGAGGTGAATCTGCCACCAACAGTAATAGAGCATCTAGATAAAAATGAGTGTGTCTACAAGTTATCTTGCTCAGTTAAAACTAACTATGGTGTAGGAAAAATAGCTCTGACCCAAAAGCGCTTGTTCCTTTTGACTGAAGGAGGACGTCCTGGCTATGTTCAGATTGCTGCTTTCAGGGATATAGAGGTGAGCATCAAGTAACCTCTTGTTCTCTTGCATGCCTAAGGATATAGGCCATGTTCCATTCTGCAGAGATCTGTCTCTCAACTTAAAGTTTCAGTAAGGAGTGTAGGAAGCACCTCTGAAGTCAGTAACTTCTGAGTGATTAGATAAAATTCTGGGTCTTTGGACCAAGAATTTCAGGGCTGATGTAGTACTGTTTGCTAGGTGCTAGGATGACATAGAATAAAAATCTAGAGGTCATAACCTCTAGATGTACAGAAAGATGCAAAGCACAGCACATGGGATATACAGCTAGAGAAGTTTAATAACATGAGCATTAAGTGTGCTTATTTGACTGCGGTGTCAGCGAGCCAGCTTGTACCCACTGTGTAGTGAAGTCTGTATGACGTTTGAAACTTACATTTTCATAAAACCACCTCTGCTTAATGGTGTGTATGGACAATTGAAATCATTAGCTGTAGTTATAAATGGAGAAAGTTGCCCTGTGGGATGAGTACTGCACCTTATCTGTGATTGCATGGTGTATCTTCCTTGCTTTCTTTGTTTCCCTGCATTTCCAGGATGTTAAGAGCACGACTTCAGCTTTCCTTCTTTTGAGAATACCTACTCTGAGGATTAAAACATTATCTAAAAAAGAAGTCTTTGAAGCTAATCTTAAAACTGAGTGTGATCTCTGGTATCTGATAGTGAAAGAAATGTGGGCTGGAAAGAAAATGGCGGATGATCACAAGGTATAAATATGGGAATTTCTAACCAAATAAGTATGAAGTATGCGCTTTCTGTCTCTGTTCTAAATAATTAATGCATCAATCTTAGAATTTCTAGGTTTCAGCAAACAATAGCTAAGTAATAAACTTTTACTTTTGTTGTTACTTCTAAATATAATCTGGAATAATACAAACAAAGAAAAAAAGAGTTATAATATTAAAAAATACAGGATATCTTTTCTCATCTGTTGGCATGGAACTTTTAATTTATTCACTAGTTCTGTGAAATAGTTTCTTAAGCTCACAACGTATGAGAATAGTGATCCTAACTAACAGAAAATTTTCCCTACCTTGCTTCAAAATATAATGTGTAGAAAGAGTTTTGCCATGCTGGAACCCTGGTGGCTATAGATCCTTTCAATGAATAGAGCAAGATGTATTCTTCTGCCACAGAAACCTTGAGAAAAATGATCATACAAGCAGGGTTTCCATTTAAACCACATAATTCTTCATGACTGCTGAATTTAATAGTGAAAACGTAGCTTGGTGGTTCTTCAGGAAGGATTTGAATCATTTTAGCCAAGATGAAGCATAATGTGTACTTCCCTCTCGTGAAGAAAGATCCAGCCTGAAAATGGGTATCCATCCTGTGTCCGCTGTCTGTTTTCCATCAGTGCCATTCATGTGGTTTCGTTTGCACATCCTGTATCAAGATTGTGCCAGATCTGAAATACTTCTTTCAGTGTAATGAATTAATGCTGGCTCCTGGTTCCCTGCTCCGTGACCTTGCTTGCGAGTGGAACGTGTTATGTGGGAGTGGGGTTTGACTGCAAGTAGTATGAATTATGCTGCAGGGCAGCAACTGGCTAGTGCTTGTGCTAAGCATGACATGCGTTGTGATTGTTAAACATGGAGATTTGTAAGAATAATGAGCAATAGATAAACTACAGTAAGACTTTTGTCTTTAGGATCCTCAGTATATTCAGCAAGCACTGACAAATGTTCTCCTGATGGATGCTGTGGTTGGTGCCCTGCAGTCCTCCAAAACCATATATGCAGCCTCTAAACTGTCTTATTTTGACAGGATGAAAAATGAAGGTCAGTCACGTAGCAATGCTACAAAGCCTGCTGTTGTTGCATCATCTGTCTCAGCTCTTTCTGTTTATATTCCGTTTTTCAAACTGATTATCTGTAGAAATACAAAAAGGTATTTGTCTGATTGCACTTTCACAGACGTAGTTTATTAAATAGTATTAATAGAAAGCTTAGGTTTTTTTTTTTTTTTTGCTTCTGTGCATCAGAACCTTAATTGGCACGTCTGTCTCCGTGTTGGCTGCTGTGTTTTTGTTTTGGTTGTTTAGACTGCTTGGGTGTTGTATGCATGCTTCTGCTACCAGAATTCACACAAATGGTGTTTGGGCTCTCCTAGTCAGCTAAGGCTAGAGGGAAAGAAAAATGAGAAATGTAAATAAATGGTGCAGAATTATTATTTCATAAGAATGATAGATCTATTTCAGGCTTAAGTGTGCACTTCATGACCTTTTAAAAATCTATTTTAGTGCCTATGATGGTCCCCAAAACAACTTCAGAGACATTAAAGCACAAGATCAATCCCTCAGCTGGTGAGACATTTCCACAGGCAATAGATGTCTTGCTTTATACGCCAGGTAAGGTGATGTATTGCTTTCTTTATGTTAGCCCAGCTTTAATTAGCCTATAAAGCATGTTATCTCATAACACCTGGTATTATGACTGCCTGATTTTGTTCACATTCTGACATGCTTTGGTTGTGTGTTGAATACTAAAACAGAAAATCATTAAAAAAGAACAGTAAAATTGCATATCAAGATACTCCCAAGGCACAGCTTTCACAGTCTTAATTTGTCTCCCTGTGTGTATATGCCTTATAATAGACTTCAATTATGTGTTAATGTGCTGATTTCCCTTTAAGATTTCTGCTTCATTTATTGAGCAGGGTGGATGAATGATGCTCCACCATTGATCAGTATTCATTGGTTTTTTTATTTTTCAGTAGAGTCATATGGGGGTGTTTGGTTGAACCACAGTACAGGGAATAGTGTACCACCTCTTGAAATCCCAGCCAGACCTATATGCCCATAACTCTCACTGTATAGTATGTGATCTAATGTACTATTCATCGCATGTAATTTAAGTCCATCCCTGAAGAAAGCATTATCAATTTCCTTGTGAGCTTTTGTGTGATACTTGGCACATTTATATCTGACTAATTCAAAAAGCATTGGAGGAAAAAAAAAAAAAAAGGAAAATTAAGGACTCTCTGCAATGGGCATGAATTTAGGTAGCAGATATGTTAATTCTGGAAATTCCTAACTCTCAACCTCATAACCTTGCTAGTCTTCTGATGTACGTTCATATGTAATTCCTATTATTTGGGCAATTTGAGATGAAAGGGGAAAGTTAGTGGAATTCCAAAGTTAAGAAAGTGGGCAGGAGCCACTGTATGTGGGTGGGTGGCTGGTGGTGGGTTCAGTGGTGCTTTTCTTTCTTTGTAGTATGAGGCTTCGAAGTGGAGCTCTAATGGAGCAGATTGAATGAATGGATTTATTAGTTGTATTTCATAGGGCTCAAAAGCCTTCCTGCAATCCCAGTTAGCTAGGTACTTGGTCATCAGTGAAAAAGATTCTCTCTGCTCTGAATAACTTTGAAGTGTAAGATTAAACCATAAGGTGAGCTCAAGAAATAGATGAGAACGAGCACAAATGCACTGTGACAACTGTGTTATTCATTAACTGGTGATTTAAGTTACAGAACACAAATGCGTTTCGTTAGAAAGCTGCTCTGCCTAATAATGGTTTTCCCACATGTCTCCAAAAGTGGTTTATTTTCTTTTACCTCTCTCATCTTCTCTGCTTCATTTCTAGGGCATCTTGACCCTTCAGAAAGACCTGGCAATGCTCATCCGAAACTATGGTGTGCTTTAAATGAGGGGAAGGTTGTGGTCTTTGATGCATCTACCTGGTCTATTCAAGAACACTGTTTCAAAATGGGGCGCTCTAAACTGGTAAGACTGACACACATACCAAAATTGCTGCTTTAGCTTGGTGTTTTTGTTGCTATAGCCTGTATGACCCTGAATCATGTTGTTCCTTAAAAGCTGTAGAAAGACACTTGAGTTGTCTGGGCTTTAGTTAACTTGGAGAAATGGAGATTTTTGAGAAAAATGGAAAGGAGAGAAAATGGATTCTCAACGAAACAAGTCAACTGGTGGGAAGTAATGGATTGGATATCAGGAGGGCCTGCTGGCCTAACAGCATGGCTTCTTGGGGTAGGAAGGTGGGTTTGAAACAGTTGAGGAGAATAGAGAGAAAGAATAATGGAGAGAATCAATATAAAGAGAAGATGAGACGAGCCCTAAAAGAAGATCTCTTTAACCAGCAGGTTAAAGAGAGTTGCTTGTGAAAGACCACCTGAAAAGAATAACTCTCTCAATGAAAGGGGAAGCTGAACCAGAGCTGCAGACAAAGTGAAAAACATGCAGTAGAGAGAACACGCAGGAAAAGGGATTGGATAGGTCACTTGTGTGGAAGCTGAGAAACATTGCTGTGGATTAGTGTGGGAGAGAGTCAAAAAGGGAGAGGTAAAGCTGATAGTGAAGGGCTGGGTGGAGGGAAGATGGAAATCCAGGAGAAGAGTCGGATACTGACCTATTCTAAAGAAGAGAAAGAAAAGAGGAGGAAAGTTTGGAACTGATGGGACTCAGGAGGGAGAGAAATGAAGAGCTTCTGAATGGGGGAAGGACATTCCAGAGACAGTAGAGGAGAAGACAGTTATTTTCTCAGACACCACTTCTAACTGAAGTAGGAAGTATGTTTATATCAGATGGTTAGGATGGCTTCCAATCTGGAAGAGAGAAATACACTAACTTCTATGGTTTCCCCTGATGCCCTTTGTAACTTTTACTTTGTTTGGGCCAGGAAACACAGCTTTGAGTCAGTTACCAAGATACATTATTAATCCTATTTACTGAAGGATAAACTCAGCAAAGAGATCTGTTCTCTCTCATTATTGATAGAGCAGAGCAAAGGATAGAATACTGGAGCACCAAGTCTTGATGTCTTACTGTAATTGCCAGAAAACTGTAGCATCTTAGTATAGCCTTTTTCCATGTTACATTAAAGAGGGATTTTTCTTCTAGATTTTATTTAATCCTGCTTTTTCTCCCCAGACTTGCATGATCATGGTAGAACAGAGTCAAGTGTGGATCGGTTCTCAAGACTCCATTATTTATATAATCAACACCCACAGTATGTCTTGTAATAAGCAACTAAATGATCATCGTTCTGATGTTACAGACATCGTTGTGGAGAAGAAGAATGGAATACCCAGGTATATTTAATTACAATGTATTATTCTTAAAAATACATATACAAGCAAATGTGAAGGACGTGTACCACCGGAAGAGTCATGGACGTGGAGAATCTTTCTGTGGTTAAATAGAAAGCCATTTTATGTAGCTAGAACAGTATTCACCAGCCTAGAGAATTTGGCCTGCAGTGAGCAGAGGACTAGTTAAAAATCCAAATAATATAGTATTGTGCTTTAATTATTTGACTGAAACAAAGGCAAAAAGTTAACTTGTGCTCAAGGAAAAGGAGCCCATATAGGAAACCAGTGACTGATTTTCCTAGACGTTGGAAACAATTTATTGTTTTAAATGGGGGGCGTTATCCTGCTAACATAAGCCTTCGTTTAGCCCGTTTTTGTTGCTCCCATATTGTATATGGTAAACTAAGAATTTCCTTTTTAAAGAAAGAGCATTATGTACTTTGGAACAAAGAGGATAAAGGAATGTTTTTTTGGACGAGGATGAGAGCAGCCAGGAATTGGCAGCATCCAGCAATGAATCAGTACAGATGCAGTTTAAAGACCACTTCATTTTTGCTTTGAGCACATCATCAGCTAGATGTTTGCAGCATGCTTCTGGATTTTTTCTGCCTGTTTGTAAAAGAAATAATAAAGTTATTGTTTTGTTCAGGCAAAATGCTTTTGATCTTTTGGTAGCACTGGGAAGAGCGTTGGCTGGAGGCCTTAACCTGCTGTCTTCCCATGGCAGCGGCAACTCCCAGGCCAGACCAGACATCAGCCATAGCTCTGCCAGTGGTGCAGCAGGCATAACTGGGTTTCAGGGAGAATTTGCCTAGGTGGTGTTGGAATGTTCTGAAAAAGGTTTTCTCATCTGAAGACAACAAATGTTAAAGGTAAAAAAAAAGGGGATAGTATAATTTGTTTTCTCAGGTGTGGTAGCAAAGAAGAAGTTTTGAGATATTTTTGTCCTAACTTGAGAGAGAAAAAAAGAGAGAAAATCCAACAGGCAACAATGTTCAGGAGAATTATAGGGGAAGTTTTTGTTGTACTTAACTCCTCATGCGTGATGTAATGCATGCTCTAGTTCACTTAGAGCTCTGAATTAGCCTGCAGTGTTTCCAATGATACAGAGTTTGTAAAGTATAATCTTAAGAAGAAGAAAAAAATATCTATACTAGAATACTTTTGTTCTAATAGGAGACATAAGCAGCTTGAAAGGTGGATGCCTGGCTGTAACCCAGAGCTGTTGGTTGCTTAAATGCACTTTCAGCTGTCTAGAGCCAGCTTCCTAGAATATAGTGAGGGAAGAAAAAAGTTTAGATCCTTCCTTAGGATGGGGGCACAAGATCCTTCCCTTGGTGGACACAAGACGGACATGTTCCTGTCCACTCTAGACTCTGGTCACCTTGTTTAAAAGAATTGAACCAGTCTAATTGTTCGCTATTAAAATAATGATAGTATCTGGCCTTGAAGGCTTTTGGACTTCAGTCCAAAATAGTTACTGTGCTTTACTCTTCCAGTCTCTAAAATGAAGAATGTTTATTTGCTTACTGTAAAATTGGTTATTTTGCAATTAAGTCTGTTCTGTGTATGCACTCTGTTCTGAACATGAATGTACACTATACTATTGTTACGATTTTTTTAATCTGTATCAACAGTGAAGCGTACTCAAGCAGTTTAGATGGAATAGTGATTGCTTGGAACATCAGCACTCTGAAAGTTAACCGTGTCTTTCAGCTGCCCTGCCAAAATCTCACTTCTATCAAGCTTCATAATGACCAACTGTGGTGCTGTAAGTTCATTCCTCAAAAAATTAAAAAAAAAAAAAAAAATTACATCTTTACATAATACGCTGTTTTAACAATACATTAATCTCAAACTCAGACTTATGTGTACATGATGTTCTTCCTCCATTCTCTACTTAGTCTGTTTAAGCAGCCTTCTGTAGGTAAGGCCTCCAAAACACTTACATAGGTGGCTAGCTTGGATCACTCCTAAAGGCGTTGCCCCTGCTGCAGGATRTGACTTCTGGCTACACTGTATTTGTCTGACCTGCCCCGGTGATGCCTGTAAATTGGAATGGAAAACTTGTGAGAAAGTCCTTTTAAAGTCTAGAGGGGCAATAGCGGTTGCAAATTGTGTTTGGTATTTCAGCTAGACTTTATGGTATTGGTCTGACTTGGTAATCCCCAGACCTGCATTTTGGCTACTTCTAGAAATTTGTCATCCCCTCTGTAGGAGCTAAGATGAATAAAGTAAAGCTTTGCGCTAGGGTAAAGGGTCATCTTGAAGTTGTTTCATAAATGGTGACCGATTCAAGAATTTTGCACTGATTCTCAGTAATGCCATACACAAGAGCCTGGATCCAAACATATGTTAACAGAACAGTAGCTAAAGCCTTGGGAAATTCCTGGTCCTGCTGTGGGCAGTAGCGATGCTGCCATTGCTGCGGTGGGTAAGGATTCAGCCCTGTTAACTTTGTAGCACAGACACTTGGGTCTCAGTTCTATAGATGAAAATAATTGTGTACTTGAGAACCTAAGTATGAGATGTCCTAATTTTAAGGAGTTTGTGTCCTCTCCTCTCATCACTTTTGGACTCTAAACTAACAGGTGTATGCACTGCAGAATAGTGACTAGCGTTTGGAGAAGGAACAGATCTAAAAATAGATACCGTGAAAAACAGGAAGAAGTACCTCAAAGATTTCACTGTTGATTGAGAAACTAGACAGTTGTTAGATGCATCCACTTTATTTTGCCTTTTTTCTTCATGGTTTATAGAGATGGAGGAAGTCGGCACTTCTGTTATTAACCCTTTATCTTTAATATTGAAGGTACTGGAAGTTGCATACTTGTAGTKTCTACTTATGAATTTCGACTACAGATGAAAATTGAGCATCACCTGAAGGATGTGTGTTCCTATTTTCTCTACTTCCAGCTCTTTCCTGAGGTATTATATTTAAACTGTTTAATAGACTTTAAATGAAGCATGACTATGTGGCATTACAAGCCATAGTTACTTACTGCAATATACTTCCTGTCAGCAGTGCTCATGTTAAACATATCTTTCTGTGGTTTAGAGAGACGAAGTGTGGGCGTCTTATTCAGGGAGTAGTGACCTGTATATTTGGAACACCAAAGACTTCTCATGTACACCTCAAAAGATTCATCTTCAAGATTGCTCTGAGATTACTTGTATGATAAGAGTTAAAAATCAGGTGAGAGACATTTGGACTGTTTTTACCTGTTGTGGAATTCTTTACTAAAGTTTTGTTTGTTTGAAGCTCTCATGGGCTGTTACTGGTTAGCTTCCTTACGGGGTGTTTGCATGCATACTGGTTTGAAACGTTGATTCCTCTTCGAAATCAGAGAAGCTAATGACTGTCCAACACAACTGGCTGTTACAGGTATACCCCAAAATGCATGTCAAGCCAAAAGCCTCATCAGTAATTAAATGCGTGGTGACTTTTATTAGCCATTGACATTTTCAGGGAACCGTAGAAACTGAAAATTTAGGTCCCTTGATATTTAATCTCAGGACTCCTAAGACTAAAGCTTGGAAAAGGTTAATAGACAAACTATAAATGCCAATTAGCTGGCCTATTTTTGTAGATGACCTTTTTCTTGTTTAGTTACCACATTCCTAACTCAACAGAGACCAAAGGAGCCAATGGCTTCCTACCTTAGCAGTCTTGTGTCCCCATCATTATTGGCCTCAGGCTGTGTACCTGCTCTTTCTGCATGGCATGAGTAGCTGTGCAAATGATTGTAGTTGTGATACCGCATGGACAGGTTTAGGGTTAATTTGCAAATAAATAGCTAATATATATCTATTGGGAAAGCAACTTTCTGTATCTTTTTTCAGATTTTCCCTCCTTCCTGTCAYGGGTGGAGTGAGAGTGCACTCCACTCGTAAGAGAGAAGCAAAAATATACTTTATTGATATAAAACAATCAGTTAACAAAGTTCAATGGTAAATGTGACAGTGGTTTAACAAGATTCGATGGCAAGGTACACTTGATTACTTACTGCAGGGAGGACAGGGTCAGACAAAACTGTCAGGGAGACGCTCCCTTTGAGTCATGAGGTTCGGAAAGGACCCCCTTGCTATCTAAACTCCTTCTCAGAGAGGAGTCTAGGTGCGGCTGGATCCAGTCCTAGTCCCAGACTTGGTCAATGGCTTATGTCTAAAGGATTATATATGCGCAATCAATCCTTTATATCACTTAGCTAAGATTCTGAAGTTCAGCATGCTATTAGTCACTTACCAAGGATCTGTTGCAGCAAGGAATCTCTCAACCTCGAGGAGTAACACTGAGACACGTCCCTACTCAAGGGGAGATCCTGGCATGCAGCCCGCTGCCGTGCAGGAGAGCTCAAAGGGCCCTGGGCTGTCCACTATTTATAGAGTAAGATGATTGACTTACAGTCACATTTGCATACTATCAGGACATTTGGGTCACTGCTCCAGACAGCCCTTGGCTACTGTGTTGCCACCAGTGTCCAAAGTCCAGCATAAGCTGGATGCAGCCATCACAACCCCCACTTTTTCATGAAGTGCCTCATAAAATAGGGAAGCTTTCTGTGTATTCAGCCCTTGGTTAGATTTGTGAACTGAAATGGAAAAACCTTTTGAGATATCCTTCCCCAAAGTAGAGATGGATATATTTAACCCCTGTTTTAAGGGAGTTAGAGGATTGTTTGGAAACCCCAAGGCATTAAGCTCTCTTTTGTTCTACTTAAGAACTTTGTTCCTTTTCTCTTCCATTTATTCCTCTCAGCTCCACCTTAACTAACATTGTAGTCCAACTCATTGATACAAAAGGAACAACTGGAAAATATCCCTGTGTGATCCATCTCCTGAACCTGAGTGTTCAATGAGCCATCTTTCAGCCTGCCAACAGCTCGGCAGCCTCAGTTGTCCAAGGGGGAGTCTGGAGCCCGCTGTAGTAGCTGGAGCACCCATACTGCTCTTCTACACAGCATTACAGTTATTGAGAATGAACTTGCAGCCTGGTAAAGGCTAACAACAACATTGGTAGGGTTGTCTGCCACAGGCTTGCATTTAAGTGCTTTAATTAAAAACAAGCCATTGTCTGTCTTTAAGAAACCTGAGACAAAACCAATTGCATAATGTGTCTGAAATAGGATGCTTTCTGGCTGGCAAGCATTACTAATACACAACGTTGAGTACTTACCCTCTACGAAACTATGCACAAGAAGACCACAGCTGTTTTCTGCTGGGCCAGACCAGGTGCAGCTGACCCTGTATTCTGCCTCTAACGGTGGCAATAGCAATGCTGTGTAGGGAGAGTGTGTGAACCTGGCCTGTATCTGTAGTCCATTCCTCTTAAGCTCCCTCACTGTCCATGGTTCTTGTTTAGGGGTACTGAAGTGTACACATCTGCCTCAGTCTTTTATTATCTGTTTTTGTGGATCTGATTTAATTTTGAACTTTCTGGTGCCACAGTTTCCTGTAGCAGCAGGTTCCAAAAAGTTCACTGCCAGCCATGTACAGAGTACTTTCTTGTAAGCGAAACTGAACTCTTACTGGTTTCCACGTGTCCCTTACTTCTCTAATTGTGGGATGTGTTGAACAATGGCGCTACATTCTGCTTATCTATCTGCACTGTTGTGATTTTGTAAACCTTAATGTGTCCCTCCTTAGTGCCTTCTCTCCAGCCTAAGGAGTCCTGGCTTTTTCCACCTTCGCTCATATGACAGCTCTTCCTTTTCTTGATAGTTTTAGTTACTCTTCCCTGGATTTTCTCTGCTCTTGCAGTGCAGAGAGCAGAACTGGCAGAACTGCACGCAGCACTCAAGATACAGGCATGCTGTGGTTTATGCAGTGGTAAAGTGACACTTCTTCTGTCTTACTCTTTGCACTGGCTCTGTGGAACCAAAGGCACGTCGAGCCGCCGAGGCGAGTAGCTGCGGTGCACAGGGGGGTTTCCCGAACCGGGGGAACCTCAGGGGAGCGGAGAGACCCGGCAGGAGCCCGCAGCTCGCGCCACAGTGGCTGAGGAGACCTGGGCGGGGCCAGGAGCAAGGGCGGCCAAGCCCCACCACGAATAAGAGAAACCGCTAGGGAGCGCTGGTGGGCAAACAGGGCGCGGCGCGGCAGTTCTTGAGGCAGGGTGCACAGGGAGGGCGCTGAAGCTCTGCCGGCTCGACCAGGGAGCAACGGTATCCACCCGGCAGAAGGCCATGGCCTTTCTAAGCTCTGTACCCACCACGTCTGACACAGCTTCCCAGGCAGAGCTCCGGTGGGAACACACTGCCACCCAGGTGCCAGGCTGCAGGCTGTGCCCTGCTCTTCTGCCAGTACTGGACGGCAGCAGTGAGCACACCTGTGGGAGGTGTGCCCAGGCAGAGGAGCTCCTCTGCTTAGTGGCAGAGCTCTGGGAGGAGGTGAGGAGGTTGAGGAGTATCAGGGAGTCTGAGAGAGACAGACATGAACTCCAACAGATACATATATATAGGAAATTTTCAGTGTTTCCCTTTTCCAGCCTAGCAAGAGAGAACCCTCACTATATCAATGTGGCATGTAAAACTCCTTGACTGTGTCCTAGACTGAAATGTAAAGTAGTGAAAATTATTATGGTTTTGTTTTGTTTTGTTTTTCCTCCAGATGTGGGTTGGCAGCAGTGGAAGATCACAAGGCAAAAGCAAAGGGAAGATCTATGTGATCAGTGCTGAGAAGAAGACTGTGGAGAAAGAGTTGGTTGGTCATGCTGATACAGTAAAGGCACTGTGCTCGGCAGAGGACAGATATGTCCTCAGCGGCTCTGGAAAGGAAGAAGGGAAGATTGCCATTTGGAAAGTTGAATAGTTAAGCTATTCAAAATATGTCTACCTGTGCTGGAAGAAAGTGAAGACCTCAGGCTGTGTTTACTCCAGCATTTTGCATATATTTCAACCACCTGTCAGTGTTACTGTTTTTATTTATTGAGTTATTTTAGTCCCTACATTGTTGTAGAAAGTCAAAATTGAAGTGAATCTCTCCTTGTACTGCTCCTGCACATTTGATAAAGAAACAGAAATGTGAATAGAGGGGTCACTGGCTTTAAACTTGACATGTAGTGTTGTGAAGGATCAGGGTTATAGGCCAGACTGCATGGTGCAAATTGCATTGAGAGAGCTGAAGCCAGCTCAGTAATTCCATTGGAGCTCTTTTTGGGCAGTGCACGGGTTGCCTGAAAAGTGGTATTCGATACTGTCTTTACAGCCTATAATAGCTGGAAATGGTCACCGAAAAGAAAAAACTAAGTATGTTTGTTGGATTTATGGAGTTACTGTAAATGCTGAGTATCTTTCTGAACTAGCAGCTAGATTTAGCTGGGAACACTGTCCATTACCCCTGTATGTATATTTATGGTGCTGTATTATTTAAAATGTAGACACAGACAGGCTCTCCCTGATAGCACTGAAAGCTCCCTGCTGATGAAACAAGATACTTGGATATTCGTAATGACTGTTTTAAAGGAAAAACAAGTTTAGAAAGTAAAAACAATGCACAGCACTTGGCATTTGTAACAGTTTGTGAAACTGATTTTTTTTTTTTCCTTCTGAACACTTAATTTATTTAATTTCCATATATATTATACTTGCTTTTGGAAGCAACCTTTCAGTTACTGTGCAAACAAACCTCTGCCACTCTTCCCTTCAGTCATCGTTTCTGTAATCAGAGGAACTGCTGTTATTTTGTGTAGAACCTGCTTAATTTTTAAGTACTGCAGAGTCATCAAACTACTCCTTAATTACTGAAGCAAGCATCATCGGATTGCAGGCTAGAGGATACTCTTGAGCAGCGTTCCCTGATCACTTCCTGGTGTACATTTTTTTTTCCATTGATGACAATTATCTACAAGTAAAACATAAATCATGGAGAATAGTTTTATCTGTATCAGTGCTGAGTAAAGTGGAATACAATATTTAAAATATTGTAAATAGAAGGAAAAAATGGGCTGCTACTTTTGTTAATAAATATAAACCAGTGTAGGCCTAATAGAAGTGTAAACTACTGGAAATATACTCCATGTAGTATTTCTAACTCTTTCAATGTGCAGATGAAAGGTTTTATCATATGATGGTAACTGAAATTTTACCTTTTTAATTTGGTTGGTTGGTGGTTTTTTTTTGTTTGTTTKTTTTTTGTTTTTTTTTTGGTTTTGTTTTTTCAATTTAAGAATATTAAACACTATATTGATACTCTGGCCTCTCTGTACCTTGTTCTTTTTCCTGTGTAGCTCAATACACTATACAAGAATGATGGTTTTTAGCAGTGACTCCCAGCTTATCTGTGTTCTATGGAGAGTAATTGCCTGGGTTTTTCTTTCTATATATTCTCCTTTCTAAAACCAGCTTCTGCTGGTAATGTGTCCTCCTTTGAGCCCCTCATCTGTAACTTTCATGTTCCTTATTTCCTCCCCTGGCAGCTGTCTGGCTGCTGGTGGCAAGTGAAATGAATTATTCACTGAATTAAAAGATTTCTCTGTACAGAGACACACAAGTGCTGCTAGAGAAATTTCACTTGCTGCAGACATGAACCCGGCTACACCAACCTGCCACCTGCCTGTCATTGTCTTCACTGATTTTCATTCCTGCCGGACTTTCTAAACCTGGTTTTGCCTTCTCAAGTGGTTCGTACCCAGCTTGTGAAAATGTCAGATGACAAAAATAGCAAATGTCCATTTTCATACTTGTAAATTCTTTTATTGATAAAAGACTCTCAAGTAATTTATTGAATAGGAATATAATTTATTGAGTAGATGTCTCTTTTTTAAAAACATTGCTTTCTTTAATACCAGCTGTTGAACACCCATATACAGGAGAAGGGTTTAACCACATCAGACAAAACCATGAGATACAAAGATCCTTCAAGAAAACTAACCCATTCCCAAGAGCAGGAGGACCTGCAATACCAACTGACTTGAGGAGCACAACGGCATGTTGGTTTGTCTCACCCGGTGTGATGAGAAAGCTCAGGTATGTGTTCACTTACCATTTCAGCTTTGCTCCAGCATTACAGCTCTGGAAACGAACCTGCAGGAACAGCGCTGCAGGGTTTTGTTCAGTTTTCAGTGGATTTCCAGTTACTTCCTGTGGGCCCCTTGGTGGTAGGAAGGCACAGGGGAAGGGATCCTCAGATCCCTCGTGGTCCTCAGAGCTCCTCTTTGCCACGATGCTTACTAAGAGCTTGGCAGGTCTAGTTGCCAGTGCGCAGCCTGCACTGATTCTGCTGACTGATACTGGCTTGTGACTTCTGTGTGTTCGTCTCTCTCTCTCTGGCTGTTGTTTCACGCTGGGGTAAGCTGTTTGAGGCAGAGACCATTCTTCTGGTTATGCTCATGTAATGCTTAGCATGATGCTGTGTTGGCCCATAGCAAGGACTCTTGCAAATCAKGGCACTAAATACTAGCGCTTGATGGCTTGGATTTTGTAAACCATTTGTTGAGCCTTTCAGTTAAAAAGCAGATTGTCAAGGCTCAAAACAGGCTGACAAACAGTGGGAAAGTTTTATACTCTACCTGAAATTGTCTCAATCTCAAAACAGTGTTTAGAGGTTGTTATGTGAATAGAAAACAGAAGTTTTATATTTATAAATTTATTGATGGACCAGATGGACCCCCTGCATCCTGCCAGTTTGTTCTCTTTTCCCTTGCTCAGAGAGATTTTGGCTCCTCCCTGCCTGTCTCCAAGTAATTGCTTCCCARAGAAGGGACAAAGTCCTTCCAAGCAGTAAGATGCCCGTTGCAGAAGAGACGCAGTAAGTGACTGGTCTGAGCACACTCGAGCTCTCTCTTGCCCTAACGATGAGCTGCTGTCGGGGTTAGTCARCCTCCACGTGAGCCTCTGGCCAGTCCAGCTGTGCCAGCATGCCCTTCTCCTCTGCCTCTGTGAAGTGTTGCCCATTTCTTGGAAGCCAGCTGAAGTTCAAGGCTAATGTTTCTTTAACTCCTTTCTGCTGTTGATTTTTCCCCGGTTTCCGGAACCGGG